>BCHY01000002.1:4284714-4848930 GCA_001599775.1 Exophiala alcalophila
ATATCACAAACGCGATGCCCCTGACGAGGAACGTGTTGCAACACCAATACATCCAAACCCCAGCGATGCTGGACTCACCCCTCTACGCCGATACCGAACTCGATACCGACCCGTTCTCACCACCACCACCACCATCATCATCGACGAACCACATACCCAACGTCAGCAATGTCGGCCGTTCCCGTGCCCGTGCAGCGCCAATTGCCGAACCCAGCGCCGTCGAGAACACAACCGCGCCAGCCAACACAAGACGCAACGCCACCGGCAACGCGAGCCCCGCGCGCGCAGCACGAAACTGGCTCGACGGCGCGGCCGCCGCAGTAGGCGGGAGTGCGCGCAGGACATTATTCGGACGCTCCATGCGACGCTCCAATGCATCATCATCCACCGCCAATACCGCCACGGCCATGACGACGTCGATGTCGACTTCGAGCGGCGGTCTGTTCAGCCCGGCACCTGACAACGATGCCGGTGTCGGTTCCAGCGCCGTGGTAGTGGGAGTGGGAGCAGGGACGACAGATTGGGACACGCCCGTGACTGGCCAGGATGGGACTGCGAGCCGGACGCGCAGCGGACGCTTCCTCGGAGCAGGGAGGAGGAGGGCGGATTGACCTGGTTCGGGCAGCGGGATGATTAAAAATTATGTACTACTTGAAGGTCCTCTATCCAGCCCGTCTCCCATTTCGTTTCTTCTGTTCTATGTTCTGCTCGGCTGGGTTGCAGTCTTGGACTCACCCAGTAGCATTTCATACCAGCGCATAGCCTTTATCGGACAGCAGTGGACGAAGACACTCCGGGCCACGTCCAAGAGGCCAGACCAGACAAACCGAACAGGTTCATTCGAGAGATGATCAATCCATCAATGATTCTCAAGCACGGATTCGCCACATGTTCGAGGGTTTCCTTTCACATCAGCTACTCTTCCTTCACCGCATCGGCTGGCGGCGAAAAAAAACCAAAGATCCGTCCATCGCTCCGGCAGTGGCTTGCAACGAAACAAGCCTTCCCGTTCGCAGGTTCGGGTTCAAGGTACAACAAACATTTGCAGGCCTGGAAAACACAAACGCCTGGTGAACGCCTTGCTCCAACTCATTTTTTTTAATCTCCGGAGTCGCTCTCCCCTGCAAAATGCATGCAAAAACACAAGGCCGCCTAATGTACACAGTCGCTTGGATTAATGGCGGGATGGAAACAGACATCTTTGTCGACCAAGCCAAAAGGACAGTCCATCGATCACAATATCGTGGTCGCACTGAGCTGGGGCTCAGAACAACCACACATATGCGAAGAGGGCCCACACAGCGATGAAAAACAGCACCCAAGTTTTCCAACCCACGCCCGTCCGTTCCGCCATTCGCAGCATCCTCCTCATCGTCCCTCGTAACCTCACCCCAGTGTTCTCGAATGTGTCGTTGATCTGGCCCGCCAGCGCGCTGGAGTCGCGGATCTCGTCCCCAATGGCCACCGTGAGGGACTTCAGCTGGGACACCTTCTGCGACAACATTGTGGTGGCAGTGATTTCATTTTGCGACTCGAGTTCCTCGAGCACCGAGGTCGAGTACTGGCCCTTTGAATTCGGGGTCGCGGGCCGGAAGGAGGATGATGACTCATTCGGGGTGCCGTTTGTGCTCGAGTAAGGGTTGAGATAGGGAGAAGAGCGTGCGTCTGGCTGTGATGATGGGTAGGCGTAGCTGTTCGGGCGTGGTGAGGATGAACTGGACGGTCGGGAGCCGGGGTAGTCTTGAAAGAGGGCGGAGGAGGGGGCGGCGCGGCGGTTGAGCGAGGAGTAGCGGTTACTGTGAACAGGAGAGAGTCGTCAGCGTGCGGACAGACACAGCCATATATTGTTTTCTTGAAATCACTTACTTCGACATGGCAGCGACTGTCCCTAATTTCGGGGTGTCTTCATCGGGTGGCCAGTTTGTCTTGTGAGAGAGTTCTTTGGACTTGAACTGGTGAGTGCCGATCACAAGGCTTGCACACAAGGAGGTGTATATGCCAGCCTGTCCACAAGCCAGGTGTTTGATGTCTGCCTTGAACACGGGACTGGTCGGTTGACTGAATGGGATAAAAGCGAAGGAGTGAATCGTCAAGGTCACAGTCGCATCGTTTTCGTGGCATGACGCTGGTGGCGGAAGCGCACGGCCGGAGATCTTGCGCATCTGGAGAACTGCGTGGCCGTAATCAGGTTCAGCCTCGTGAAGGGGTTCTTCAGCCTTGCGCCCCAACAACATCTCCCTATGTTCACTGAGGACGTCTTTATGAGGACAGGCGGGGTAGGCTAATAGAGTTCCACTATGTTCTTTCCCTCGAGAATGTTTGAAGCTGTATCAAATTAAATATCACGTTCGAAGGCGTCTGAAGGCAAAACCATCATCACCGAGCGGATCTTCCCATTCCACCGAGAAGGTGCTGAATCCGGTATAATATGCCTTCCCCTCAACTTTCACACACACTGGCGACTTTCTCGATCCAGGAAGTCCTTTACCTGGGTTGATATCTTGTACAGGTGTCCCCACAAATCCTGGTGCAAGCTTGTGCCTGGAGACCAGAGAATGATAAGTATTAGGCTGTCCTTTGTCACGGTAGGAAGTATGGTAAGCGTGTGCGACGCGGGCTGCCACTCCACTTCCAGTCGGAGACCGATCGATCTGCTGATCCGCGAAGTAGCACACTCCCAATTCAGCACCGGAGATCGGTTTTCCTCCTTCGTCGTACATGTCATCCATCACAATAATGGAATAGAGGAAGGACATCTCATCCTCTTCATGGTGTTGGTAGTACAGCGCGTCCTCTGGGCTACCTGCTATGGCTGCCTTGAGGCACCGAACAGCATGGCTCAAAGAGTCCATATTTATTCCCCTGAGCCCCTCGGGGAAGCCCAGGCTCGTCGCTTCGACGAGGCAGAAGAAGGCCCCTCCATATGCGAAGCCAACATTGACTGTCCTTGCATCGGACGGCAACTCAGGCCATCGTAAATTATCGAATACCTCGATGGGAACTGAGATCCCAGTTGCAAATGAAGGCACCGACAAGAAGGAGACGGGTCGTTTAGGATCCGACGCAGAACCGTCGCTGTTGACAGGAACAGTCACCTTGAGTAGACCACACGGAGCATGAAGATTGACAATGGCAGTGTTCGTCTTGGGGTCGTGCTTGATTTCATTCCTTCTTGGAAACACGCGGAGGTCATGGGTATCCAACAGAAACCTGCCCAGAGCGATGGTGGCGTGGCCACACATAGTCGAGTATCCGTCGTTCGTCATGAAAAGCACTCCCATATGAGCCTCACCTGAGGTCGTAAGTTCCGTGTTTGGCCGCAGTAAGGCGCCGTACATATCATAATGGCCGCGAGGCTCGAGCATGAGTTGTGCTCGGATATGGTCAAATCGCTCTTGGGCTTCAGCTCGCTGCTGCAACAGCGTTCCAGAGAGCTCGGGGTAGCCTTCATAGATAATCCGCGTCGGCTCACCAGTTGTGTGCATCTCGATGCATGAGATTGGTTTCGCAGCAGCCGACTTTAGCCGCTGTGCGATATCCATGACAGGTATGGGCCAATCGTTTCTCAGTAGAGCGAGGTAACGATAAGTAGAGCTTTAAAGAAGCAGCTTTCTTGAATAAAAGCGCAACTCGCGGTCGGAAGGCGGTGAGGTGAAGTCGTTGGAACCGAAGATCAACTTGCCGACGGACTTCGACGCGACGAGGCTGAAACTCAGCCTTGCTTTGAAGATCTGATACGGTACTTCACGCGGCCAGTCGCGCATCTATATTTCCCGACGACGCGTTTGCGGAATTCCGGGTCGACAGCCAGGGTGACTGCGCGGTACGGTGGTTTTCAAGGAATTGGTGATTTACTAATGGTCGGACTTGTTACGCGACACGATTCCTCATGATATCGTTCCCTTTAAACCCAGTCTAGCCGTTCATCATGGCACCCCCGCGACAACAGGACAGTTTCGACTCCGTTGGCGAGCTCGACTCTGAAGTTGTCTCTGAATTGAGGGGCAGGCTGACTGAAGCCTCCATAAAATGTTCAGAGCGAGGCTTGTACCAGTCGGCGAAATGGTGGGTGAATCCCATATCGATGTGACCGAGAAATTGACCCATGGCAGGGCAGCCGAACTCCTCGATTCCCTTCCCGAAGATCATGATCTCAATAATGACTCCCAAATGCAAGACACGAACAATGTACAGTCCTCATTTCGAATCTTTACGACGAGTTATGACGATCCAGAAGAGGCGGCACTGGAAGCAAAAGAGGCGCCGAAATATCTGCTAGCAAAAGCATTCTTTGATACCAGAGAGTTTGATCGATGTGCTGCTGTATTTCTATCCCCGGCCATACCAGCAGGAGGCCTTGCGATCTTTGAGAAGCCCAAAGGCCGGACGCCGTCCTCTACCCCTTCACGAACGAAAGGCAAATCGAAGCAGACCGAACCAACATCCGTCAACCCATTCCCTCGCCTCAGCCAGAAGTCTTTGTTCCTTTCGTTATACGCTCGATATCTGGCAGGAGAGAAGAGAAAGGATGAAGACAGCGAAATGGTGCTGGGACCCGCAGATGGCGGACAGACCTTGAATCGTGAGCTTCCGGCCCTGGCCCGCGGTTTGGAAGGGTATTTCCAGGCCCGAGACGCGGCCGATCCCCAGCATACAAGGTCTCAAGGCTGGCTGGAATACCTCTATGGCATTGTACTGTCCAAATCAAGACAAGAGAATCTGGCACAGCAATGGCTTCTTCGCTCGGTCCGCCTGAATCCATATCATTGGGGCGCCTGGGAAGAGCTGGCATCTCTCCTCTCCTCGGTCGATGACCTCAATGCGCAACTGTCTCCCTCAGTGCTCCCCCAAAACCTCATGAGCATCATGTATCAAGCATACGCCTCCGTCGACCTGTTCTCCACCAGTGACCAGTCCAGCACGTGGAACTACCTGCGCATTCTCCTGGGATACTTCCCAACGTCGACATTCCTCCTCACGCAACTCGCCCTTTCACACTATCACGCAAAGGAGTACGAAGCGTCCGCCGCGATATTCCAAGACTTGCTCGTCGCTCACCCACACCGCCTCGACGGGCTCGATCACTACTCCAACATTCTCTATGTGATGACCGACCGACCCAAACTTGCCTTCCTCGCCCATCTTGCGACTTCCGTCGACAAGTTCCGCCCGGAAACCTGCTGCGTGGTGGGAAACTATTATTCCCTGTGCTCGCAACACGAAAAGGCGGTGATGTACTTCCGCCGAGCTTTGACTCTGGACCGGAATTTCTTGTCTGCTTGGACCCTGATGGGCCACGAGTACATCGAGCTGAAAAACACACACGCGGCGATCGAATCATATCGACGAGCAGTGGACGTCAACCGAAAGGACTACCGCGCGTGGTACGGGCTGGGACAAGCATACGAAGTCCTGGACATGGGATTCTACGCGCTCTTCTACTACCAGCGCGCGGCGGGCTTGAGACCCTACGACCCCAAGATGTGGCAGGCCGTGGGGTCGTGCTATACGAAGATGGATAGACCAGACCAAGCGATCAAGGCGCTGAAACGCGCGCTGGTGGCCGGCACGTATTTTGACGACTCGACATCGTCTCCACTGTCCAGCTTCAACGCCAGCGCCAGTATGTCGAGCAGCACCCAACGCGGCAAAACGCCGAAACAGCAGCAGCAGGCTCAGCGGCCGCCGCGAAAGCTCCTGGACCCAGAGACCCTGTACCAAATCGCCCAGCTGTATGAACGGAGTGGGCCAGAAGCCGAATCTGAAGCGGTGCGCTACATGGAACTGTGCGTGGCGCAGGAGACAGGCGGCTCGCACAAGAGCGTGGTGCGCGCGGAGAAAGCGCTGCGCAAGCGTCAACGCAAGGAAGAAGCGCGCGCCGGCGCCATCGCCGAGGAACGCCGCGCGAGGCTCGCGACCATGCGGGCCCCAGGCACGGGTGATGGGGATGTGGAACTGGGTGACGCAGGCGCCGACGACGACACGGAGATCCTTTCGATGGCCGCATCCCCCTCTCTGTCTCATGACGACGATGATGACGACGACGGTGCCGAAGACGAGGGAGAAGGCGACAATGACGGCTTCGGCACCGGCACCACGTCCACGACGTCCAAGGCGCGGCTGTGGCTGGCTCGCTGGTGCGTCAAGACCGGCGACCTGGACCGCGCGGAGAAGTTGGCGGAGGAGCTCTGTATAGACGGCTACGAGGTGGAAGAGGCCAAGGGGCTCGTCAGAGAAGTCAGAGGTCGGCGGGAAGGCATGGAGATGAGAATGTTGGGCAGAGAGGTTTGAAATCACCCCATAAAGGATACGAACAGTCATTGGTCGTGACAGATCTCGATCGTGAGGCTGCGCAAGAATGAGAATCAACATGATTCACGTCAAAACTTGAAGCAGACATTACGAGTAGAGAGCCAGCGAGCCCAAGAGTGGAGAGAGGCTTGTTGAATGACTGTGATGCACACCTGGACATGCATGACATAATTGAAGCACGTCTGGGTCGAGGCCGTCATCCTCGATCAGCCAACGATGACGGTAAAAGCTACTCTGACCTGCTCCCAAAGTGACATACATATCCCACCATCCCGTCAAACTCAAGTCCCTAGCCTGATTGCCATCTCTTCAATTGGAATGATCTGTGAGAGACGTAGAAGTCACGCTGCGACGCGACGCGTGCAGGGTTAGTCGCGTCGTTTTGAGAATTAGATCTTTGGCCAATCGGACGCCAGATCGCGACATGTACGGAGTAGATTCTCCGAGTCTCCGGCAGGCAGTGCAGTTCACCATTACGCTGCTTGCCCCCTACCTGACACAGGAACACTTCGGCTGCTATCTGAGACGCTGTTTGTTTCCCGCCTCACTCTGTGCCTGCTCTCTTCTCACCGCTCACCACCCACAATGGATCACTCATGAATGATCCTTCAACCAGCGTCTGGATCTCAATGTTGCGCCATCCGCTCCACCACAGATAGTCGGCTACCATGTCGAGCCTTTCCTCCTCCGCGATCTTGAGCCATCTCCCAACCACTTTGGTAGGAAAGCATCGATTGGAAATGATCAGATGCACCCTCCCTCCCTCGTTGGTTTGCCGACGAATGCTGCGGAGAACCTCCACCGGCCGTGTCAGGTAGTCGATAGAGACCACACAAGTCGCGGCGTCGAGGTTTCCCTCTGTCGGGCCCGGCAGTCGTACTTCGGGCTCATCGTTGAGATCCTGCACGGCCCAGTGCGTCAGAGCCGGATTCTTGCTCAGTTCCGACTGATTCATTCCCATTCCCAGCACCCTGAGTGATCCTGACGAGACAGCATTCGCCACCTCGGGAGGATAGTGCGAGATCCAGCTCGAACAAAAGTCCAGTATTACACCTTGCCGGGGCAGAACTTGGTCATAATACTTGCGAACGTGGACGATGGCATTGTCGTCGATGTGTGTCACAAACCGAGAAACACTGTAAAAGCTCGAATCGTTTCCTGCGTCCGCCGGGGTGAGATCTTCTGCCGAGTAAGGGAACGGTCCCTCCGGGTCTTTGGGTACATAGCTCCTTCGTGGAAGCGCCCGCGCCCCAGACTCCATCCTTGCAGTGGCCGCGAAGGCTCCAGACAGAAATGATATCGAACGAAGGGTGGGTTTCGACGCAAGACGGTACATTGGTTTCTAAGTGACGCGACAACTGGCTGCCATCTTGCGACTTCTCTGTATTCCTGTCAGAAAAAGGTTGATGGACGTCGAACGATTGGGGTAGTCAGATGACGTCTTGGATATTTGGACCCCAAGCATTTGCCGCCGCTTCCTGCTACAGATCCCGGAAGGCTTCCTTATCCATGAGAAGTCTGACAACCGCAACACCAACAGACAGAATTTCTCAGGACGCGAAATCCGAGCCGGAAGCATAAGCGACGAGGATGTGTCAAGCCGTTCAACCTCATACCCCCGTCAGTCACGCGCAAGACCCTCGGAAGGCTCATGTTACATCAATAGCAACAAGCTTGTAAGAGAGGAGTTGGTCCAGACCTTTTCATTGCTAAGCCGTAGCTGGAACATGGTCCAATTGCAGCGACTTGATCAGCAGAGGGAAAGCCAGAATGTGGTTGTTCCATGGCTTCCCAGACAACATTGGTGACTCGGAGTGTGATGTCTCCGAGGACAGCATGTGAAAAGCCTAAAAAGACTCCAGACTTCCCAGGCTTATGAAACAGCGACCTTCGCTTATACAGCAAAAGATTCGAGACCCCGGATCGCCTCACGGCTCTCAACCGAGTCTCGTATTCGCCATCAGCCCTTCCCCGGAATTTCAGAATTGCTTCCCCTCATGGAAAAAGCAAAACTTCCCATTGGATACTCGACTCATGCGCTGACCTCATCGGTGGCATTCTCGAACCAGGCCCAGGAAACCCCGGCGCTGCCTATTCTCTGCGGAATCCGGCAAGGATCGAGATATAAAAGAGATAAACTCACGAGGGTTTGGCGGACGAGACGCAGGAGCCTGATCAATGATTTCAAGATCTTCCTCTGTTCTCACAACATCTCTTTCAGCCGTTTCCAAGCTACGCTCGGCCAACCCAGCACTGCCATCACGTCATTTCCAAAACATCAGAATTCCAACGCGACGAACTATGGCCACCGCCTCTCACATTGAATTAAACCCGGCTACGGCGGGTGCCTATCATGTCCCAGACATCACCGTGGAATCGGCCAAAGCTGGAAGCCAGCTCCTCCAAGAGAACCATGACAAGTTTCATATGTACTTCAACAGGAGCGGATTCCACAATCACATTGCCCATCACCTGCTGACCATATATGCCCTCGGCGCCACCCCTGATGAGTTGCAGATGGCCTTCGACAGCAACAAGACATATCAGAGACCACAGTTCCCGGTGGAAAGGGGCAACGTTGAAGATATGGCCGACCCAGTCAAGTTCGCGAAGTTCTTGGGCAAGGAAAAATACTTTCACGACTTCGAAATCTTCTTTCGCAAAGAGATAGAGGAGAAAGGCTGGGAAGCGGTTCTCCACGAGCACGTCTTTGTCCGAACCGAGCATGCGGACAGCATGCTGACAAGAATGTTTGGCGGTATTTGCTCCCCGAGTCTCAGGTCCAAGGTCACCATCACTAATTTTGATCAGGCTTCTTACATCCTCTGATTCACCTTGGCTTCGGTGTCGAGTTTAAACAGCCCGCAATCATTGTTGAAGCCCTTGCCCAAGCAGCCACGCACGATGGCTGGACGGGCAAATTCCTGCACGGGGCCGAGGAGGCTGCGAAGAGTGCAAAGTCCTCCAAGAGCCTCGTGCAGCTTATCCATGAGAGCCGAGCTAATGAAAAGCTCCGAAAATCGGCTCACTGGGAAGATGGCAACAAAGTTCGAGACGGTGTTCTTGCTCGGGCACCTGACGAGATGGTTGCATTGGCCTCTCAATGGAGTGTTGAGCCTGACCAGCTTGAACAGAAAACGGCCGAGATGATCAACGCTGCAGTCTATTTCACGGGCACCGCACAACGACCGACTAAGCAGGTCAAGTTCGACTTTTTCTTCATGCACAGTGTCAACTGCTCCATCTTCTTCTCCACTTTCATCCACGAACCGTGGTTGAGTGTCCAGGACAAGTGCAGACTCTTGGAATGGAAAGGCCGACTTGACCTTGCTATGTACGTGTCAAGAGGATGTCCGGAGCTTCTCATCGAAGAAGTCAAGAGCTACGAACCCAAGCGCCCCCAGGACGGATGGAAAGAAATCATCCGTCGGATCGACAAGTTCCAGGACGATGGACATGCCAGCAAACTTGTCCGTGCTCTAGCAAACAGCGAACAGGCTTGCAAGCCCTTTGGCAGCGAGCCAGAGGATGTCTTTCCCATCCGAGAAGGCATGTTCTTGAAGTTGGGCCACATGGCCGTTGATTCCGTCGAAAACAGCGAGCCAAACTGGGTGAGATCCGCCGGCTTTGAAGAGGCGTGGGAGGAGATACCTGAGAGGGCCAAGTTGTGAAAGGAGCAGCAGTGCTGAAACACCCTCTATCGCTCCTTGTAATGTCATTGCTGTATTCTGGGCATATCTGCACATTCTTTTAATAGCATGTATGTATGTATGTACGAAGTATGAATGCTACGATCTCTTCGTCGAGACTCGAGACTGCAGTCCATAGCCCCAGAGCCAATCATTGTCGGCGGCGGGAGGGGAACTTGAGACTGGAGTTGGCGTCGCCTATCCTCAGTCGCCGCGTCCCCGCGTCTGGCGCCTTCGGCCGTCATCCATCATCCGACGACCGAGTGACTCCCAGGCACCAACATACTACAGCCACCATCCATCCATCCCTTTCCTCAACTTGCCCATCATCCTCGCTCTCGTTTCACATATTCTCCTTCCTGTCTCAAGTCTTTAAAGCCCCCCTAACTCTAAAATGCCTGACGACAAAGGCACTAAAGACGCGTCCATCCCGCCTCCCCTCGATCCATTCCCCACCTACCAGACCCCATTCCCCCGTTCGAACAAGGACGACGAGAATCCATTCATCCAATTCCGCCGCTTTGCAGACGCCCAGTTCTCGTCACTATTCCACGGCATCCCCGGTTTCTTTGGTCTTTCTCCTTCCGGCGACGACCGCTGGAGGCAGGAGGTTGAAGACCTCATGCGGCAGAGACAGCAATGGGAGGAGGGACTTAGGAAACAGTTTGAGCAAGAGATGGAGGAGATGAGACAGCATATGGAGAAGTCGAAGAACGATGCCTGGAAGGCTATGGATGATGCCAGGAGGCCCTCGAAAGAAGATATTCCCTGGTGGACCCGAGACCGAGCTGCCCACTGTCCTGCACTGAATGGGGAACAGGTCCAGAGCAATGCGAAGAAGTGTCCCGCTCTGTATGATGAGGCTGGTCATCCAAGGACTGAACTGGATGCCTACGATGCGGCCCAGACATCCAAGCACAATAAAGAAGTCCAAGTCTTCAAAGTACCTTCCGAAGAGATGGCAAAGACCCCCTCCAGCTCGTGGTTCTCGACCCTTGGTTGGGATGGCAAGCAGAAGCAGAAAGACTCTACCAATAACACCACTCGAGAGGACCCTTCTTCTTCAAGTAAGATGAGATCTCCTCGACCGACTCTGTACACAATGTGGACCGCCCGGCGGATGAATCCATTTGACGACCCAGACGATACCATCCCATGGCTGATGCTCAGCAAATATTCACCGATCTATCTCTGCAACCCCGCGCAGTCAAGGTTGTTCAAGGCCAAGATCCAAGACGCGGAAGGGGTGCCCTTCCAGATCTCGAGCACCAAATACTTTGAAAGATGGTATACGGAGGTCGACGAGAGGATGGCCACGAAACTGCCATGGGCCGATGCGTTTGAGGATCTGCTAAGCCTCCAGCAAACCGGCAAGATGGTGGACAGGAACTTCTCCACGTGGCGAACGCCGAAAACTTGGATTCACGACATGGCCAGTCGGGGAAGTCTGGGCAGTCGATGGGGCTTCAACGAAGACGGTCTGCTGGTCAAACGGGCAGATGAGACCCAGAAGGTGGAATTCCAAAAGTCTTGCAAGGACAGGAGTAGATGGCGTAAGGAGCGTGGATGGGGCCGTTCGAAGCAGTCCGAATCCATTGAGCCCTCCAAGGCACAATCAGCAATCGAACAGGAGGAGAAGGAACAGGACTTTGTCGACGACCTCGTTGACAAAGTCACTGATCCGCTTACCACGTATCCTCTCTTCGGCAGCATTCTTTCGGCAGCTGATGCCATTGTGTCTGCAATCGACCAAGCACAGAAAGAGGGCCAGGAAGCTACGAGGGAAGCCTCCGAATCGATCGACACAACAAGCGCCGAAGAGGAGACCTCCTCGTTCTATTCCACATCACAGTCCTCGTCCTCGTCCTCGTCCTCGTCCTCGTCTGCATCGTACTCCTACGAAGGCTCTCTTGCCTCAAATTCGGAAAACGATGTCGAAACATCCAAATCCATTATCTCAACGCTCACCTCGACCGTCACACGCACCCTGCCGGACGGCTCCATCGAGACCAAACGCGTTTTGAAGAGACGGTTCGCTGATGGCTCCGAGGAGAGCGATGAGAGCGTCGAAGTGAAGAATCTACCTTCGACACGACTTCAGCAACAGACCGTTGGATCCGAGATCATCCCGATGGCGACAGAGCATTGGGCGACGCGGACCGACAAACAGACTCAAACGACACCGAGTGAACTGAACGACCAGGTTCAAGAGCCAGGACGGCAGAAACCACAAGAAACCACCAAAAGCGAACGTCCGAGTCGTGGTAGCGGGTGGTTCTGGAGCTGAAAGATTCCGACATGTCGCTCCCCACGTCTTCTCCCCGGGGCAGTGAGTGGGTGTTCTCAACTCAATCTTAAGCTGCTCTATTTTCCCAATGACTGGGATTCACCCCTACTCTTTCTTTTCTTACCTTGAAACTTTGTCTCTATTTGCGATATCGGCGTTGGATGCGGGATGAATATATGTCAGAATGATGAATGAATGAATGAGGGAACGCGGAAGGATGGATAAGGGGGTTGTTGTTGTTTTAAAATATCGATCTCCTCTCGCCTCTTCGACATATCAATGTTTTCTTTCCCAAGGAGATTGATCGATCAGCCTACTCAGGCGGCAGGACTTTTTCCTTGTCTCTCCACACTCACACTTACACAAACAGACCGAATTTGGGCGCATCTTGAGTCAATGGAGTCAACGACGCAATGGAAATGAAAGCACGCAATGCAATTTGAAATCCTCTCAACTCGCCATCAATTTCACAGTTCACCGATTGTGATTTATGATTGAGTGTTTTCTTTACTTTTAACGTGTTACTAGTACACATGAATCCAGCTCCTTTCTTCTCACAGCCTTTGTTTCCTTGAAGAGAAAGAGAGGAAAAGAAGCGGCTTTTTTCCATTTTGCGTATCTCATGTGCAGCAACTAAAACTCTCAATCGTGACCCCTAAACCCAAACCCAATCCCAAACTCGCAATGCTAATGCTGAATGAAAGAACCCTTTGAAAGCCATTGTCGCATGGTCATGATTCGCTCCCATATGCCCAGGTGGCCTCGTTCGTACACACCGTTCAGCTCGTCAGTCTCGTCTCGTATCAAATACTGATACTAGTACATCCTGGGTGGGGGGGTTCGTCGTTTTTCTGTGTTGTTGTCCTCAGAAAACATCATCTGGCCACTCCCACTGTTCTCTCTTAACGCCCTTCAATTGCGCCACCACGTGTGCTTGGACCTTGATCTTGTCCATGTCCGTCTCGACGGCGTGACCTCCCTTCTTGGGACTGGGGCTGGGACTCTTGTTCTCATCAAACCCTTCTTCTTCGTCTTCTTCGAGGATCATCGAGACCGGCCGGGGTAGACCTTCGCCGCTGACATTCAAAAAGGCGAATTTCTTCTTTGGGTCGGGATTACTGTGACTATTGATAGTGTTAGATACCGCGTTCTGGCTCGCGTTGCTGTTGACCGTCTTGACTCTGGGTTGGTATCTGGCATTGCCCAAATCCTGCAATGCCACTCTGTCTGGTACAGTGGGGACTGGAGGGATGTCTTTATTCGAGGTCTTTTGGCTCTGTTTCTTCGCCGAGGATTTGTGGCCCGATGAGCTGACCGAGTTGGATCGAGTTTCCGGCACCGGAGGGAGAGGTCTGCTCGAACCTGCTGGTTTAGGAATGTCTGCTCGAAGCTGAGGATCCTCCTGTTGCTGTCTCAACAGTGTCCGAAGCTGTTGATTCTCCTTCTCTAATTCGCGGCGGGTTGGACGTTTGTAATGATCGAGATCGCTGTGACTGTCCGAGAGCTCGGAATCTGTGACGACTGTCCTCGACGTTGACCGACTGAGTCGTGAGCGGCTTGTTGATATCAGACTCCGCGACCGACCTTCTGAGCCGACGTCCGAGTTAGCCACCGATTGATCATCTGTTACGACAACGTCGCCAGTATGAGACTTTCTCCTCTTCGTGCCAAATTGCTCCGCATATGCCTCTTCTGCCCGTCTCTTGCGATAATTTAGCACTTTCACATCTTGATCGGGAGCTGGAACAGTGGCTTTCTCAACAGGAGCGGCTCTCTTTGTGGGGAAATCATTCGCTGAGGTATCAACGTTCTTTCTTCTTTCCCCAATGTTCCACATTGATATACTTTTCCGCAGACCTCTCTTCATCTTTGTCGTTGGTGGCTCCTCGGTCGTCTTCTTGGAAGCATCGCTCGACTTGAATGCTGTGCTCAACCTGAAGAGACGTTGCTTGATCGTCGCAGGGGTCACTGTCGTCGGCTTGAACTCCTCCAGGTCGATCGAGGCACGGTGTGGGGAGGCTCTTGGTGTGGACTCATGATCTGATTCCGCACCTGAGAGACTGGAAACGGAGCCATGCTCAGCCCAGCTGGATGAGACACCAGCAGATCTGTTGGACATACTGCCCTCAGCGAATCTGGAGTTCCGTAGCTTATGGTCGTTTTCCTCTTTCAGGTGAGCATGGCTGTCGATCGGAAAGCCTGAACGGGCATCCTGCGGCCCGCGACTCGTCTTGGGTCTCTCGTTGGTGTCCAGTGGCTCTCCCAATGGAGCAAATGGACGCAATTGCCCGATTCGTTTGCTGGGCTGACGGACTGGGCTTTCTTGCTCTGGGGGCTGGAGAAAGAACACTTCCTCCGCGAATCCTCTAGCCGGCGACCTCCTGCTCCAAGCCTCGCGCTCTTCTGCGATGAAATATGGTTCATTTTCAAAAGTCCGGCGGGAGGACCAACCAGACGCAGCAGCCTCATAGATCGGACTCGGCCGGGGTCTGTTCGTATCGCGAGGCTGTACCTGCAAGCTGGAGACAGGGCGGGGTTCGGGAGATCTTCGAGATGCATTCGATGCGCCCAGGGGGCTGTTCTCACTCAAGGTGCGAACATGTGCCTGGAACTTTTGTCGAGGAGAGAGCGGGGAGGGTGGAGGTTGGTTGCACGAATCTGGGTCATTGAAAGGTCTCGAGGTTTGTGAGTGAGAGAGGAGATGGGAAAACTCTCGGCGGTTCATGGTGGAGGCGGAGGCAAGGGAAGAACAAAGGCGGTTCAAGGATCAACCATGGTACTTGTAGGATTATGCCATTAGAAGGCTAATTATGCAGCAGTACTGTAGTACGGGCGAGCCAAACGCAACCGTAGACAAAGAATTGGTAGAGATGTGATCAAAACAATGGTCGAGGAGAGAGAGAGTCGTGGTGGTTGACAGTTGTGGTGATGATTTGTTTACACCGCCTGCTGCGCACTGACGAAATTGGTGGGGGCGGCGGCAAGTGTGCATGCAAGTGTGCACAGAGGCCACCAGGTTGTCAAGTGACTCAAGTCAGACATTCTGTAAGTACGTCAGATCGCTGAACAAGTTGAAGTACCTTATTCGACCTCGAGCTGCGATGCCTGGAAACTTGAAAGCCCATGAATCTTCCTTCGCCGGATTGGCATCGCATGGTATCAGGATCAAAAGTACGAGCCTCTATCCAAGTACTCAACTAGTACCCAAGATACGTTCAATAGTAGGGAGCACGTACAGCCTAGGTAGAGTCAGTTGGGTGGCTTACTACTTATACTCTCTTCGGTAGCTGGCAAGACTGGGGAACCCGCTTTCCCGTTGCCGGACCCGACGATCCGACAGATCCATCATCCAGGTGCCAGGTGCCAGGCTCCAGGCTCCAGGCTCCAGGCTCCAGGCTCCAGGCTCCAGCAGCTAATAATCAATAGGCGTCTGCGGTCTAGACTCCAGAGGCTCGAGCCTGTTATGAGTGCTCAATTGTGACTAGTAGGTGCAATTAGCATGCCACCACGAGGGGGTTTTCCTTCTGAGAAGCAGTCGAGAAGTCGAAACTCCCGCCCGCGTGTCGGCATGCCGGGGCTTGTCCTCGCTGGTAAATACCGTCACGGCAGGAAGAGCTCCGTCCGTTCCTGCCCCCTGCGGTGTTTGCCGCTACTATTGATCAGCCATTGCCATCCCCAATCCTTAAACTGCAGTCATTCATATGTCCCGAGTGCGTGGTACCGAGCGTTGAACTTGGTCAACCTGTTACGTCCTCTTAAGCACCCTTCTTTCCCCATTGCCCCCCAGTTGTCGCAAGATGATTCCTGTCTTAACTCCTCCCGCAATCACGAATTTGGTTGCTTCCTGCGCGCGCACCGGCGTTCCCCTCCGCCTCCGGCCCTTTCCCGTCATCGATTAGTATTGAGCTGAGTTGACAGCAATGGTCGCTAGCGATGGTTGGTGTTCCGGGAAAGAGTAAGGGTTGCAGCACCTGCCGTCGCCGCAAAAAGGGCGTAAGTCCTCCGCTCCGTACTTCTAGAAGCCCGTCTGCCACCGCTCACCACTTACACCCTCTCTACCCAGTGTGACCAGAAACGCCCCGTGTGCGGTCAGTGTGTGGCGAGTGGCAATGAATGTGGAGGATACGACCGCGAGAGGACCTTCATCCTTCATCCCGCCAGTAAACTCGCCGAACGAGCGGTCTTCCTTCCTCACCCCAGATCCCTCCCCGGGTCTCTCGACCTCGTCAACCGAGATGCGGTCGAAGCCCAGTGTCGGAGTCTGTTCTGGGGCCTGTACATGCCCCAGGGCGACGCCGTATGTCGCGACGAGTACATCATCCGCAATGGGCATCCCATGAACTGGGCCGAGCTCATTCCGACTCTCTCGAACCAGGACACTTCTCTTCAGGACGCTTTCTCTGCTTTGAGCATTTCAAGAGTCGGTCAAGGGCACAAAGATATTCGTCTGGTCCACGAGAGCACCAAACTATATGGGAAGGCTCTCCAAGAGCTCCAGGTGGCTCTCTTCGATCCCAACCGCATGCACTCCGATCATGTTCTCATGACATGCTTGCTCCTGGGTCTTTATGAAGTATTCGAGGGCCCGGCATTCAACTCTCGAAGCTGGATGGCCCATGCCACTGGAGCTGCTCGGCTCATTCAACTTCGTGGGCCTCACCGTCACCAGAATTGGGACGCTCACCATCCATTTCTGGCTTCCAGGGTTCCCACCATATACGCCGCAATTCTCCAGAGGAAGTCCACTTATCTAGCCAGTGAAGCGTGGCTGACCATCCCATGGGAGTTTCTCCCCCGGACCTATTTTGACAGATTGGTTGACGTGACGACTCTCATTCCCGGCGTTCTCGAACGTTTCGAGATCTTGCAAGAGAGCGATTTCGACACCTCCCAGGAGCTACTTGACCTGCTCGAACAATGTAAAGATCTGCAAGTGCGCATGAACAGGTGGAAGGACGCTACCAAGGCTACCGCTCTGCCACGTGAGGTCGAGCACGATGCGAACGATCACGATGGATATCCTTTTGACACTGACTTATGGTTTGAGAACCATCTCTTCGTCCACGCGCGCCTGTTTTACTCCACCTGCTCCTTGGCCCTAGGCGAAGTCGTGGACGATATCAGACAGGCTCTTACTCTGCGTGATCTCAAGCTCTCAGAGTATGCCGAATCATCCTCCCCAGCTGACCTGTTCTCCATCGAGCGACATGCCGCCAACATATGTCGAACCGTTCCATACTGCCTACAGCCGGAGATGGGGGCTTGGGGAGCGAACATCATCAACTTCCCAGCAAATCTCGCCTGTGCTTATTACCAGAGAATTGGTGACACAGCCGTCACCACTTGGCTGCTGAAGGCATTCTCAAATGTAAAGGCGAGAGGACTTCATGTTGAAAACGTCTTCAACGATATTCTCGCTAGCCCTCGAACCAAGGAAGTCCCGATGGAATACCTCAAAAGGGAATCAAGTACGGAGTCGCCGGAGACTGGGACATCGCCTGGTTCGAACTTGAGTTGCACCAATCAAAGTCTAGCCAGCTCCGGCACTACTTTTGTCTATGAAGACCCTTCTAAGGATTACTACGACGCAAGCAAGGATTCCGACTGAGGTCAAAACTGGACGAACTGTTCAGGGAATGGTGAATATCCAAGCATCTTTTATTATGGTTTCTCAAATGCGAGACTTTAGTCACCCAAGACTATTGAGGTACTCGCTATTTGTCATTGAGCAAGGCCCGAGTCTATCTTGACCGCCTAATTGCACATCGATTCGCGAAATGGGCAGAGTCTCGCATGTCGAAGAAGAAGACTCCGAAAGAAGCTGGAATCATTTAGCTTGAGAGGCCTCTGGTGTTGATCAGCACCCGTCATCTGGTCCTTTTTCAAGTCTCAAGCAGCTTTCAGGTATCCATCCCTGGATCCTGGCCCGCTACCCCGAATCACCAACTGGGAATTGCTCGTCAACCTCACGAGATCGCGATCAGGTGAGAGAGAGATCAATGATCAAATTCAGGGATCTCGCACGGAAGACGGAGTACAGGGCCCAGGCTTGGTGTGGCCTTATCAGTAGGCTTCTACCCGTCAGACACGTCAAGGAGGAAGATTCTCCGGCCCAGAAATGGAAATAGAGATGTCATCTGAAGCCTCTCGTCCGACGGTTTTCCCGTCTAACACCTCTCCCCATCAGTCAAGATCAATGCAACTCGGAAACGCTTGTTGCACCGGTCCAGCCACTATTAACGGACTAAAGACATGACGCCAACTGCTACGTCTTTCGCAATCGTCGTTCTGGCTGGGATACTTCCTTGCCTACTCCGGATTCTGAACAACTGCCTCAGCACATCGATTCCAAATCTATCGACGGCGTGCATGCTGATGCAAGGAAGACGGCTTCGTGACTGGATACTCGGACAAGGAACACGAGGCTCAGGGGTAGGGAATGCATGACTGATCAGCCTGCACGTCCTCATTGGCCACAGGAACTCAGACATCCCATCGACCCGGATCCGATATTGCACTTGCGAGAGCCGAAGAGTCGAAGACGTCCATCTCGACTGGCCTACCGATTGGAGGAACAAACACTCCTCTTTGTCCCCAGACGTTCCCTGGCTCCTCGTTATACATACCATGGATTCGACTGGCTTCTCGCTGCCTCCGCCCCTTCGCCTTCGCCTTGGCCTCACTCAGAAGGGAAAATGCCGCTTGAGGCATCCGCGATCATGGATCAACCTGTCCTGCGCCGCACCACAAACAGGACGCATTGCTACGGCCGCAAGGACGGCCACCCTCGTTTGAGCCGAGAGCAGTGCCTTCATTCGTGGACTCTGAACAGTGGTCCGCTTCTTCGGGTAGTCGGTCAGCATCTCCCACGCTTCGCACAGTCTACAGTCTACAGTCTACTCATGCAGAGACATGGTCTCCGTGCGTAGTACGGAGCGTTCTGCTTCTGGAAGTTTCACAGCGAGCTGTGTGTCCTTGTCGTCTACACGCTGCATGATGCGCATGATGCTGCATCCTGAATGCAATGTGTCTTGAAGGGGTGCGTTACAACGACCTTGGGTCAATTCTTCTGCTGGGACAGCAGTACAAATGCCGAATATGAAATTATGTAAATGGCAGAAGAAAAATAGTAATAATACAATTCACACATGCAATCGAGCCATGTCATGTCGTCTTCGCGGCGTAGATAAGCTGGTCTAGATCTATTACTAGTCTAGTGTTCTCGTTGCCCGCCAGCCCAGTTTACTGAATAGTCAGCTCAAAGCAACGGGTCATCACCCCATCTAGCCGTGTACATGCCGAGGGCCTTGATAGGGAAGTAGAACTTGTAATTGGGATAAGTGATCATGCAGGAGCAGTTGAAGACGCCCTCGATGGCCTCCTGCAGCCACTCGCCGTTGCTCTGCTGGCGGGACATGACCATCGCCAGCGCGCGGCGGATGGGTTCGCGGTCCGGGTACTGGGCGTACATGAGGGCGATGACGGCCCAGCAGGTCTGGACGACCTGCGATGACTCGTGGTCGACCCAGACCTTGAGCTCCGAGGCGCGGTAGCTCTCGCCCCAGCCGCCGTCGGCCATCTGGTGGGAGATGAGGAAATCGCAGGCCTTCTTGACGCGCGCAGAGTTGGCGTACGTCTCGCCGACCGAGGACAGCGACTCGAGCGCGAACATGGCCGCGTACGTGAAGCAAATGCCCCAGCTGCCGTACCAGGAGCCGTCGTCACGCTGGGCGCGCCGGATATACTGCAGGGCGGACTCCTTGATCGACTTGATCTCCTCGGCGCGGTAGGTCGGGTAGAACTTCTGGAACAGCGAGAGGACTGTCACAACTGCCGTCGTGCACTCCGGGTAGTCATACTCGACCATGATACGGTCAAAGACCTCAGCCGCGTTCAGCAACTCCAGATACTCCGACCCGCGCTGCAATTCGTAGCTGGCAAATCCGCCCGTGTGCTTGTTCTGCATAGTCAACAGCACGTCCACGGCGTCGTGGATACGCGAGTCGTCCAGCAGAGGCTTGTAGTCGTGTCCGTTTTGCAGAAGCAGTACCACGCGCAGCGCTTCCGCCGTGCAGTCCGAGACTGTGTACCCTTGCAATTTGGTGCTGAAGGGCCATGCGCCCTTACGAGACTGACGGTAACAGAGCTCACGATCGGGGACCTCATCGCGAATCTGTTCCGACTCAAGATATCCCAGCGCTTTTGTGAGCATCGGCTTCCACTTGGGGGATTTGGCGAGGCCGGCCTCGACACAGGCTTGAATGGTGAACGCGGTGTCCCAGACCTGGACGCCGTTGGTCCCGTTGGCAAGCATTCCTTCCTTGTTCACCCACATGTACTCGTGAAGCCGATACAAGTGGCGGCGGAAGGAGTAGCTGTCTGGTCCCTCCTTAATGAAGCAGCAGATAGTATTCAACGGCGCGTTGACAGGAGCGAGGTCGGCATAATCGGTGTTGTGGTCTTCATATTGCACCAATCGCCACGTCCACGCTTCGGCCGCCTCGATGATGGACTTGGTTCGCAGCAACGGGACCCAAACCCAGACAATGAGGAAGTAGACAAGTTTCAACAACCATGATTTGGGATGGTAGTCGTCCTCCTTGGCCACGGTATTGCGAAAGGAATCGAAATTGATCGTCTCGTATGGCTGGACGAACAGTTCCTGCCGTAGCTGTCGAATCAGGTCATTCTCCGGGACCGTGAACTTCTTCGACCAGATGTAACTCATCGGCAGGTAAACTTGTCGCATGTGAATCCACCATCTCCAGGGTGCAATAGGTACCCAATCGGGGAGAAGCCAGAGTTCAGGAGGAAGAGGATTGACAATGTCCCATTTCGTGACGCCCAGGACACTGAGCCAGAACTTGGTCCAGTGCGGACCCTTGACCGCGCCCCCTAGCTGGTGAAGCCTGCCTCTTGCTTTAATCACTCGCGGATCTTCTTCGCTGGCACCTAGGATCCTCAAGATCGTGTAGTTCATGGCGGTGCCAAAGACCGAGCTATGCCCCTCGACGTGAAGACCCCATCCACCATCTTTGTTTTGTCTCGCGTACAAGTAGTTTCGAATCTCGACTTGGTATTCGGGCGGGATCGGTGTGCCGGTCGCATACCAGCAGATCACGATCCCGGGGAGGAGGAAGAGAGGTCCGCCATATTCGCAGGCCCAGTTCCCCGGGGGGAGTTGCAACTGCGAGTAGAAACTCAGGCAGTTTTCTATTGATTCTGACGGTTTCGTTGCCGGACGAAGGTCGGGGAGTTCCTGTGGTCGTCAGTCAATGTCCCTCGCGTTGCACATCGACATCCTTACCGTGGGCAAACCCAGGTGATACTTGTCTGCGGACGATTGTGGCCACTCTGCGACCTCTTTGTCTGTCTTCAGGTAGCGCCAGGTATGGCGACCGGACTCATTCAGTAATCTCCATCGAGACCGATCGAGTTTCTCGCTCTGGGGGTCTACCGAGTACCCATTGAGATTCCCGTCCGCGTGACCGTTTGCCGCCCCGTTGACTGGCTTCTGAGAAGACCGGCGCGTCTGTGCCATTTTCAGGGCATTCAACGAGACCGTGACATTGTTTTATGAGGGTTGGAGAGAGGGATGAATGTGTGTGGAGAGGCGCAGTGTCGTTGACAGGAATATATCAGGTACCGCCTTCTCCGTATTTGAAGTCCCCGGCATGCGCGGTGTGAAAATGAGGCCACTCGGGATCCGGGAGGCTAATGCGTCCCTGCGCGTGGAGTCGCGGGCTCGACAGGTGCAGCACTGCAGCGGCCGGTTGGACCGTTAGAACTTGGCCTAAGCAAGGCAATAAGCACTCTGCACTGGATATTCCTTCCTGGAGCGCCTGGAGCGGCCGCCTCCAAAAAGGCTGGGCTGCTGATGCACTAACGCGCAACAGCAAATGCTCCCAGTGGCAGGAGGTCGAAGGATGCTCGGCCGGCTCCAAATCATCGTCCGCACCAAGATCTGTGCCCCTGGCTAGTCACAGCCTTGAATCTGGCTGGATGTCCCATCCGAACGAGACTCGAGATACCCCTTGCATGAGGCTCCCTATGCCTCCCAGCGAGATCTGATCTGATCGCCATGGCTGAATCTCCGCCAGAGCCAGGCCCGCGAGACGTGACCATCAGCGCGGCGAATCGAAAAGTCCTCGACTTCATCGAAGCCTCCTTCAACGGGATCCTGCAGGAGATTCAGGTGCGCCCGTGTGGCAAACCGGTGATTATCTTGAGGCGCATCGTGGCCGTCAAACCATACTATGGCGAGACGGATTCTACGAGGTTGAAGTGGAACATTCAAGATCGAGAAGTGCAATACTGTTTTCCGGGCAAGAACAAAGATGAGGCGTGGAGATTTGGTGAAATGATTTCTCCCCTTGGGTGTTTCGTCTGACTTTGTCTTTTGTTCAGCCTGCGTTGGTCGGATCCTGAGCGAGATATACACTGCGATCAAGCAGGGAGTCACCGTCACCAAGAGGTTGGTTGCAGCAGGCCTCAGACCCGGCCGAGCAGCTTTCTTAGACATATAGGGACATCTACTACCACGACCCGACGCTCTTCAAACAGCAAGAGACTGTGGATCGATATGTCGATGACATTGCTTACACGTGTGGAGTAACGAGGAAGGACCTCAACGTTGTGCGTTCTGTTTCCCATCGCAATCAAGGGGACTGGGCCAGGTTGACAAAAGACCATTCAGACCGCAAGTGCCAAAGGACTCGTTGCTGGTCTGCACCCTGGCGCAAACCGCCAGACGTCGATCATCCATGCCAACTGGGACAGTGCAACAATCTTGGGGATTAGCCATTTCCGTTGGATTCTTGTGGTGGAAAAAGAAGTTGGTAAAGTGATTTGGTTTGGAGATATCTCTGCTGACCGGTAGCCAGGCAACGTTCAATGCTCTCGTCGAGATGGGATTTCATCAGCATCGGACCATCGGTCCTGGACTGATCGTAACGGTAGCAGTCCTCGTGCTCTACCACGACCTCCGCCAATTGACCCAAATCTTAGGCCAAAGGATATCCTGACCTTGCGACGCGACATTTCCTCCGCCAGCTTCTTGATCACGTTGAGCCTTCCGTCCCAATATTCGGCTTGTTCGACTGGGATCCCGACGGGGTCCAGATCATGAAGTGCTATCTATACGGCTCGAAGAATTCGGCGCATGAGCACGCGGCCAATGTCCCGGAGATGAGGTGGATAGGCGTCAGAGCCGAAGATGTCGTCTCGCTGAGATACTCGGATGAAACGTCTCTGCGATTAACCATGCGGGACAGAGTGGCGGCCACGTCCATGCTGGCCAGCGAGGAATGGCGGGATGGTACCGGATGCGTGTTGCCAGGTCTGCAAGAGGCGGTCGTTGAGCTCCGACGCATGCTTATGTTGAATCGGAAAGCCGAGATCCAGATCCTGGACGACAGAAGAGCCGGGCTGGAAGAATGGTTGAAGATGCGCCTTCTAGCAGGCATGGAGGAGACGATGAAGATGTGAAGCAAAGAGCGAGACATCTCCATGGCAGTAGCTTCACGCGCGGAGCTTTGTATCCCATAGACCAATCTTGATACTCTTCTCATGCGCCCACAACAGCAGTTCATTCATAGCCCCAGCGACCGCCTCACGCCCTCGCGGACCTTCTTCTCGAAATCCGGCCGTCTTTCCCTCCACATCTTCGCGGCCTCGACGTTGGCGGGACTCTCGTCATTGGGCTCGGCGAGCATCGACATGACGGAGATGAGGATCTTCTCCACGCTCTGGATGGGCGACCACCGCTCCGACGCGCTCTCGTAGTGATTCGGGTCGTCGCCGGGCGGATGGAGGATCGAGATGCAGACTTCGCCGTTCGTGTACACTATAGGGTCTCAAGTCAGTCGATCGTGTCTAGGAAGGGAACCACGTTTACAAACGTACCATTCGGATGCCAGATCTCACCCAGGAACTTCATCTTGGGCGGATTCAGAGGGTAATCTTTGGGGAACTTGAGTTCCGCCGGGTAGATGCCACCTTCGAAGGGTGTACCTTCCGGTCCTTGGATCAGGGCCTCCCACACGAAGAGGTCGTCTTCGTTGACGG
This sequence comes from Exophiala alcalophila, assembly GCA_001599775.1. Classification (NCBI taxonomy): domain Eukaryota; kingdom Fungi; phylum Ascomycota; class Eurotiomycetes; order Chaetothyriales; family Herpotrichiellaceae; genus Exophiala; species Exophiala alcalophila. The sequence continues at coordinate 4,309,069 of BCHY01000002.1, forward strand.
GGCCTGCGGTGATCCCGTCCGGTGGGTTGGTTAGGAGGGATTTGTATTCTTGGAAGAGCCGTTTGGAGGCGACGCTTGTGGTTGTCATGGTGGGCGGCGGGGTTGGAAGGGATGAAGGGATTGGAGAGAGGAGGGGAGATAGAGAGGAAGAGGAAGAGACGTAGTTGTGTGTATGCGTGGTGTCGCAAGACAAGATACGTGATCTAGGATGTCATCGGATCGGAGAAGGACAATCGTTTGCTGATGATGAGTGGCGGGCACCTTGACACCCAGACACCTAGACACGGAATGACTGCCGGCCTCGGTTTGTAGCCGAGGTCAGGTGACGATGAACCTCACTTTCCTCCTTGACCTGAAGCAACGGCAACCTCCCACCATCTCTAGGAAACTGTGACCCCTGAGCAATATTCCAAATCTGAAAAGAGCCTCCCAAGTTTGAGCTACATACTTGTCTGCTTCCACAGGAGAGACAAGATCCTACCCCGTGATTCTGGCCGAGGAGAAGCAATGCCCTGAGACGGGAAATCAAAACAGATCGCACGCATTCCTTCCGAAGGGCTTTGGAACCCATGAAACACTCTCACAGCCTTAAAACCTTCCCCCCTAGTGCTGCAAGGAACATGCACTCGGTCCATTGACCCAGCCCGTGAGTCGATTTGCAATGTCACTTGCATAGCACAGCGTTGCACCGTCGACAGCACTCCCCAGGTCTCCATTGGTGTTCGGACCCAGGCTGTTTGGACCGGAATTGTACAGTCTGGCAGCACGATAGAATGCCTGGCCTGGCTCACAGGCATCCATGGCAGTGGCCAGGTTCAATGCAGTCACCAACGTCACTCCATCCACGGGTGATGCGGTCCCATCCACAATCATTTGGTGGATGACGGTCTGTGGGCAGGGATTGTCGAGCTGACCGTTCTGGTTACAAGATCCCTTCCCTTGATAACTCTGCAAAAGCCCCGGATTGGCAACCGCGTTCGATGTCGCCTTGACCCGGACGCATCCATTCGATTCTTGCATGACCACGGCCAAGATGAAACGGGGATCCAGGTGAGTCTCGTTGGCGACGGTGAGGATGGAGTCCAGGACCTGTTCTGTCTCCTCGGGAGAATTTGGGGTGACGTTCTCCACGCATTGTTGACCGAAGAAAGGCTTGACGGTCTGAATGAGCGCATTGGGGGAAAGCCAGTCGGACATTTGGGGCCAACCCTGGGCAGCGGATCCATCACCACTGTAGAATCTGTACTGGCTTTTCGGAACAGTCTGGCCCTGGTTGGGGTCCATGGCCAACTCGGCGACGGTTCCGGTGACCTGAGAAAGGGCAGTCGGCGAAGGCGGGATCTGAATAGTCTGGCCGATCGAAAGCTGGCTCCAGGTGACGGTGGGATTGGCTGAGGAGAGGGCACCAAATGGAACGCTAACATCAGACGCGATACCCTGGCCAGTGTCTCCGGGTGCGACAGTCCATATCGACACAGGACCAGCAGTCGGCAGAGGTGATGGCAGTCCCGTCGACGACGTCATTGAGAGAGCTGAAGATCCGATCGCACTTGAGGACACGCCTCCCATCGAGGTCGTCGGGGCCAGGGAAGGACTCAAAGTACCCGAACCAGCTGGTTGAGGAATGTTCAGTTCAAGGCCGATCTTTATGATGTTCCAGTCCAACACCTTCCCAGCGTTTGCTGCCTCCAGCGCATCCAAGCTAACTCCGAAACGCTGGGCAATGTGGTAGGCTGTGTCACCGGCCACGACGATGTAGGTATTCGGATTGGTCGAGGTTGGGGGAGCAAGAGAACCTGAGGCATATGGCGAAGGGGGATCGTCTGGGAGTGAGGAAGAGATGGAGCTGGAAGGAGCAGTTGCCGTGGGAGGAGGTCCTTTGTCCCCGAAACCGGTGAAATTCGTCGCGTACGCGCACGTCGCGTTTCCAGGCAGAACAAGGCTTTGTCCTGGCAGAAGGCTGTTCCACACGACATCCGGGTTGGCGTTGTCCAGGCTTTGGGGATCAACACCGCATTTGCAGGCGATCAGGTATCCAGAATCACCCGGTACGACGGTGTAATTGGACCCAGCGGTGGCAACGGGCGCATGAAGGGCGAAAAGGAGGACAGGGAGGGTTGATAACAGCTTCGAAGTGACAGGCTGACGCGATGTTAGCTTTGGGTGATGATGAGGAGAGAGACATATCATTACCATTGTGAGCACGGTTGGTTAAAGATATCAGCTGGATACTGAAGGTTGTCGTCGTCGTGGTCAGGACAGGATAGGATAATGTTGATGAACGGAAGAATACGGAGAGTGGAAGTACAAAGATCTTGATCTGGGGTACTTGGACGAACGAAACTCCAGTTGATCTCTTCTCCGTTTACCAGTGTCTGACTGACGGATCGATATCATCTGACATCAAGAACCAGATCAGTGTTGACAATGGATGACACGAAACCCAGACTCAGAAAAAGAAGCCTGCACCGGCCGCCGTCACTCACTCATTCACTTCTTCACTGCCCAGGTTGAGATTCCGATCCATCCCATGATCCATCATACCGCACCTTGTCCTGGACTACTACTGGGATCTATCTTCAATGCCTCGTGTCCCTCATATCCCATCTCCCATCCCCCATTTCCCATCTGACCCTTGCTCAACGACAACATTTCTGAAATCGAACAGAACTCGGAACATTCGTTTTTCCGGGTCGGTTCTTTGAACAACAACAACAACAAGAACAACAAGGAGCACACCGCACCGCATTTGCCGACCCATGGACACCTTTCAGTGGCTGCACAAAGTCAACGTCGAAATGAAGTCGGTTGAAACGGCATCTTTGGATGGAGACGGACGAGGGGCTTGGGTATAACACGGTGCGCACAAAACTCCATGTATAATGTATCTATTATGTACATATATAGGACAAGCGCCAATATAATGGATAATATCTAGGACATCGATGTTGTACTCTCTTAGTCGTACTGTTACAAGAGATAGACATCTCGCTCGTCTCCCTTCGAATACTTCTTGAGAGGCATCTGTTGATCTTCCCGCGTCTATAATTAGGTTTCTCTCACTCAAATTCCTTGTCCACCTCTTCATAGAAATCGAAGAAACCCTTGTACAGCTTCACGCCTAGACCGGGGTCGAGCGAGCCGGTCGTGGCGCGGATGGAATGCATGCTCAATTGCGGGATACCACAGTCGATACCCCGGCATCCCAATTGGCTAGATGTCATGGGGCCGATGGTGCCACCGCTGCGGCTGTCGTTGCGGATCTGGAATACCTGCAGTGTGCTTCCACACTTCTCGGCGACGCGGGACAGGAGGGCGGTCGAGACGCTGTCGGTGGTCATGTGGCCGTTGGGGTCGGCCGAGACGGTCACACCCACGTTCAGCCGCGGCGCGTGGTTCTCGAGGTACGCACCGAGGAAGTTCGGGTTGACGGCGTGGATGACATCTGACGAAACGAGGAAGGAGTTGGCCAGGGTCTGGTTGATCAGGTTGGGCCCGGAGTAGTCCGAGGTCGCCTCGCAGATCCTCTCGATCACGCTGGGCATGAAGTTGCTGCGTGCACCTTGCCGCAGGTAGCTCCCGATCTCTTCGTCGTCGAAACATCCCACCATCTTGATGATCCCGGACGACGCATCGTCCGAGGAAGCCAACAGCGCTTCGACGGCCGCGAAGCAGCACAGCTTGTCGTCGATCCTCCCGGCGAAGATGAATTCCTTGTCCAAGCCGCCGAGCTGAGCAGGCTGAGTGTCGAAAAGCTCAAGCTCCCAATTGACGATGGAGGTGTAGTCCGTGATCGACATCGCGCCGGCAATTGCGCGTACCAGCCTCTCGGGCTGCGTGGCGACAAAGGTGCCCGCAGGAAGCTTCAGAGAGACTTGCTCTTTGCCAGTGACGTCCGAGTTGTCCAGCCCGATGATGGGGACCATGTTGGTTTCGAGGTTGAAAGGCCCCTGGGCGGCAGCGCCGAAATGCGGTGCGAGCGTTGGGATTCGGGCGATGGGCCAGTCCAGCTTGACCAGACGTTCCTCGATCTTCCCATTCTTGCCTTTCACGAGGACCTTGCCACCAATACCCAGATCACGGTCCCACCAGGTCATGTTCATCCCACCTGCATAGGGAGCCACACCGAGCTGCACATAGCCGGCTTTGGTGGAGAGTTTGGGAATCGGCTTGACCTTCGCGGTCAAGGCGTCGATGTGGCCAGCGACAATCCCGACTCCATTGCCGGGCTTGTAGTCTTTGCCAACCGCGAAGGCGATGAAGGCACTGCCGTTGCGCTTCGTATAGTATTTCCCGCCCGGCTTAATCTTCCACTGTGTTCTCTCGGACAGGTAGACATAGCCTTCCTCTTCTAAGCGGTCGGTGAAAGCAGTCACCGCATGAAAGACGGTCGGATTGTGGGTCATGAAATCGACATAAGGCTTGGTGTATTCCTCGGGAGAGAAGGTCTGGGGAGGACGCGGAGCCCTCACAGGGCTCGAGGGGGTGGAGGAAGGTGAATATGCGCTGTGCTGGACCATGCGGTCATAGCCCCTCGACACATGGAGCGGGAGGTCCTCGTGGATGGAGGTGAAGAACCCGGAAGAGGTTTTGCGGACCATGGTGACCAGGCTCGGAGTAGAGTGAGCAAACAAAGGGAGAGGGAGAGCGATGGTGATCGTCAGGTACAGAGTGGTGAGATAGAAGAGTAGTAGTGCTACACGATCAGGTATCAGGTACTCGCGCCTCGTCATACGTCGCTCAGAGTCACTCGCCGAAGCCGCAGCTGCACGGCAACCTTATCGATAAGATCAGCGCCCGATGATTGGCGGATCGCTCCGGTTGGAATCCGAACGGCCGATGATTGACAGGGGCGCATCTTGGGGGGCTTGTCCTCTGTCCTACTCCATACGAGTTGACGAGGCCAGTGATTCTCATCCTTATTTTATTCTTCGGCAGGTGCACAATACCAGCTAACTTAAAAGAGAGTTAACTAACAAGTTGCAACTAGAACCATTATTACAACAAAGACGCCCAGTCCATCTCCCTGTACGCATCCTTGACCGTGCTCAGCTCCCGTCCGTCGATGCCCAACTGCTCCTTCGTCACGATTCCTTCCTCGCCAGACCAGCTCTGTTCACGAAGCTCGCTCCACAAGGCCATCATGATGCCCATCTCCAATCCAAGTCCCGGCCAAATCGCGCTGAAGTCGTCCAGAGATGTCTGCACGTACTTGGACGGCTTGCCCGTGACTTCGGACCAGTCCGCCAACAGCTTCCCAGTCGTGGTCTCTTCGCTGGAAGCCAGGACGAATCGGCCAGGCAGAGTGACCTTTGGGTGCTTCAGGACGGCCAGTGCAAAGATACCAATGTCTTTGTGCGGGTTTCCAATCGCTTGCACGGGGGTGTCAGGGTCCGATGGAGACAACTGCACATACACGCCCGCCGTTTTCTTCACGACAACAGTCAGTATCGAAACGCATCGGCGACCAGACGGGAATTCGTGACTTACCAACAGGTTGGGAGTGAAAATTGGGTACTGGAGATTGTTCCCGTACCATGTGATCCAGAAAAAGGTCGTCTTTGCCAGGAGGTTCTTGTCCTGTTTGATGTAATCGTCGATCTGATTCTTGCCGTGGAAATGCGGCACAAGGTATTTCCCGTTCGACAACTTGACGCTGTTGGGGAGGGTGCTCCAGATATAATGCTCTAGGGTCGGCGTCTTCGAGGCGGCTTTGGCGAGATTAATCCCTTGGGCAACTTCCGTGTCCATGGCCTTCTCAGGACCAGAGGCGATGAAAGGCTCGAAGAAGTCGGTGATGGCAAAGATGGCATGAGATCCCTATGGCCAATGGAGTCAGCATACATACTGTTTGGTGCTCGCTGTTGAGGGTCATCTCACCTCGAACGCCTTGACCAAGGACTCTTCGTCGTTGATGTCGGCCTTGACAACCTCGACACCTTTCTCCGCCAGCGCAGCTGCTTTGCCGCTCTTCGGGTTACGAGTCAAGGCTCTGATCTTGTAAGTACCATCCTTGAGGGCGGCATTGATGAGCGAGAGGCCCTGGGTGCCTGTGCCGCCGACGACTGTCAAGAGCTTCGACATTGTTCTGAGGTGTGGTGGGTGTGCAAGAGGCTTGGTAATGGGAAGATTGATATTGGAATGCAGGAGCTATGAGGAAAGATGCTGATGGTTTGTAGTTTGATTGCGAGGACGCCTGGTCTTTATATCTCTTCCCCTCCTTCATCAGTCTTCCATGACCCTCGTTTCTCTTGTCCACTGAATCACTCTACTCCCGAATGAGCAAACTCATCGACAGATGCTCTTCTGAATCGACACAGCACCAGCAGCGCTGGATGTGATGGCTGAATAATGCAACGCATGTTGGCGTCGTTAGACTGTCTGTTCACGAAGATTCGACCAGGGGGCGGAGAGAGACCGAGTCGGCCCTGTAATTGGCAGAGGACCTTACCGCGAAGAAGCCCGCGATGGAAGCGAGTGAATGAATGGATGGCAAACGATGCCTGGTGACTCTGAGGGTGGTGTCTTGCTCCGTGGAAGAAGCGGAGAAGAGGATCCGGATACGAGTCTCTTTAGTCACCAGAGCCCGTCAATGGCTGAAATCTATCGTCATAAGTGATGCCTCTTTCAATCCTCATAAAGCGGCCGGCATTACCAACCATTGCTCCATCCCCTCATCCGGGCAGGTCAACCTTGCCATCTTGGGCTGGTACAGTGCTGAGGCTCCCTTTCAAGTCTCACTTCGTTTCAATACGACCTCGAGGGTCTCCGCGGATCACGGATCATGCATTATTGGGTGCTTTTGGCCCCGGTCAGAAATAACTGCCATATCAAGATGGGCTCACGCATGTGAGTTGTGGGCACAGAAACACCCCTATACTCGTCCGCGCCCTCTCCCTCGTCTTTGTTGTTTGAAACAACGAGATCCTCTCATCGCGCCGCTCACCTGGGGTTAGAGCATTTCGAGTTCTTTGTCTTCATCTTCAACATCAAGAGATAGGATAATGCAGCTTTTGTTTTTAGTACAAAGCAGACGTCCCATTGGGATTTCTATATGAAGCAGAGGGCGCTCGTCGCTACGGCGTGTCGAAAGGACGCACCAAATCAACCACTCGAGCACTCGAGCATCAGAATCACCCAAAAGAAAGGAAGCTAAGTGATACAATCGCCCCCTCCAGCAACTAATAACGACAGGAGTCTCTATCCGAAACGCACATCCCTGAACCATGAACACCAATACTCGTACCGAACATCTCTCCCTCCTCCACAAGGAGCGCGTCATCCTGACCTCCCTCATCCTCCAACTCTACCGCAGCATCGACAAGCACGAAGCCGGCATCCCAACCTTCCCAGCTGAAGATGAACCCGTCGCCGAACTGACCACGCGCATCGTCCTCGCCGCCGCGCTGCAATACCTGCAGTATCTCCGTCTGGGCACCATCGTCAGCGCGAACGCGCGCGAGTATTCCCTGCATGGGCTCGTCATCGCGTGTCGTCACTTTGTAAGTCTGCCTCCCTTTGAATGTAAGAGGAGCGCGAGTGGAAGCCCGAGCTCGAGCCCGAGCTCGAGCAGCAGTGGAAGCGATAGCGGAAGAAGCTCAAGCAGCAAACCCGACAGCGTCAAGGCGTCCGAATACCAGACCCTCAGCGCCTCCGTCGAGGCCGTGATCGCGGGTCTTGAATACGGGATCACGCCCATTGAACCCATCATCACGTATCGCAAGACTCGCGGTGCTATCACGGCTTTCTTTGGACCACCTCCTCCTCACCATCGTCACCATAGTCTTCTTATTCCTTGTGAACTGATGTCCTTCTTCCCTCATGTGAGATTAGATTGAATCGAGAAGGTGAGTGAATTACTAGGTAGCGAGTGAGTAAATGAGTGTAAGATAAGGTATGTGCAAAAGAGAATCAAGACCTTTTCACCCCCTCCTTGCCATCATGATGAGTGCTCAGACCATCTCAGGGGTCAGCCTTGCGCTGATCGTCCTGATAATAATGCGACGGCCATACTCCAGGCTTATATCACATATCATGGAAATTTACGGCATGAGTCTTCAATGTGATGCAACATTCTTTTCCTTTTTCTACTAGTATCCCAAGAATGTGAATGAAGTACGGCGGGCTCAAGTACGACCGACCAACTCACGAAACCATTCGTGTCCCAACCCTGAATCCACTGATTCCAAGAACGGGAGAACCTCCTCTCTCGCCCATGCCTTCCCTTCCTTCGTCTCACATGTCATTGCATCGCATTGAATCGCATACACCTGCTGTGGTTGCTTGTGCTTGTGCTTGTGCTATCCCTTCCAATTTCGGGATTGCTTCCGCCTTATGTCCTTCTTCCTCGTTTGTGCAACAGATTTTTCACACAGGCCCCGTTCCGGTCTGATAGGGACATTGATAGCATGGACAAGAAAAAGAAAGGACTGCATCAACCAAAACGCTTTGCGCAATTGGGTCCGCCAGAATGTTGTGTTGAAAAGGGGAACAGTGATTGAATCTCATCTCAGAGTGCCCGGTGGCCTGGTCCGCGGGCTCGTCTAAATGTCCTCGTCGTCCTCGTCGTCAGCGCCGTCGGTCTTGACCTTCGTCCTGGATGAGTTCAGGCTGGTCATCTCGTACTCCTCACGGCCCGAGGACATGGCGATGGCCTGTCTTGCGGTTGGGTTCTCATCCAGGAACTCCCGTAGTCGCCTCTTCCCTTCCTCGAGGGCCTGTTGCGAGGCGGCATTCGCCATCTTAAACATCGGACCCCAAAGGTTGAGCGTGTAGGTGACGTAGGCGCCAATGGCCAGGACGATCAGGAACAAGAAGTACACCGGGTTGCGGAGGACTAAATTCGGGTTAGCTGTTGATTTCTCAAAAACAATCGTTCCGTCGGATTGTACTCACCAGCCACAATCTCGTTCCAACCAAGTGCCAGGAGGAGACCGTAGAAGTAAAGAGGCACCTGTGTCATGCCGCCAATCGCACTACGTTTGGCTTCGACATACACCCCATCGGCAGCCTTCTTGAACCGCACGGTCAGGTCCTGCCGCTTGGCTTCGTTGAGGATTGTCGTCTCCTCTTCCAAGCTCTTGCCTTCATCTTCATCCACACCACCGATCGGCGTCAGATCCTCTTCATCAGCGGGTGTTGCAGCTGCAGGTGTAGACCCAATCCATCGATCAAGGGGTGGAGGCGTCCCATTCTCCGAGTGTCGGAATCGAGCGAGGAGAGGAATCAGAGTCAGCGTGCTCTCTCGAGCTTTGGTGTAGATCCCTTCGATGTCGTCTGTCGGCCGCCATATCCGAGGAACGCCCGCCTCGTCGTATCTGAACTTGTCCTCAAAGTTCTCCCGAAGCTTGAGCAAGAGATTACCCTCCATCATTTCTTCGTCGATCTTTGCACGCAAAACTCCCCATGACTTTCTCCGCAGTCGCCAGATTCCCACCTCGACCTCTTCTGCGCTGGCATCAAATGATGCGGCTCGGTCAGAGAAGCGCTTCTCGGCATCCCGCACGGTGTTAGTGAAGAGAACCCAGATTCGGTCCCAGATTCCTCTCTCTGCGGGCTTCTCTCCCTCTTCTGGGGCGCCTGACCCACCCCGGCCAGATCCTAGAGCATTGAATTCGAGACCGATGCTGTCGTTCAGCTTGCTTCGTACCCATCTTTCCACCCTTGTCGCCAGTCGGCGCATCTCATCGCGACGTAGCTGCCCGGAAACCTTGTCCAAGTCTTTCTGGTAAAGGGTCATTTCCTGCTGGTAATTCGTCCAAGCCAGGCCTTCAATGACGGCCTCCTTTCCACGAGACTCGAAGGTTTCAAGCGCGATCTTCTTTTGCTCTTTGACGATCTCGGCAAAATCATATGACGCTCCTTTCTTCTGTCCAGCCTTGACCGCAGCACTCACAGCATCGGAAAACTGCTGGACACCCGCTTTATGAGCGGCTGACAGTTGACCAGAAAACAGGGCTTTCAGCCTAGTGTCAGTCTTGCCTTCGAGTTCGATTCGCTTTCTCTGGTATACACCCTTGTGATATCTGCTGGCTTCCGTTTCAAAGCTTTTGATGGTCTCAGCTCTCGCTCCTCTCATCGCTGCACCTAGTCCGGCGATGATCTCGGGTTTCCCCATCTTGACTCCATCCGCCTGCTGGGTCTCGAAAGGTGTGATGGCTGCGTCGAAAGCGATCATGACCTCTCTCATGATCTCATCGCATCGGAACTGGGCCAACAATTCCTGTTGAGTGGGCAAGTCGAGGTCCTTGTTGTTCACAATCTGGTCCCAGATCCCTTCGGCATAATGCGAGAAGCCGTCGGCCGGAATCCGTCGATGGTACTCTGGAAGAAATATCCCACCATCAAACTCTCCTAAGAGTGCATCTCTTCTGGGATCCCGATGTCCGTCTCTGAACCTGGTTGCCATCTTCGCAACCTCGGCCTTGAACTGTTCCGGCTGGTAAAGTTTATGCGGCAATGCGGTAAATGCGAAATCAAAGTATTCCTCAATGCTGCTCTTTTCCAACCCAGGTGGTTTAGATAAACTTGTCCAAATCCGATTCAAGTCTTGCATCAAGGTACTCCGAAGATTCTGCAACGGCGTGGTCCCGAGGAAGTCGCGAATGACGAAATATAACAGACTCCGCGAGGTGGATCTCTTGTCTTTGAGGAAGAGTTGTAGGTTGACCTCGAAGACGGTCTTGAGAAGTCCCATGTTCGCACCCTGGTACAAGCCAACCTGATGTTCCCAGATGTTGACCATCAACACCTCGCTCGTCGCCAACGCAAACAGGGAACTCTTTCGCTCGAAGTCTTGGTCTTCTCCTCGTTCCCGCCCATCTGTGCCTTCAACGTCCATCACCAGGATGTTATCTGCCATTTTACTTGCCGTCGATTTGTTCTTTGATAGCCAGATTCCCTTGGTGGTCTGACGCCGTTCCGACTCGGACATGACGGAAAATTCGGTCTCGAAGAGGGCATTGAGCAGGGTGGATTTGCCGGTCGATTGCGAACCGAACACGGAGATCAGATGGTAGTTGAAGCCGGCGTGGGAGACTCCAGAAAAGTTCAGATATTCTGCTAGATCCGTGCTGCGACGCGGTCAGCATGGGCAAGGACAGACTGTCGAGTCTGCAACGGGTGCATACTTGAATTCCTTTTCCTCATCAACCACTTGGACACCATGTTCAAAGTTGACCGCGCCATTCTGCCCCGCGGAGGCGAAGTGGCCATTAACCGCCATCTTGTCGGGGGCGGTATACGCTCGATTCGCCGGAGACGGTCTCAAAGCAGTCGTCGAGGAATCCGGCGACTGCGGGTGGGAGAGGGTTGAATCCGTCATGGCGACGGTCGGATGATATATCCCGGCAAACCAGCTTTTTGCCGTACTAATGTGGCATCGAAAGAATAATGGTCGTCACCTGAACAGCCCAGTGCTAGGGGAAGCGAGAAGGGTGGTGTGTTGGCGTGGTGCAGGTGATGGGGGACTCGAGCAGAGTCGAACAGGTGTTCTGGCCAGTGAGATGGTGACCTCTGGTCTTTGGCTGGGGGAGTTCTGTCGGGGGCATGCCGCAGGCCCGCAGCAGTGACTCGATGACCAGTAACAAGACGCGGGCAGCACGCGTCGGCTGACCTTCTCCGCTGGGAGAGGCCCGGAGAATTAGAGGATTAGGGGCTCACTCTGACACTCCCTAAAGATGATCCGTTCCGACGGCCCTGTGGCACGGGTGGCGTATCCACCTCTAGGCGGCAGTTGCGCAGCCTCACCACTGACCACTGACCAGCCCAACGTCGCCCCAACTTCAGCCTTGTCTTGGACCTGGACACCGGGCATCCAGCTTACAGTTGACCGACAGAACGTTCCGTCCGCAGCCTGGTCTTCGTCATGGTCATTGAATACCTCTCGGAGCTTGCTGTCGTACTCCCAGAGACACATGCTCAAAAGCCCACCGAGACGACTTGCTCAAGTCCTCTTGATGCCCCGCTCTGGACTTTGGAGTGCTGCCTTGGAAGATCAACACCTGTGGACTGGACCTCGAATATCAGCCTGACAGTGGCGAGTGACTCGACAAGGTCGTTTGGGCGCCAGTGCCTACCGAGGGACAAGATTCAGTCGATACTTTCCAGTAACCAGCGTGCTCTCGCCGACTCTTCTCGCAGTTGATAGGCGGGCAGGGTACAACATGACCTACAGCGCTGGGAGGAACACTCTCAAGTTCACACTTTAACGACAACCTTATCACGACGACGGTTGGGGTTCTCCTTCGCAGGTGGTGTTGTTCCACGAGGTTACATAGCCCGCTTGAGTTTGCTCGCCGAAGTGACACAGGTGACGACGCACCTCAGAAGGGAGCCTTGCGACTTGATCCTCCGCTTTCAACGTCTAGATCACGACACACTCAAAAGAGACCATCTCCGAAGAAAGCCTCACAGCAATGAGTCCGAATAAGAAGACACTCCGAACTTCTCCAGGTAAATCACGCCCTCTCAGAACCATCGACTGCCCACACTGTGGCGACGCCATCATCGTACCAAGGACATGCAAACACGGCAAGAAACTCACCAACTGTCGAGGAACAGAATGTTCCAAAGCCCACGTCCAGGAACATAACGCACACTGTCGAGCCCAGCTATCAACTCCAAATGTTCCAAGCACTTCCACACAAGAACCTCCACCATCATCAAACGACTACCCCCAACCGCATCCCCACCACCCCCAGCAGCAACAGCAGCAAGACCAAGATGACGACGAACTCCAAATCCTCACCCTGCTGATTCAGAAAGAAATCGCCAAGATCGAACAAATCCGCGGCAAACCTGTCAAATACCTCGAAGGCATCCCGAAGGAGGAATGGATCAAGAAACTGGGAGGACAGCGACCACGACGAGCACCACCATCGCACCAACGGCAGCCAGGGCCAGGGCACGGAGAGGGAAACAACGTCCAGAAAGCACGCGAGTGGGCTCGCAGGCTCAAGGACGCAGGCGAGGGCATGCTGTCGGTCGAGCAGATCGAGTATGACGACGACGAGAGTGATCTGGATGTGGATGGTGGTGGGGGTCGGTGTCTGACTCCGAGCGATGAGGAGGAAGAGTGAAAAGCATTTAAAACGCAACGCAACGCATACCCCAAGATAGCAAGCAATCCTGTGCCCTTCCAGAAGCAAGAGTTGTAAGGATGGATGATTTGTTTCTTTCTTTTTCACATTCGTACGGACGATCCTGTCCGCTCCACTTTCCGCATCGATGCGAATGTTTAATGTGAAGTATGTACACACGGAGTTTCTCTGCCTCCCCTTGCTCTTCTCATCTCTTGCAATCACCAATGAGGTCCCCTGATTTCCCATCCGGCAATGCAATTGTATAGTAATGACCTCCTGTTCACATCGGGGTTTTCGGCATTGACCGAGCGGGGTGTGGGTGGTTTCTCATTTTCCCTCCCGTCCAAACTTGGAAGATTCAACTGTTCACTGTGCATTCGTCGCATCCGACTTTCGGATACCCACGTCCTTCTCCCACGGCATGACCACTTGCGGGTGGTCGGCGTATAGCTGCTTGTCTCGGAGGTGGACGGGCGTCTGGCCCTTGGGTGTATCGGGGATGGTCTTCTCGAGGCCCTGTTGTTTCCAAAAGGATGAAAAGTCAGCGTATCCGATACTCCAAAACCGTAGGAACGCTCTCATTGAGCTTTCTCCCCCAGCCAAAGCAGGGGACTGAATATGGCGCATGGGTGTGGGGGATTTGCGTACGATCTTCTGGAAAACACATTTGTTCAGGACCCGTTCGGGCCGTCGACATTGCCAGAGTTGGTGGTTGTTATTCTCCAGACACAGCCAGTGTGCGCGGAACTCCTCGAGGCAGTTCTTGTTGATGTCGGCAAGCCTAGAGCGGATTGGAGGCAATTAGCCATCTCGAATATTTGTCTTTAACCATCCCCAGAAATGCTTCTATAGTCCCGGATCAAAGTGGATCGTTGGTTGGATTTTTCTCGACTTCCTTTCCTCCTCTTCTGCTCGAATGATGTAGGCAGGTTCGGTACTCACACGCTCGACGCACATCTGGTAACTTTGCGTCCTTCTTTCATGCAGTCCAGCTCTCCTCGTCCGTACGCCTCGGTCTTGCACTGCATGTAGTCGTCATTGTAGGGGCGGCATCGGGCGCCGATGAAGAAGGATGCGCTCAACAGTGGTGCGGAACTGGCTCCGATCTCTTTGACCTTTGGGATGTGATCGGGCATGGGCGTCGTGTCAATCACGACATCGGTGCTGAACCTGCGGGAGTGGGTTAGTTGGGGGTGTGTTCCGTCGTCTCAAGAATGGTAGAGCGTACCTTGATTCTCGGTCCGCCATGGTTGCGAGTGTGTGATCACGACAACTGGACCGATTGAGACCGCAATGGCGTTTGAGACTGAGGATGGAGGACGACGGAGGCCGCTTTCGCTCACGAGGCTGCGGAGCTCGAAAGGTGCCAAGCATTTTAGAGAGCTCGCCCAGTCGGGAAACTTGTTGACGCCGCCCTTACAGCTCCACCAATGGGGGCTCCCCAATAGTCAGCCTTCTCTCTCCTGCCAGAGGACTGACCTGAGCGGAGAGCATTGATAGAGGTCGTTCGATTGGGGCAGTATGGAAACATATTTAACCCGACAGTGTGATCTACCATGGCCATCTATTCAATTGTCCTTCAGATAATCGAGCCCCCAGACCTTCAATACCCGACTCGCATCTGCGCAGTGGAGAAGTATTGGAGTATTGAAAGGAAACGTGCGGAGAGCCTTGTAAGCAGAAACGAAAGGCATATAAATTGAGGACAATCCCTCTCGCCCCAGGTGGTTCCATTCGTCGGAAGAAAGTCATGTATGCGACTTGGCGAGAAAACATAGATTGGAGTCAGACAAGATCCTCCCAACGGGGTTGCATATGAGGAACTGTGGTGCTTGATTTCAGACATCAATCCAGCGTGCATCTTTCGTTTTCGCTACGTCTGAGCCGACACGGAGACGATGTCTTCCACACAGAGCCCGAATCTCTTCCTCCGGGGCAATGCGGTCCTCATAATCTGGGGAACCACTGGTGGCTCCACCGATGAAACGGCTCTCAACGCATGGTGGACAAACGAACACCTACCTGAGCGCCTCGCCATCCCAGGCTTCCGTCGAACGCGGCGATTCTATGCCGTCGACGATGCCAAACCGCAGCCACAATCCCACTACCTGGTTCTTTATGAAGTGTCTTCTCTGGCGACACTCACTTCTGAAGCATACATGACTGCGCTGAACAATCCCACGCCGGGGACGCGCAAGTTCATGCCTGTGCTTGCGAGCATGAACCGCTCAGCTTGCCATGTGCAATATTCCGCCGTGCGCTCGGAATTTGCCAGCTGTGCAGGTGGCGGGACGGGGACGACGATCACACATGTTGTCTTCGAAGATCCTTCCGATACAGAAAAACAGCGGTTGAAAACATGGATTGTCGAGTCGGCCTGGCCTGAGTTGACTCGTCATGCGAGCCCTCTTGCGCTGCATGTTCTTGAGCACGACGACGAGGCGACTCGCTCAGGAAGTGCAACCAAGTCCTACGACGATGTCAGGTTTGAGAGAAATGAGGGAGATGGTCCCGGGAGGTGGATGGTGGTGATCGAGTTTGCGGAGCCGCCGTCGTCGCCGTTTGGGAAGCATCGAGAGCTCACAGGAACATTCGTCGAAGGACTCGCCAAATTCGACGTGGGCCGCGTGGAATCACGATCTTATGGGTTGATTTGCATGATGAATGAATGAAGATCGGCTTACTGGGAATCCGGGGTGCTCATGTCCAGAAACGAGGATCTTTCGAGGTTTGGAGGACAGAGACATGCGCAGTCAGCAATCGCTCTTTGTACTGTAGAGGAGTCAGAAGCAGGTCAAGGGCGCAGCTGCTGCCTCATCATCACCTCAGCGCAGCTTCCACTTCCATTCGTTGTCTCCTGTCTCTTGCTGCTGCTTCCGGCATCATGCCGGATCTTCGCAAGCTCGAGCCAGGGATCGTATTATCGATTGGAATAAATCACGTCACAGAGAAGTCGTGGTCCCGCTGAACAGCAACTGTGAATGGGCAGCTGCCAGTGAGAGCGCGCCGCCCGAGCTCCCGACACGCTTCGCGAATCTCGCCCACTCGACGCACCCGTGGCCTGATCCGCGTCACTTTTTTGGGGGGTTGGAGGGGCAGAGCCACAGCGCTCCCGCTGCAAACCAGCAGCAACTCAGCTTCAAACACAGGACAAACACTCTGTAAAGCACTGGCAAGCCACGGGAGACAATGTCGAACATCATTCTTTCCATCAACGCCGGCAGCTCGTCGTTGAAGACGACGGTGTTTGTGGAGGAAGAGACCGCGGGCGCGGGCAAGGAGCTTCGACGCCTAGCAAGTGCGGAGATCGCCTCGATCAATTCCCCCCCCAGCAAGCTGAAGTACACTCGCGGCTCTCACAAGGAAACCGCCGAACTCGACCAGGTCCACGACCACCGAGATGCCTTTGAGCATATCCTCAATGCCTATGTGGCCGACGCCGAGATCTCCGAGGTCTCGTCCCGGGACGACATTGACTATACCGCGCACCGCGTGGTGCAGGGGGGAGAGTTCGAAGAGAACCAGCTGATCACCAAAAAGACGTTTGAGAAGATCAACAGGCTGTCCGATCTCGCGCCCTTGTATGTATTGGAACTGGAGGAGGAGACATAGTGGTGCCAGAGCTAACTCGTTGCTACAGGCACAATGCCTCCGCCGTCAGCCTCATGATTGCCTGCTTCGAACTCATCCCCCGTGTCATCAATGTGGCCTGTTTCGACTCCGGCTTCCACCATACCATGCCCGACTATGTCAAGAACTATGCCATCGACCAAAAGATTGCCAAAGAGAAGGGTCTGCGCAAGTATGGGTTTCACGGACTCAGCTACCAATACATCGCGCGAACCACCGCTGAGTTTCTCAACAAGCCGCAGGCTGAGACCAGCGTGATTGCTCTCCATCTCGGGAGCGGAGCGTCTGCGTGCGCAATCAAGAACGGACAGTCAATAGATACAACCATGGGCCTCACGCCGGTCTCAGGCCTGCCTGGCGGTTCCAGAAGCGGAGACATCGATCCGAGTTTAGTCTTCCACTACACTTCGGATGCGAGCGCGCTGAGCCCGAACAGCACAAAGGACCTCCACATCTCGAGAGCGGAAGAGATATTGAACAAAGAATCTGGGTGGAAGGCCTTAACGGGAACCACAGATTTTTCGAAGATTGCGGACCCGAACGCGCCTGAGACTCACAAGCTTGCTTTCAACATCTTTATCGACCGCGTTGTCGGGTACATCGGGAACTATTATGTCAAGCTGGGCGGCAATGTCGACGCTATAGTCTTCGCAGGCGGCATTGGCGAAAGAAGCGCATATCTGCGACAAGTGGTGATCGACAAAGTCTCCTGCCTAGGCTTCACTCTCGACGATGACAAAAACCAGAAGGGGGGCGACGGGGCGTCCGTGTTTGATATCGGGGCCAGTGACCAGGTGCGAACGTTGGTCTGCGAGACAGATGAAGATGTGAGCTTTTCCAAATACTTGCTGTGGACGGACTGTGCTAACACTTTGGCAGTACGAAATGGCTCACTCGGTATGGAGTATGATCCACCACAACAAATAAGACTCCCGGACCAACGCATGAATAATGACATCAATTGGCACCTCTGGGCACTTTGGCGCCCGTTTAATGCTCCGAAACCCGAGACACCGGCTTACTGCTCGACGAGAATGGACATAGAATTCTTGATTAGACGAACTTCTTCCGCCGTCCGGGCCGTTCGAGGCACCACGTTGTTCACGTTCCAACTTCCGATGTGACGTTTTCTTCTCGGCCGTTTTCCCCTTAGCATATCCTTGCACCCCATGGTTTGATGATGTGGGCAAGCCGGTCCCAGCAGTACAACTCCCTGTTCGCCCCTAGTGGCAGCCACCCGGGAAGGCCATTGGGACGCACGCAGCCTTGGACCTGCCAGGGACGATTAAGTTCGCAATACGGCGATTTATTTGTCACTTGGTTTTCCACCCTTCCCTGCCCATCTAGGTACGGGGCATTGTCTGCGATGAGCTCTGCCTCGCCGGGACAGAGCTTTGCCGCTAAGTGACTAATCACCTCTTCTCATCCAGCAAGACGACATCTACACCAACGAACCATGGCACCAGGTCACCAATAGGGCGATGGTTTCGTTACAGGGCTCCACGTCCGGCAGTCGCGATGTAAACACAACCAATGAACTGCTCCGCGCAGCAGGGGCCGTTCTCGCTTCTATGATTTGCTCATCGGTGCGAGGACTTGCCTACGTACAACAGAATGCAATGCGGCGGTCGCAACGGCTGTGCCATTGCATAGGTACAGTTTACCGAAATGCTAGCTACGTCGGCTGGGAAGAGACGAGGCTTCGGCGAGTATATAAAGGCGGGATCCATCCGCCTGAATTCCAGGTGTGTACAGCCAGCATCGTCCTGCTCCCCCAAATTCGTTCCGAACCAGCAAAATACTCTTTGCAAGCATGTTGTTGTCCAAGTCCATTCTGTTGTCGCTCGTGCTTGCGGCCTCTGAGGCTGCTGCTGCCGCTATCCCCAAGAGTAATCATACATGCGTCAGCTTCATGGTGCAAGTTCCGGTCATCAACGCGACTGTGGTTATTCCTCCGTTCCCCGAATTTCAGGACGAGTCCCAATCGGTGGCCTTTGTGAACCAGGCCACCATTCGGACACCCTCCGTCCCGCAGGTCAACCTGACGACGTTGACCAAGATCTTCAACATCAGTGCGGAGTATTGTGCTCCAACTCATCCTGGCCCCAAGGCTTCGACGCTTCACCTCCTCTCGCATGGGCTCGGCTTCAACAGATCCTACTGGAACTTATATCTTCCCGGCAAGCCAGACGATGCGAGTTATTCCTATGTCAACAGTGCCACCGGTGCTGGATACAGTACTCTAGCTTGGAACCGACTGGGGATTGAGCCCTCGACCATTGCCGACCCTTACACCGAAATCCAAGCCGGTGTCGAGCTGGCTGTCCTGGCCGGCCTCACCACCCTCGTGCGAGCTGGCAACATCACTCAGGTCCCCGCGCCCAAGAAGGTGGTGCACATTGGCCACAGCTTTGGAAGCATCCTGACGGTCGGTCTGGCTGCGGTTGCACCCGAGCTCTCTGATGGCATCATCCTGACGGGGTATTCGGCCCTGTCGAACTACACGGGCTTGTTCCTGGCGGCTTCGGGCCTCCGATTTGCCTCTGAAAACCAACCCAGCCGGTTCCCGAACAAGACCTACTCCAGCGGCTATGTCACCTGGCCGGACAAGTACAGCAACCAATATTCCTTCCTCGAATATCCATACTACGACCCTGCCATGCTGGATCACGCCGAGTCTTCCAAGTTCCCGTTCACGGTGGGCGAATTCATAACGATCGGCGCCCTTCCGGGAGCCGCCCCGGGATTCAAGAGCCCAACGCTCTACCTCGCCGCCGAAGCGGATCTGATCTTCTGCGCCTCCAATTGCACGGGTCTCTTTGGAAAAGACAGCGCGGCCATTCAGGCCTTCAACGGCAGCAGCAGCGTCGAGGCGTATGTCCATCCCAACGCGGGACATGGTATCAATCTGCACAAGAACGCCACGGGTGCGTACGATTACATGCTCAAATGGGCCGATAGGCACGGGTTCTAAGTAATGACGCACTGGTGGCTGGCTGGCCGGCGTGGTGAAAGGCAGAAAACTAACTGACTTGATCGTGTCTGCAAGGGATTGAAGCTGATGTACGAGCGGGAGAGTCAACTGCCGCCGAACAGAGATGGTGTTGTTTTTATTCCAGGGACAAGGGCATGGGTTTGACTGGGTAGTATAATGAACGAATCGATTTTGGGAAGCAAGACCTTGTTCCTCCCTGAGCCCATGTGGATATGTACTCTGCAACTCTGTACAAATAGACAGTCTTGTGTCAAGATACCATATTGACCATGGAGAGATCTTTTGAACACCCCATGCTCCGACGGATGATAGATGGATCATCAAACTGCCCATGCCCACCGTCTGTGAACGGGCGAAGCCCGACTGCCGACCATGCGACCTTGGATGAATACTGACTACTGGCTCCACTCCCAGCAAGCTTTGAGTCACAGAGTTTTTGTTTTTGTTTTTGTTTCTTCACCGTGCATGAGGTACCCGGTACGCCGTACCCCGTCCGTACCTGGAGGAGTCAGGACTGAGATTGAGTGACAGAGTTTGGATAGTCGGTAGAGTATGTACTCGTACAGTAGAAAATCATCTCGAGGACTCGATCAAGGCTACTACCACATCTGGAAGCATCCCACGTCCCTAGTACCAGGTTAGGTACTAGCCCCGCCCTCCTCCTCTCCCCCCGTCCGAAATGATCCATCCATCCATGCCATCTCCATCTCCATCCCCATCCCATCCCAGCCTCTTCAAACTCAATAATCCTTGATGAATTCATTACTTACTAGTCAACTCAAATCCTATATCATCGTTGCTCGCAGACCGCAGATCCGCAGACCTGGGATCTTGGAATCCCTGTAGGACTGTAGGAACTGAAAGGGTGACAAATCCACGACGGATATGACTTTTCCCGCCGGGCGGCGGAGGGCCATGCATATGCATAGTGGGAGGACATTTGGACTCGGAGATAGGATGTTCGTTGAATTAGTAACTAACTGGATGGATGTAGTAATTGCAGATGGGGCAACATGGGCAACGTGGATAGATGAGGTAATGAGGCGGAGACGACGATCTCAAGCTTCAACTTTCGAGGCTTTGCTCATTGCTGTCTGTGCTGGCTTGCGTGGAGGAGAGTAGAGGGGAGGAGACTTGGTGTCCGTCCGTGCCGATAGTATTGGATTGGACTGGATGTGGGATAGGTATGTACGATAGAGTCAGGCGGTGTTTGGCTTATTCGAATAAATCACAGAGAGCATATTCGAATTATTCGAATAAATCCACAATGGTTCAAACATGTATCCACATCACATCGTCCATGTGAACCAGACGGAGAATATATACACAACCTTAAACATTAACTCTACGCCTGAAAAGGATGACCACCCCTCCGGGGCTCCCCGGGTCGTTTTTCCTTCTCCTTCCTGCTAAAAGATTCCCGGGACGACCTCCGGACTCCCTAGGTACCAGAGGTAGTCCTCCTCGGATAGACCGACCTAATCCCAATGCACGAGCAGATGGCTCTCCCTCGTCTGGCGGATCCCAACATTGCATGTCACCATGCGACTTAAGAAGCTGCCATATTCTTCTTGCTCTTCGTCTTGGTCTCCTCCATCCTGCTGTTGTTGATGTTGTTGATGTTGCGTGAACTCCAGGCCTGGATCAATCACACCTTGGTGAGTTGCTGAAGAAGACAGAGACGGCGAGAGAGGAAGAGAAAGAGATAGAGAAGCAGAAGCACTTTGCGCTTCGTCCGCGTCGCGCAGAGCCCACCACCACTGACTCCCGCTCAACATGCCGTCTTCATCGTCAAAGTCCTCCTCGGCGCGATGCAAGACCTGGCCCTGTGCATGCCCATGGCCATAGCCAGCATCGACACTCTCAACAGTCATGCGCGCAATCCACCCCCACTTGCGCCAGAACCAACGCCTTACTTCCCAACTGCGCTTACTCCATGCGACGCCGTCGCGCATACTGCGACCAAAGCGGCCGTTGGCCCGCGCGCGACCCCAACAGACCATGCCGTCGTGCATCAGGTCGAGGTACAGGCCAGTGTGGTCGAGCTGCTTCACGCTCGACAGGTAGATGGCCATGCTGCGGAAGTGCGGGAAGGGGATGCAGTCGAGGTACGACGGGTGCGGGATGATGAGTTGGAAGGCTGTCGGGCGCAGGTCGACGGGGATGGTGTGGATGTTGGCGTTGGATATGGTCGTGAATGGTGATGGGTGGTCGTTCACGTATGATGGGAGGCTGATACCCAGTGCGTTGGCGACTGTCATCGTCGCGGCGAAGCATGATTCTCCGGCTAGTTGGAGGTGGTTGTGGTATGGCGACGGGAGGGGCCCTCCATTGTCGTCTCCCCCGTGCGGGTGTGAGGCCGACGAGCCAGAGTACACCGACCGCGGAGTCGAGTGCCAGTGTGGCAGTGCCGGGGCCGGTGAGGTGAATCTCGAGGTCATCATACTGCTTGTCATGCTTCCCTGAGGGCTCACACCGGGAGGCAGCGTGTACATCCTGTACGGCACGTCTTCCGGTATGGGCCATCTGTCGCGCATGTTCTCGGCGTCCGGGACTGGCGGGGCATATCGAGACAAGGCGGTTAGGATCGGTAGGGTAATGTTCCCTGCCGCCTCTTCTTTCTGGACTTGGTCTTCTCCCCCTATTTGGAGGAGCAGGCTGTCGTCGTCGCCGGTCAACTCTTCCCACTCAGAGACGAGCGGCAGCGGAGGAGCAGCGAGGATTTCATCAGCATGAGGGCCGGGAAATGGTTCGGGAATAAATGAATCAAGATCAAATTCTAGTTGTTGTTCTTGTTCTTGCGGCGGCAGTGGTGGTGCTGAGATCTCTGGCAGAGGGATCCCCAACGGCAGTATCTCTGAGACCTGGTTGTTGCTCGCAATGCGGTCGCCGCGTCTGCTCAATTCCTCCCGCACCTTGGTTTGAAGCTCCTCGTCGCGGCGCTGCTTCTGCTTCTCACGCCATACTCGCTGCGACCGGCGATTCTGCTCGCGCCGCGCATCGGTCAGCTTTCTTTTGTACTTGGCGGGTTGTCGGTCCAAGGGCGTAGAGTCCGCTGCCGTCTCGGTGGCGGTGGCGGTCGCAGCGTCGGCCTCAGCGTTGGTGACGGGGGTGTTCGCCATGATTGCCGGCGTTTTGTAGCCGAAGGTCGAACCGGTCCAGGGGAGATGAGCGAGTAGTATCTACATTCCTACCTCCAGGTCAGTGTCAACCATGTCATTCTTTTTTTTCTCTCTCTTTCAGCTGGACATGGTGAGCAGCGAGCGGACACTGGACCGACACTCCAGACTCGGCCATAAGCACCAAGCAACGAACAACGTGACGATGACTAAGACCGGTGGTATGATTCTTCCGGCCAATCAGAGTGCTGCCGGGACAGGCATCAGCAGGCATCAACAGGCACCGGCCCGGCCACCGCTACGCCTGATCTCTCCGCTTATCCACTTTCCACCCCCCTTGCTGACTGCACGAAAAACACTCCTTATCGTGGGGACACCGCAAGATATGGTTCATGTTCTCTCCCTGTTGCAGTTGCAGTTGCAGTTGCAGTTGCAGCTGAGATGGTTTCTTGGCCTCCTTGCCGGCGTTGAATGCCGAACATGGATCGAGGATTCAACTCTGCACTGCAAGTCTTTCTCTCTCTCGGGCAAGATCTGACCAACCGGGTGCTCATATGCTCTTGTTTATATAATTTTGCTTCCAGGATTGTTATCTTCCTCTTGATTTTTGCCATTCTTGCGCAGCTTGAGCTACACGGAGGCATTGGGGGGTGGTAGAATCGTCAGAGCCCTCGAGGGTCTGCGGCTGCGGTATGGATCTGACGCTCAATCCGAGATTGAAATCGCCTGTCATCAGGTCAGCCCATGAGTGGACATAGAGGCGACGAACAAGGTCACTTACCCTCGCCAGCTCTGCTGTGTCTTTCAAGACCATCCTGTTCACTTGGTCCAAGGGCAAAGTTCCAAAGGACAGCGACGACGATCCGACGACAGACAAGCGACTCAAATGACTGACGGCTTTCCTCTCGATCTCAGCTGGCAAGTTGTAAATCAAAATGACATCAGGATCCAGAGAAAAAGTCGAGCGAGATATAAGGAACGGGAAGAAGAGAAAAGAGTCTTATCTAGTTTCCTTGCACTAAACTACTCTGAACAGCCAGGCGCATCTCGCATCGCAGCTTCGCAAAAGCAAAGTTTGCATAGCCTAGCCTCGGCGCCGCCTGCCGTGCGAGGACTGCAGTCTGCAATCTGCAATCTGAAATCTGCAGCCTCGTAAAGCCAGATGAAGCATTTTCAGCCAATCAGCGTCCCGCCCCGTTGGCTTATGTTGTCGCCTATATAAGCCAAACGCGCCACCAACGTACGAAAGCTCATGAACAAGGAAGAAGAGGCGATGGCTTATGTGTTTACAGAGAAAAATAGTGTTTGGGGAAAAAGATGACTCGTATGGAAAATGTTAAACTTTGAAGTTGTGCTTTGAGACAGACACCTGAGATTCCAATGTCCAATGTCCAGGCGCGGGCAATCGACAGAGACTCGAGGGAGCATGGACGGGTATATAACTCCATTTACAAGACCAGCATGAACAACTCAGAGTCACATAAGTTTCAACAGAGTGAGAAGAAATCAAACCATCAAAGAACCAAAAAAGACAGGAAAAGAAAAATGTCGACTCCAATCCAACAAGTCTTCGCCAAAATCCACCACGCCTCATCTGTATCTGGTGGTGCGCGGGCTCTGACTTTCCCACAGACAGTCGCGGCCCTGCTCGCACTCGGTGTCACGCGGTATCATGTCGACTATGTTGCTCGGATGGTCACGACGTATAGATCTACATCTGCGTCTGAGTCGGCAAGGACTACACGGTCGATTCCCAAAACGACAACGGAGATGAACACCACGGGGACGGGCACTGGCACGAGTGTCGGGGTGGAAATCGAACACATCCCCATCCCTCCACCAGCCTCGTCCTCCAACGCTGAAGACCACACGAACCACAAATGGTCCCAACCAAGCCTAATCCAAGCAATCCGCCGCGCCCAACGCGACGAATACCCACGCGAAACCGAGTACACGGACTTCTCACGCGCCTGCATCGACGCCGGCGTCGTCGGGTACATGGCATTCCTGGGCGAAAAGGGCAGGAGGGTTTTGTATTATGGTGCTGATGGGGATTTGCATGTTGAGTATTTTCCTGGCTTTGAGCCACGGGCGAAGTGATCATGATCTGGCTGTGGCAAATATGTCTGAAGGGGATGTGAATGAAATCGAATGGAGAACATGAACGAGCAAGACGCAAAGAGAAACAGGAAAAGAAGACAAGGCGGAGTTGGCTGTATGTACAGAATTGAATTGAAATACAGTAGCTCTGGGACATCTTCTATGCTACCTTGGTACCTACTTGATCTGGTCGATTCGATCTTTTCTTTGGTCATTCTTTTCCACATCTCATTCCATGGATCTTGTCGAAAGCCAAATCATCCATGATCCCATTGATCCCATGTAGTATCTGGGGTTGTTGATCTTCAACTTTTCTTTTGTATCTGGGAGGGGTAGTGCTCCAGTTCCATTATCTTTTAGACTTTAAGTAATAATAATCAATGTAATAATATATCTCGAGTCTCGAGACATCATCTTCAATCAGCGCTCATCAACAAAAGCAACTCGATCAGTTAGGGCTCGTGCGGCTCAGACCAAGACACTCAGCCATGCCGTAGAAGATGTCAATGTTGTTGAACACGCCGCTGAAGAGCTCGGTGCAAGGTCCGCGGGTGAAGACGGGCACATCGGTCAGAGAGTGCACACCTTGGTCAGCCTAAAAGTCACCGTGTTAGTCCCCAGTTTCTCGCTCGGAAGGATCAGAGACCACTTACGCTGACAGGGAGGGTTCCGTTGATGATGAAGCCAGTCACGGCATCAACATAGTTGACGTAGTAATCATTGTTCGAGAAGCCAGTGATGTTGATGGCAGGCACACGCGGGCCGTTCTTGTTCACCTGCCAGTTCTCGCGACGATCCGGGTTGGCGGTGACACCCTGGTACAGAGTGTAGCGAGGGTCCCAGTTGGCCGGGAAGTTGACGCCGGGTCCGTACACGAGGTTCTGGTCGCTGCCGACGGGAGCAGAGCTGTTGGCAATCACATACTGCGAGTGGCCAGATGCCTGGTAGATGCCGACGGCTCCACGCTTATCACGCGCGTCGGTCTGCGCCTCCATAAAGTGCGTGTCAACACTGCCCATGACGTCGAAGCCGTGACCGTGATCGGCCGTCACCAAGACGAGCGTGTCGTTCAGTTGGCCGTGAGCCTCGAGCCAGGCAAAGGTGGCCTTGATGGTGTCATCGAGCTCGAGGAGCTCGCCCAAGGCACGGTCGTAGTCGAGCAAGTGCATCTGCTTGTCGATGCTGGCGGCTTCGGACATGATGAAGAAGCCCTTCTCGCTATTGCGTGCTTGGAGGATGTCAAGAGCCTTGATCGTCATCTCCTTGAGACCGGGCTGGTCGGTGGCGGAGCCATTGCCGCCAGCAGGGTCGGTTCGGGAGATGTTGACGTTCTCAGGGTAGACGTTGCGGTCGAGCCATTTGGCCATGTTGCTCACGGAGAAGATGCCCAGGGTCTTGGAGGTGTTGGATGCGGCCTGGAGCGCGGTGTTGTTCAACACGACGTTGTACCCGGCATTGGCGAACTCCTGGTAGTAGTCCTTGCCTTGGAAGGAACGGCTGTTGGGGTAGAACTGCTCAGCACCGCCACCGAAGAGCACATCGGGGCCAGTCCAGTTGGTCCAGGTGTAGTTGGTGATACCACGGAGGAACGAGTCGACAACGGGCCCGTACTGACCACGGTCACGAGTGTGGGCGGTCAAGGCGGCAGGAGTGGCATCTGCGATGAAGGCGGTCGAGACAATGCCGACGCCACCTCCGCGGAGGCGGTGGAAGATCTCGGCAATGCTCTCCACCTTGGGGTCGTCAAATGGGGTTCGGGAAGTGTCGACATAGCAGCCCAAGGCGTTGACCGTCGACTTGTGGCCGGAATAGAGAGCAGTCGCAGAGTTGGCGCTGTCGGTGATGTAGGTGTCAATCGAGTGAGTCATTTGGTGGCCCAACATGGGGAACATGTCCATGGCCATCTTGGTCTGGTATTTGCCATTGATCTGTCGGTGCGCAATCAAGCGTGCAGCTGTGCTCGATGTTAGCGGCAAGCTAAGACCATGGGGGAGTTTCAGCCTTACCGGTGATCATGTTGGTGGTCATGCCGTCTCCGATGAACATGATGACGTTCTTGGCTCTCTGGCGGGGAGAAATGTCCCGAACGGTCCAGTTGGCAATGGTAGATTCGGAGCCATTTCGATATCTCAAGGTGGCAATGTAATTGCCGGGTTCATAGAGAGCAACGTGGCGCCAGGCCTTGGAGGCAACCCGCACCTGAGAAGGAGTATGGGCTGCTTCAGCGAACAGATCCTCATACCAGGTGAAGTTCCAGTTCTCCAATGCCGGTTCCGTCAGGTTGAAGAAGGCCGTGACCGGCTGGGGTCGCCCGCCCTCCTTCTCAATGGTGAGAGTGAAGTTGGCATCCGGGGTGCTGTAACCCGGAACGACCTCGCTTCCGTTCAACGGAGCATGAGTTTCAACTCGGATGTCGAAACGCTGGCCGGGCAGGAAGTCGGTCTGGTCAGGCGGGAGGATACATCCCAAGGTCGGGCACGTTCCCAAGCGTTGGAAGGTTTGGGCAGTGCATTGGGCGCAGAAGGCGCCGATGGCGATGGCAGCCTTGAGACCGAGCTGGAACTTCATGGTCAGTATTCTATCCGGATAGATCAGAGAATATTCGAGGATCAACCTGGGAAAGTCCAGAAGAAGATCGAGCCAGCTCGTGGGTTCTGTAGCCTTTTTGTAGCTTTGTAGCTCTCGTCGGACCCTTACAGCCTCTTCCCGCTGCACAGTAGCGGGCTGCTCGTCTCGTCGATTGCTGCAGATGCATCGATGCATCTCGAGATCCATTCGGCCCAAGGCAGCTGTGAGGCCCGCCTCGTGGTAACCTCAAGCTTCGCGGTGGCCGTCGAGCAGGCGGTAATCCTGTGGGCCCGCTTCCTCATGTGGACAGGCGGAAAGAAGGCCAAGAATGTCCGGTGGAATGCCAAGTTCAAACCCGGGCGCATCAGGCTCTCTGAGCCAACCAGGCCACCCACGTTGCGGGAGGAGGCACGGCAGCGGCCTGACGATGTAAGGCTTTCTTCTTTTTGCTAAGGGCTCTTCATCATGTCCGCCGAGGTCGTCATTGCTGTGGATGCGCGGCCTTCGGTATCTGCGTGCTATCACACAATCGCGCCATTGGAGAAGATGCTGCTGGTTCCGCAGAAAGGAAAGAAAAAGCTAGTTTTGCGGTAGTGCTGTGTGAACTCCATTGACGCGACAGCTGCTAAGAGTTGAGAAAAACCCGACCAACGAGGTGGCGGCGGAGGGCTCACAAGCGGCGACAGCATTGCACCTCAGGTCGTGGTCGATCGTGTCATAGCTAAGGCCTACGATCCATACCGGACTCATCGAGGTAGCTACAGCGGCGCTGAAAGCTCCACGTTGCTCCTTCAGGGTCTGGCATCCACGGATAACGGCGTGGAGGAAAAAGATAGCCGAGTACGCTCGGATTCTTGCTCCCCGAATGGAGCAGCGTGCCTGATTCAATGGCCAGCATGTCGCTCTGGAGGAATGAGTAATTCTAGGAGCCCAGAGGTCGCAACGGCAATCGGCGTTCCTGGCAAACCAGGGCATGCCCACCAGATCGGCTGGAAATCCAAGTGGCCAGACTATGCTCTCTTTTGCCGAACGTGGGAGGACCCCGAACAACGTGGGTGTTGAGAGGTGTGGTCGCAGACGAATTTTCCCGAGTGGCTTCCTTCAATCGATCTGCAAGGGCGTTCCTGGTGCTTTCACTAGACGTTGATGGGCGAGACACGGACACTTTTGCTGGAGTTTTGATGATCTGGAGGGATTTGGCTTATGGCTCTCCCTCACCTTGGTCGCTTTGGGCAGTGGCTCTTGCTGACAGAGGAAATTCTTCTAGAAGACGTTCACTTGACGTCGAGCTGGCAGGTTTGATCTATGATTTGACACCGTCAGGCAACGCGCACACGTCACAGTGCCAAAGCTTGTAGGTCAGCCTGGTCTTAAAAGTTAGGGGAGTTGTCTGTTTCATACTCTGTCAAATGAGAGGCGACGGAGGTTTTCTCTCAAGCTGCAAGGTGCTGGGTGCGTGCGCTGAGCAGCAGCCATCCCCCGCCAAAGAAGCTTGAGCCCTCTTCCTGCAATTGGGAGGCCCTGGATCACACTGGGGAGATGTGCTCCTTTGTGGTATTTCAGAGAGAACTCAGAATCATTCTCCAATGGGAACTCCTTGGTAGGCAACAAGTGATTGATGGCTTTCGGGTTGACTCGCTTTGCGGTTGGGAGAGAGAGTCTGCGTCGGTGGCTGGGGAGTGTCATCCGCTCTGGAAGGTCCAAAGGGTACCGAGTTAGGAATCAAGGCGCAGGCTATTGGCTTCGCAGGAGAGTTTCGGCAAGGGTATCGGCCAGCTGGTTGAACTTACCTACTCGTACATTAGGATGGATAGAACCGAGGTTGGCGCTGTCTGCAGCAGTGGTGTGGTTGAGCAGAGTCGTACTGGAGAGGAGGGGACTCGAGTCGAGGCGTCATTCAGGCTGCAGAGAGAGTTTCAGCGGCTGGAGGGCAGAGCTGCCTAAGGTAGGTAGGTATGAGGCAGGGAAGCTGTAAATGAAATTGTGAGTGTTGTGGGCGCAGTTCAGCAGCCGCTCCTTCCAGTTCTCTTGAGTTCACCAGCTCCTTCCCCCTTCGTTCTCCCACCAATTCTTTTTCCTCCACCACCTGCCATTTATCTGGCTTCATTCCGTCTTCGCCACTCACAGTTCTGCTTCTGCCCTCATCTGACCTTTCTATTCCCATATCCTCTAAGTTGAACGCCCTGCTCATACCACTCCCTATTGGTGCAATTTTGACTGTTCTGATGAATGGTACTGCAAGTCTCTTGGGACGGTACCTTACTCTGGACGCCGTACTCGTACGTACTTTTGCGGGGTACTCCTACCAGTCAAGCTTTGGGGCGGACTTGGCACTCTTGGCACTTCTCCGACTTCCCGAGACCTGATACACGAAAATGATGATGGGCGGAATTCGCCGACAATCCAGGCCAAGTTAGGATGATTTCATTGTTTCACCTCAAGTATGAACTCCCCTCTCCGCTTTCTTTCTACTGTCATACAAGTAGCAAGGCTGTGATGATGGGTCGTTGCCAAAGACCATACACTCAAGCATCGGATTCTGAGTCCTCCGATCGATCGCTTTTCCTCTCATCCGCTCCATTGGACGGCTACAATCCCGGTTCCCACATTTTCCGTCTTAATCTCATCAATCAAATGCATGACGTTAGATGATAGATCTGATCGACATCTTGGGCGCAGTCTCCGTGCATCAGATTCGTCTATTTGCTCTTGTCCTCGACTCTGAATCCACACGTTTTCGTCATCAGCAGACGACGACATAACAGACCACGCGAGTGCTGCATGTGAATCTGTCTGACACAGGACCCTTGCACAGTGATGATATGTCTTGAAACACTTTCGTACGCACCTCGTGCAAGACTCTGTGAGTTTTTCTATCCTGAACCTGCATCCTCGGTCCTCGTATCTTAGGTTTGTCCTTCGAGGGATCGGTGTTATGATTTCCCAAACGCCCCTGGAGACCATCCGAAGAGCACAATGTCTCAATCCGAATCTGGCCCCCGGTCGAGTTTGGATTCGCGCTCACGGGACCTGAGAAGACAGCGAACGGGTGTTACCTCAGCGGAATCTCCTTATTCTCTCGCAGGCCCGAGACTCAGCCAGGCCGAAAGCCGTCGATCGCGTCCTCGCGAGACCCAAAGCTTTGTGAGCCAGGAGTACTATGATTACAATCCAAACAATGGAGAAGAATCCAATCGGCCCATCTGGGGTCTTGCCGCTCCTTTGCCGCGAGTCAGACGTCCTGGAATGCATCATCGCATGTCGAGTATCCAACGCAGCCAGTCCCCAACACGACCAGCAGTTGCTCGCCAATCTACCCACGAATCTGTAAATCCACCGCCTCCTTCGGGGACAGCGCCGGCTCCTCAGGTCGACGTGACTCCAGACAGACACAGCGACCAAGACCAGCAGCCTCTCCCACGTCCAAGCAAGGAAGCACAAAACGCTTCCCGTGAACGAAGTCTCCTTCGACGAGCCACCACCGCTCACTGGTCTTCATACCATCCTGCAGGCCTAGAACCGAATGGCTCATTGCAGCCAGGGAATGCATCCATCAATAGGGCAAGACAACGGCGCCGCAACCTCATCTCTGAGAACATCAGTGCTCATGACCTTGCGACATCGCCCCTCCATTCGACCTATAACTTCGAAAAAGGGGGTGAGCAAGATCCAGCTCGAAGGAAATTTGATCATCTCATCGACGACCAAGACATAGACCGGGTGCAGAGCGAGTCTGCCGTCGAGTCTGCGCGGCAGCGGTTGCAGGGCCTTGCGGACACGGCCGAGAATGAGGGCGATCTGAGACATTACCCGGCGAACATTGACTGGGAGGAATATCAGCCCCGGGACATGCAGCCTTCGATTTCACAGCACGGTGACCCCCTGCAACCGGACTTCTTCAACTCATGGGGTCCGATCCGACACAAGTTCCGTCAGCCCTTCGCAGAGTTTCTTGGGACTTTGGTCTTCATGATAATCGGCTTGTCAGGAAGCATTGTCCACATGGCCGCCAGGGATGACTATGGAAACCTTCTCACCGCCTACCTAGCATGGGGCCTCGGGGTAATGATCGCCATCTATCTCGCCGGCGGGATCTCCGGAGCTCACTTGAACCCTACCATCTCCATTATCTTGGCAATTTTCCGCGGGTTCCCCTGGGGGCTTTGCTGGCGGTACATCATCGCGCAGATGCTCGGCGCCATCGTCGCATCCGGGATTGTGTACGGGATCTATCAAGACGCAATCCTCGAATATGCCGCGAGCGACATCGCGCGGGCCGGTCCTGCATTCTGGACGCAGCCGCGTGAAGGACTGAGCGACGTGGCCGCTTTCTTCACCGAGTTCGTGGCCACGGGTATCGCCGCTGGTTCCATTCTCGCCATGGGCGATGACCGCAACACACCTCCCGGAGCCGGCATGCACGCCTTCATCATCGGACTCCTCATCACGGCCCTGTGCATGGCCTTTTCCTACAACACGGGCACCTGTCTTAACCCGGCTCGCGACTTTGGCCCCCGCCTGATCACCTGGGCCGCTGGCTTTGGGAGCAACGTCTTCACGCTGCACAATTGGTGGTGGATTTGGGGACCCTGGATCGGTACTCTCACCGGAGGCATCACGGGTGCAAGCCTCTATGACATTCTCATATTTGTGGGCGGCGAGAGTCCCGTCAACTACCCCCGTGGACGACTACACGGACGTTTTAGCTCGTGGAAGATGGCCAGAGAGAGAGATCACAAGGCTGATACCGAAAAGGAGATTACGGACATCGCTTGATCTTCTCTCGCCCTCAGGGATACAATGACGCAGATGAAGTGTGTTCAAACTTCAACAGCTGCGCCAGAGAATCTTTCCGTAACATCTGATACATCATCCGCTCACTGCACTTTTTCAAAGTCCTTGGACACCTCATTTGTCAAAATTCGAAACCGAAACAGCCTGTTGCAGTATGCATCTCAGATAGGAGAGCCAGGATACAAACGAGACGAACATTCGACAACGCATCCTCGCATGACAATTGAAACTGAAGGTGCAAAGCGACGCGCTTAGTCGTGCATGATAGTATTCTCCAAGCGGCAAGAGAGTGCCGTGGCTCCATTCATGGCCCCTGTTGATCACTCCCAATCAGAGGGATAAAACTCAGTGGCCGGTCGACATGAGGGCCACAACCAGGGTCTGGGGCATGTTCCTCCAAGAGATGTCAAGCACGGTGCGTTGTCCTCAGGCCAGAATATATTTCATGGTGCTCTTGCATGAGAAATGTCATCAGCTTGGAATGTTCCTCTTTTCTCCTGAAGTCAGACCGGTCTGCTCGGTGTTCAGGCAGAGATGGCTCCTACTACTCCAGTCCTACCCGACAGGAGAAATCGAATTCTGCATCGTTTCTACGAGCCTTTGGTCCTTCTCTTTGTACTGGATCGAGTCCAAGATGACCACCTCTACCCCAGCACTGACAGGTTGCCCCTGCATGATCTCAACACACAACAACTTCGACGACGCTTTCTGGAGGAGCTGTCATACATCTGCGACTACAAGAAGGGAGGAGACACAGTCACTGCAATCAGCGTAACCATCGGTCCGACATACTATGTTGCGTCCAACAAGAAAGTCGGAAACAAAGTCGAGAATTTCCTCGAGGACATCCTCACACGGCTGAGGCATATGCCAGAGCTGTCGCCGGCGGAGCAAGAGCAGCATGAAGAAGGGCTGCTCATCCGGTGTGCGGAATTCAGCTGCGCGCGGATCAAGTCGTATTGGGCATTGCTTCAGAACTCACTCCAGGCCTCGTTGGAAAAATGCATCCAGGCTGATAAGACCGACCCCCTCATTTCAAGTGAGTGCAAGACGCAAGAGCAGAGAAGCGGACTTCTGTTAGTGTTCGGCGACTCGCTGACTTGATAGACCTGCGACAATTGTGCGAGGACCTGACCCGAGTGAGCGACAATGTCGTCGAGCTTTGCCGACGGAGCCATTCGCTGATGAAACATTCGGCTGAACTGGAGCTCATTCGCAACAAAGCCCACGCCTGCGAGGCATCTGGGAATACAGAGAACCCGTTCGCCAGTGTGCGACACTTCGTCGGCCGCCTGGCGGCGCATGTCCGCGCTGTGAAGGTCCTCCGCGCCACGGCTTTGCGATTGCCCACGTTGTTCGTTGGGTTCACGGTCCACGCTCGTCCTTCCCCGCCGTCGCTGGCGCGCGCTCCGGGGTTGCGTTCGAAACTCACCCTCGACGGCATCGCTAATCGGATGGTGAGCAACGACGCAGCCCTTGCCTACGACCTCAAAATCCGACTGCGGGAATGGGACTTGCTGGTGGGCGGTGACGAAGGGTTGGAGAAGAAAGTACAGAAGCAATACTGCGAGAAGAACCTCGAGCCTCGCGTCCACGCCGAACTCATCCTGCTGGAGTACTTCGAGAGCGAGAGGATCCCCTACCTGGAAAAGGACCCGTTCATCGGCTGCAGCAAGCCCGCGTGCTACTGCTGCGCACTGTACATGAACGAGCACCCGGCGAAGATCGACGTACATCGAAGCCACCAGAAGATCTATCTGAGTTGGCTGCCGCCGCCGAGCGCGGATCCCCAGGGTGTCCATGTTCCGGGATCCCACGCCGCCCTCCACGAGCAGTACATGCTTAACAAAATTGTGCACCACATCCGGCGCCGGACTATCGAACAGATCACGACCCGGCTGGGTCGGCGGGAGGGCCACTTCGACTCGGTCACGGGTTATGTTTCCACGGCTGTCGCCGCTCATTCCGTGGTGGAGATGGTTCGACCAGAAGAACAAGGAGAACAACACCCCGCGCCATCGTATCGCAGTCGGGATGGTAAAGGGATCACTCAGGTGTCCTTTTCCACCGCGGGCCAGATTGTTCGAGAACGCGAAATCGATCTCTCAGATGATCAGAATGGAGATAGCGTTGACGACGAGGAAGAGCAAGACGCGGACGACCACGCTTCCATGACCGCGGTGGCTGAAGATGTCGTCGAAGATGTCGTCGCAGAGGTCAATCTCATCAAGCGCAACTTGATCCCCCTGGAGGACAAAAGATCAGTCTTTTCTGTGGGCGCAATGTCAAAAGATCTGGCCAATGATGACGACTCCGACCTCGATTGCGCTGGAGGAGTGCTTCTGGCTTTGACGTCAGCCTCGGCTTGATGTCAGAGGCCCATTCGACTTGATATAACAGAAACGAAAAGAGGACGCGATTGAGTCTCCTTTTTACAGGATTTGACGAATCTTGCTGTTGGTTGGAACTTGAGTTCATGTTTCTAGGATTTGTTGTAAATGTTCATCATCTGTAGACAGACAGAAATCGACACTGGATCTCTCTTATCTCTTCCCACCTTTATGGTGGTGGCCTTTCCCCTTCTTATCCTTCTCCTTCTCCTTCTCCGCTTCTTTATCCGCATCTTTATCCCTAGCAAACCCACCTCGCAAGACAGCCTCCCTCGCGACGGAATTGATCAATCGAAACCGATCGGGCCCGAGCTTGACGCCGCCGTACCACCGCGTCACCACGACGAGCACGTTCCACGCATCCATCAGCTGTAGCAGGTGCAGGAGGCGGCCGCCCGCTGCGGTTTCGCCGTCGTCGTCGCTGTCTTGGATGATCGCCGGCGCGGGAGCGGGAGCGGTGGATTGCGCCGTCGAATTTGAATTCGTACT
Source organism: Exophiala alcalophila (assembly GCA_001599775.1). Classification (NCBI taxonomy): domain Eukaryota; kingdom Fungi; phylum Ascomycota; class Eurotiomycetes; order Chaetothyriales; family Herpotrichiellaceae; genus Exophiala; species Exophiala alcalophila. The sequence goes on from BCHY01000002.1 coordinate 4,344,236, forward strand.
CGTACTCGTATTCGGGGGAGACACCTTCATCCGCCATGCGGAGATGTTATGCGTGGCAGAGGCGACTTTCTTGTTCGAAGACAGCAGGTGCGCGAGCGAAGCGTGCGCCTCGGCCAGACTGTCTACGCGACAGGCGCGCGCGATGAACGTCGACTTGTTCACCGTCAGGCTCTCGGAGAGCGTCCAGTCCGGCGGCGCAAACTGCGAGGCTGCGAGATATTGGTCACCATCGAGTTCGGCATCGTCATCGGTACCAGCACCAAGACCATAGCCGTGGCCAGAGGCAGACGTCAAAGACAAAGGTACATGGTCATGCTCGTGGCTGGGGTCTCCGGGGGCGACGGACCTGAACGGATCATCCGCGCCGCGGACGAGGAGGAGATCTTCAACCGCGCCATCTTCCTTCGTAGTCTCCAAAAGCAGTGGTCCGGCCTCCTCAACCAGATCGAACAGACACACTTGTCCCGGAACGTAGACCTGAGCGAGCACGTCGCGCAAAACACTCACCGCGGCGTCGCCCTGGCCGCGCCGTCCTCCTGCCCCTGTCGACTGCGTGCCCAGGATCGACGGCGGCACATCAGGGTATGTGGGCGGGAAGGAGATGAGGAAGGAGACGTCCGAGTCTGGGAGGCGGAGGACGCCAATTGTTTCTTCTTCGGAGGGGGAACTCTGCTGGAGCGCGAGGGTGTCGGCTTCGTAGATGGAGGTCAGGGCCTCGAGCTCGTCGGCGAGAGCGGCGTTGGAGCTCGCAGTGCACATGCCATTCTCCTCCTCTTCCTCCGAAGGCATAGAGGTGGAAGAAGGGGGAGTCGATGGGCGCAGCGCAGCGCAGGTCGACGACTGTAGAGTGAGAGAATCGCGTGCGGCGCCGCATGGAATCGTACTCGGCAAACTTGCCGCGAAACAGACAGAGCACATATCCATCTCACTCTCAGTCTCACTCTCTCCCTCAGAAGGCTCCGTCTCACTCCCGACCTCTCTCTCCTCCCAAACCTCAGTTCATGAACCTGATACGATTGCAGAGGAATAGGAAAATGGTCGACTATCGCTCTTTCTGTCTCTTTACACCTATTACACTGAAACTTGAGATTTCCAGATCTACCAGCCGCCCAACTAAACCTTGACCTCCATCGCTTCCGCCGCAGCCGCCTGTCTCCTCACGCTCTCCGCGGCTCGCCTCATCCTCAAGTTCCCTTTAAATGCCGTTTTCTCGGAGAATGGCGACCTCTTCCCAATCTTGATATATTCACTAGACTGACCGAAGTCGGGCGTGCCTCCCAGCGTGGCAAACATGTCACCCAGATAGTTGGGGGCCGGGATGCCCTTGGCGAACTTGCTCTCCCAGCTGTCGAGAATGCCCAGGACGACCTTGACGCCCGCGAGGTAGATGTTCTGGACGGCGGGCTCGAATCCACCTTGGTCCTCGTACCACAGATTCTGAATGCTGCTGGTCCCCGGGGGCGGGCGGTCGAAATCTGAGGCTGTGCGCATCACGATCACGCGCGAATAGTCGGTCAGGTTCGCGACGGTGGCGCGCAAGATGACTTCGAGCGAGGCGTTGTCTTCCTGCGCCGTGGAGCAGTAGATGCCCGACCCGTTGGTGAAGAGCGTGGTGGTGTTCTCAAAGGTTTCGCCTAGGAGGGTGCCCGAGTAGTACACGTCCGAGGTGGCGACGTCGCATGCCTGCACACTCGGTCCCTTTGTCCCAGCTGCATACAGGTTGTCTGGCGCATAGAGGGCTCGGTAAGCTTGGGCGGTCGTGGAATCGTTGAGTTTTGCGGTCGACGCGAAGGCAACGGCGATGTCTCGCAGGGCTTCATTGACTTCGAACACCTCAGTGCCATAGACGCTGACACACCCATGTTAGCCGCCAACGTTCCTTCGACTCGGACCAGGGAAGGGTAAACTTACATTGAAGGATACTCATCTGGACTTGTGGCGCCAAACGGAATGTATCCGCTCGAGAAATTGCTGGGGAGATCTCTCATGTCGAACTCGTACTGCAGCGCGACCTGAACAGCATATTTGGCAAAGGTGACGGCGCCGAGGGTCGAGACTTTGGGGTTGATGCCGGCGATGCCTCCCACCATGAAGTACGTCTTTGTGAGATTGAACTTGGGGCTCAGCACGAACGCGCTGATGGTCGAAGCGGCGTTGATCTCGGATTCTCCCGTGACGACCTGGCAGATGTCGCCGCTGGCGGTGCAGTGCACTTCGGGGAAAAGAGGAGACAGGCCTGGGATGGTGATGTTCTGTGCCAACAGATTGAACTCAGGGATTCCCCACCAGACCTCGGCTTCCGGGTTGAACATGCTGATTATCACCACCTTAGGAGCGATCGCAGACTCGAAATGCCTTTCGGCAAGCTGGCTTCGCGCCTCAAGGCGTGTTGGTGTTGCGGAGGAGAGCGATACCAGGCTCGCTGCTGCCAGAAGCAGCTTCATCAGGCTGGAAGCACCCATCGTGGATCAATTCGAGAAAAGATACACGAAGGTCAACAAGAAAGAGGAACAGGTGCAGTGAATGAAACAGGCGGCGGGGACCTCCTCCAGTCGATCGAGCACAAACTTGGGCAGAGAGCAGAACAGGTGGGATTCACCGACCTTTTTCAACCGGATCGTGTGCATCGTCTATCTGCAGGTTCCTGCAGTGCTCATGCAGAGCTTCCTCGATGACTTCAGTGGCTCGGGCTTCCTCACAAATCCTCCGTGCGGCAGCGAACATCCCATCGGAGGTGAACGGTCCTACTAGTCTCCAAGGCTGACGGAGACTCTGGACCGACGTCAAGACTCCAGAATATCGCCATTTGCTTAGAAGCAGAGTGTGTGTCTGGGTCGACGGACGACAGGGCTGCGATCAAGCAAAGACAAGCAATTGGCTATTTGTCGAAGCCTGGAGTCAAAGCAGCCGGCGTCCCAATGGGCCGGTGCATATTGAATGGACGATGGGCCCAATGGGGCTGTATTCGGCGTTCGCCATTTACTCGAGTCCGCGGGTGGGATTGGACCACAAAAGTTAAAGACCCAGTTTCCGCTGCGAACCCTGCAGGCTGCAAGTTGTCGAGATCCCACGTTGTTATCTCTCTTGTTCAACCCGACCCGACTAATGGGAGGGAATTTGGGGCCTGGCCTGCAGAAGCGAGGGCTTTTTCCCTTTCGCATGGTTGGCGGCGATGTGCTCATCACAGCGGTGCGTGGTTATTGGTACCGACGCTGCACCGGGTTGGTTGCCACTGCCACTGGGTTGATTGATAAGACTAGCCAGCCTCTTGTCGAGATGATGGCATCAAGATGCGAGAGAGTACGAGTACAGTACTCTAACTTGTCGACCCAAGCGAGGTTAGAACAGGTACAGAATAGGTACCAGGTAAGTGCGTACGAGGTACAAAGGTTCAATAACGCCCGCACACACCGACGCAGCACAGTCATGCCATGGCCTGTGGATGAATCATACGACGCCGCAGCGGTGCAACCCTTTATCCGGAACAGCTACAACAAGCAAGAAAGACAGTGGGACACGTCAGGATCAATAGCCATCACAACTTGGCACGCACGGCCAAGATAACAGATCGAGCCGCGAGCGGGGAAGACTCAGACCACTGGAGTACACTCTACTAAGTTCTCTTCAGTAGACTCTAGGACTTGACCGAGTAGAACAGATGGGCTTTGTCTGTCTGGTAGAAGCTCTGGTATCCAGCTTTATCATTGGGTAGAGAATTGAGAGGGCACAAAGATAAGGGCAAAACAAAGGGACGCAAGTTCAACTAGGCTGGCTACCTTGATTGAGGAGCCTAGCCGTTTATTTTAAGGCCTCGGGCCCGTTACCGGAGAGCGGCGCGGCAAGCGTACCTAGTTCGTAGGGGCGGGAGGCTTGGATTAAACGCGACAGGCGCGCGCACTACTAGTACTACTTACTACCTGGCACTACGAGTACTATTACTCGTTCGTATGCCAGTACGAGTACGAGTAACGGAGGGACTTATCTCATCCGGCCGAATCAGCAACCGATGCCCGGTGTCCGGCGGGAGAGCTCGGCGGGAATTTCTGGTTTTGGTCCCTGGGGGCGGTCGACGTCAGGTACTCGTACTACCTACATAGTGTATCTTAAAGTACCTTATCACTCGACTCGTACGAGCATATACCAAGAAGGGAGAGTCTTCTCGGGGATCAAAGTGAGTACCTGAGGTAATCTGAAAGGTAATGTGGCTGTCAGTGGCAAGGCAAGGTAGCTGGTGCCCAAGACAGGTAAGGCAGGAACGCACCTTACAGTAGGTGAGGTACTTTACGAGGCATGCAGGCATGCGCCCATGATCTCGTATCACCAAGTATCTCCCTCATCCCATACATGTACCAATGAAGCATGGCCCCAGGCAAGGTAATCAATTCGTGGACCGGCGAGGCCGCGACGTCTACTCGTACTAGGTACGGTCTAATCAATGGTGGTCTCGGCAAGAAGAAATGTTTCCATGATCCATCCATCCCATCATCCACATCTTAAGTGTCTAAGTCTAAGTCTAATGCATGTACTCGTAAAAGAAAAGTCCTCTGCTGTATCAGCTTTTCTCGCCTCAGCCTTCCTTTTCTTTTTCTTGGCCTCTTTTCCTCCTGCTGGACCAAGGTGAGGTCTGAACCGACTGAAAGAAATGAGACAGACACACCGACACCGACCGACACTTCCTCTCTTCCTCTTCCTCTCTTGTCGCCAGCCCGTCCGCTCCCTGACTTACCCACTCAGCCACCCAACTCAACCCGCTGAATCACCACACCACCATTCACTTCTCACTCACTTCCTCAGTTCCTCAGCTCGAGCCCGAGCCCGGGAAACTCATCCCAACCAAGACAGCGCGCCTCTCCACATCAGCATGCGCATAACTCAACCCACAAACACCACCAGGCTCCAACATCATCTCAAGACCCATCTCCATTGGGAACCCAAGCCACCTCTTCACAAACGCCCTAAGGATATGACCATGCGCGACGACGAGAATATCCGCATTTCGATCTCCGGTCTTCAATGCCTCCCCATGGATATCCGTAATCAGCCCAATGACCCGATCAAGCCGTTCTGCGACCTGCGCCGCCGACTGGCCCAGTTCACCCTCACATCCGTCGCGCCAGATGTCCCAGGGCTGATCGCGGTCCAAGCCCCTGGACTGCCGCAGCTCGCGGATCTCGTGCGTCTTCAGGCCCTCGTAGTCGCCGTAGCCCCATTCCGCTATGTCCTCTGTCGTCGTCGTTTTGGACTGGAGCGTCTGCCGGGCTTCAGGTCCGGTATGGTCGAGAAGGAGTTCCAATGTGCGTTGAGCCCGTGTTCGCGGACTACAGATGATCTTGGACAGTTTTGAGGGGTCGATCAGCTTGCTGGGGCCAAAGACCACTGACGCCGTCTGGCGGACTTTCTCCTCTCCTTCCGGTAGGAGAGGGATGTCGCTGATTCCTGTGTATCGGCCGTTGCGTGACCATTCCGTCTCTCCTGTAAGAAGGTCAGGAAAGAAGAACCAAGTGTGGCGGCGTGAGTTTTAAAAAGTCTCGATCATTGAATTATTTCTCACAGCCTCGTCGCACCCGACCGAACCGACCGACCAGGGACCGGCGAGCCATTCTCGGTCGAGACTCAACGAATCGAGCAAAGCGAGCAAGTAACACAATAGGAAGAGGCTTCAGGTAGGCTTACCATGACGCATCAGGAAGACACGCGGAGTGCCAGCATCCTTGTCCGACATTTTGCCCAGCCACCTGATCTTGCCGCAACTTCAAGTCTGGTCGGTCTCTTTGGTTGTCGTGTCGTGTATATGCCGCCTTGGAGGATCAGAAAAGGCTTGGGAACTGCGGAATGCAGCTGAAAGGAACCACCCGAGCAATGCTATTGAACAAAGTCTAGCGAAGAAACCACCAAGTATTGAGGGGATGAAGTCGACAAAGTCACAGGTCACGTCCCGATATCCGGCTTCCAAGGTGTTTTGATTCTAAGCCGTGATTGGCACTGGCACTGGACAGTTGAAACCCAACAGAATGAATGAGAGTTTTCCCCAGCTTCAAAGCTTCAAAGCTCCAGTTTCAAGCTTGACTTAGTCAGCAGCCTTGTTCCTTGTAATCGTCTATTTCTTCCTCTTTCCCATCTATGTATGCTACGATAATCAGACCGCATCAAAGACCATTGTCTGTACCTTCATTAAATACTCAATGCAGTGTGACCGGATAAAGTACCTTTAACCGGTCCCATTCGACGGTACGTGAAGACAAGTGGTTGTTCGAATTCTTCTCCATCGTGCGACTCGCCTCAACCCGACACGTGCAGTACCAAAATGAAATGGAAATGAATAGGGCCGGACTGTCACCGTCACTTGTCACTTGTCAATAACCTGGTCCCCTCTAGGACCCATAGGAGAGGCCCAAGGACCGGGAGAAAAGAGCTCGGAGCTTTCTCGTCCAAGCCAACCTAGGGCCCTTACAAAGGCCCCCGTCCGGGACTTTCTTCAGGGTCCAGGGTCCACCACGATCTCGCTCGTACTCTACAGCATCATGCATGGAACATATGATGCGATGCGATACGATGCGCAAAGTGTCACGCCACCTCACACGATGCGGCCATATTAGTAGTAGTGCTCATCGCAGATCATTTCTCCAAGATTGGTAGAGACGGAGACAAAAAGAACAGGGGAAGAAACAGAGAGGGGCGGTGTCCCCCATCATCTCATTCTCCCTGATTCGACGGGGTTCCCTTGATTGTTTTGTTTAAACTTTTTTCTTGTGCCCCCCAGCCGATCCCCGCTGCTGATCGACACGAGGTCGCAAGCTGATTAGAAAATTAAGAGATATTGAATAATGAGATGACAATCCTTGGGACGCGCGCGTCGCTGGACAGAAAACGACAAGAGATGTGGTGGCAGAGACACAAGCCCACATCCTGTACCGGCTTGAACTTGTCGCAGAGCAAAATCCAGATCCATATAGAAAACTCCGTTGCAGAAACTCACTTTTTGGCGCATTCCAGGTCGTGGTGATAGGCAGCGAATAAAAAACCCTTGAAAGTCGCGGAAACCCCCTGGCTTGAGCCTGTCGAGGGAGAAAGCAGAGGGGACAACGACCAGGGATTGCCTGGATCAGAAGAAACTTTGCTCAGACGACCGGGAGAGACAAAAGATATCGAGTTGAATGATCGCCAAAGTCCAGACCAGAAACACCGTCCATGCCCGTAGATAGAATGACCATTCAAGCAGCCCTGGCTATGGCTTATGTTGCAGTTGCTGAAGATTAAGAAATCCATGTTGAGAGAGAAAGAAAACCCGTGGTGACGCGTCCAGTTTCCCCGAGATGTCAGATGATGATGAAAGCCTCATCCGTTCAACGCTATGCCGGTCCTTGTCCCAAAGCTCTCCCGTAATGTGTCTCCGTAATCGTTAAAGAGTCGTAAAGTCATCGCGAAGCGAAGACGCCCCATCGTTTTGGGAATTTGCTCAAGTGCTCATGGTTTTGTCGATCATCCAGGTCTTCCCGTTGGCCTCCTCTTCTACCACAAACGCCTCGCGTGCGTACTCGTAGATTGACCGATAAGGCGGCCAAAGTCTTCTTGCCACATCCGTCAATTTGCCAGACTTGGCTTTGCGCGGTGGCTCAAGGCTGCTTCGGCTGGTGATCGTGTCGTTGCTCCCTTTCCTCCTCATGTCGTATTCGAAATCCGGGCCAGGAAAGTACGGCGCATTGTATTCCCCAAAGAGGATTTCGATCCCCGCCAGTTGTTCTCGGTATCCATGTGGCACCGGCACATTGATTTGAATGTGTTTGTCATAGACATATCTGCATGGTCGTTCGAGTGCTAGCTCAAATGCTTGGCAGACCTGGACGGGCGTCAAGTTCTCAAAAGCCAGAGGAACCCTAGAACCAGCAATGTCAGTCAGCTATTCGGAAAATAAGTTGATCCAGTGATGAAGGGTCGGAACTCGAGTGTGGTAAGAGTAGTCCTGGCACTCGGGCCTTGGGAGTCGTGATCCGTATCATGATAGAAAAAACACTCGCGGGAGGTGCAAAACTTCAACATACCTGTGTCCATTCCATTTAGAAGGCCCTTCCTTGAAGATCTGGAGTACAGCTGGGCCAACATCATGCTCGGCATCCAGCCATGGAAGTTTGGTATCTGGGTGGAAAGGCGCGCGCCACTCGATACTCCCATCGTCCTTGAAATCCATACAGAACAAGGGATACGGCAAGCTGGTAAAGTTGTTGTTGTAAATCCCAGCATACACAAAAGTCGACGGCAAACCAAGCTGGCGGATGTAATTCTCGACGGTAAACTTCGGCGCCCACTGCGGGAGAGCCGGCCACAAGGGGTTGTGGATCGAGTGGTCGGGCATGCTGCTGTATACAAAATGTTGGATGTTGCGCTTCTTCGCCGCGCTGGCGAGGGCCTTGCCTATCTTGATCTCATCGCCAGCCAGAGCAATGGTGTTGATAAAGGCAATGTGGGCTCCGTCAAAGATGGTGTCGAGGAGCACCGGGTTGTCCAGCAAGGTGCCTTCGAACAAGCTCACATTGGGCAATGCGGCGAGTTCTTCGGCCACCAGGCCCTCGGTCGAGTAGACGTGTGCCCTCACACCATAGCCGACGGCTGTCACTGCCCGGATGACTGACGCCGCCTGGCGACCAGTCCCATTGACGATGGCGATGGTTTTGCTCGCGTGTGGCATATGGCTGTTTGGAGCCTTGCAAAGCCTCACAACCCTAGAGAGTAGAAGCCTCGAGGCTGAGACTGAGAAATTGGCGGGAGTGACAGACTTTCAAGGTCTAGACTCTTGAGACGCCACGACGCTGGAACCGTGCTCGCTCACAAATTTTCCCAAATCGAATCTGACATAAAAGAGATCGGCGACCAAGAAGGAAAGGGTGAAAGGTTATGGGCAGGAGAAGTGGGAAAGATAAAAGAGAAATGGAAATGGAAATGCCAAACCGTACAGCCGGCCCAAGTCACAAGTGTTGGGATTCGGTAACCTGGGAGTCGGACACGTTGCGCATAATAGATGACACTGCTGTCTGCGAAAGGCAGGAGAACGACTTGGGCGACTTGGATTGCGTGCGGTCATAGGATCCCCATTTTTGAGGACCCAGGGCTTGCGCAAAATTCGGCGAACGAGTGTCGAAAAAGATCTATCTCCGCCAAACCTGATGCAGCTTATCCTTTACGTAACCGCTGTCGACCGTAGCGCCCGCGTGCTGGGTGACTGGGTCCATGCTGAGCACGCATTATTGTTGGATGGCCTCGAGCCTTCGAGTGCCTGACACGCTCCTCACTCTCTCAGCATTCGACTTCGGGGTGGTGTGGCACAGGTTCGGGAGAGGAAGGTGACAACGATGCGCCCACCATCATCTGCCCCTAGGCATGCTCCTCTGCCATCCTGGATCGCATCTCTGCCAGGAACACCGGGCCAAACAAAATGCGGGGGGCCAGGTTGTGACACGTCGAAAGGCGGGGAGCGGCCAGAGGCTGTCAGCCCGAAAAGGTGAGCGGCTGCTGAGGTCGCAACCCAGAGAGGCCGGTCCAGGTCGCCGTCAGCGGCGCCTCAGCAGCGACAAGATGCCGATGACACGGAGCTGGTGCGTGTTGGGTTTGATCATTCTCTCTGAGATCCCGTCCATGATTGCTCCAGGGGACCGGCAACTCAGGTAACAGGCGGGAAAATTACTTAAGAACATCCACCCGTCACCGAAGGGGCGGCCACTAAAACTCGGCGCTGTCAATCGTGAGCCCGGGTACCTCCGCGGGCCCAAAGTCCCAGTGGCAGGTGGGCAGTAGGGACCCGAGCAAGAACGCTCACTCGTGCTGGCTGGCTCCTGAAGGTTGAGGCCCGAGGGAAACTTGAAAGGTGTGTGCCGTGTGGTATGCTTTGGAGTGTGGATAGGCCAGCGTGAATTTCAGGTCGACTCCTGCCCACGCTGGTAGCGACAGTAACAACTGCCACGAGGCGACTCCTCTCGCCTGTCCGGCGTGCGCACTCCTTAGGCTGTGAGGTTCGGTTTGCGCCCCCATGGCCGCCAATGGGAGAGCAAAATCGCCGCCGTCACCCGTGTCCATCGTCGGCGTCTAGACTCTGCCGCTCTGGACGCCATGTGCCGGATCGGCTGGCGGCTGCTCGGAGTTCGCGGACCCTGCATCATGGATTCACTGATCATGGATGTGGTTGATGGTCCCCTCTAGTACCTACTCGCGCCATCCCGACACTTCCTCAGGCAATCTCCAGGCCGGTCTGCCGCCACACTTCGGGCCTCTGACTGGCGTGAAGCCTTGCGGTCTCCAGCTCTTCCGCATGGAGATGTCCACCAGCCTGTCTTAAGAGCATGACGTGCGGCAGCAAGCCGGCATTGGCGGCAAGGAATAGCGGCGTCCTGCCTGATCCAGTGTGGTTTCGCAGGTGGACTGAGGCGCCGAGCGAAAGGAGGTGCCTGAGGATCGCAAGGCTCGGCCCTGTGGCAGCCAGATGAACGGGGGTGTTTCCAGAATAGTCGGCGCGATTGATGAGTTGGATGTCCCCCCGCAGGAGATCTTTGACCTTTTCGAGATCACCGCTGGCAATCGAATAGGCAATTGCAGTCAGCTGCGTCACAGGAGACGAGAGCTCGCCGGTTGGGTGTCTGAAAATGGTGCCCGCATGTTCGGATAGCTCGCCCCGGATAGAGACGGCCATGTCTCTGGCCACGGATTCGGGCGATGCATTGGGCAGGGCGAGAAGGTATGCGAGTTTGGTCAACGCCGCCTCACTTGTCATGTCACCGCCAGCCACGACGCCTGCTCGGCCCAGAAGCATTCCTGGTGCATAAAGCGGGCTGACACCGCCCGTCAAGCATTGAGTGATATTGACAATCACGATGCCGCGTTGCACCGCGTCGGATATGACTTGGGTCAGCTTGTTGTCATGTCCACTTGGAGCATTGCCGGCCCCAAATGTCTCGAGCACCAACCCACGCAGGCCTTCGGTTCGCAAAACTGCTTCCACCATTTTCGGCTTGATACCTGGGAAGATTCGCAGACACGCCACGTGATGGATCTCGATGTCCGATTGAATGCTGAATGCTTGCAGCGTCGTCGATCTTGTCACCATATTCCATGCCACGCTGGTATCCACGGCTGTGATCTTGGCCAACGGCGGGAGGTTCGGAGAGGCGAATGCATCGAATGCACTCGCAGAAACCTTCGTGGTCCGGTTGCCCCGAAACAAAGTCGAATTGAAACAAAGGCAAACTTCAGGGATCATGAAGTGTCCTGCGATGTCCATCGAGTCGAGGAGGTTCTCCAGTGCATCGTTCTTGCGCTCCGAGAAGGGTACCTGGGAGCCTGTGGCCAGTCAGCCGCCCGCTCGGACATCTGGTAAAGGGCGGGAACGGGTGTGGAGCCAGCAGGACTCCGGGCTGACCGGACAGAGTATATGGAGCAGTGGGATTCATGACACACGTACCGGTGAGAATGACTGGCTTACCCAAGTTCTGGAACATGAAGCTAAGTGCCGAACAAGTGTATGCCAGGCTGTCTGTGCCGTGAAGGACGACGAAGCCGTCGAAGAACTTGTAGTTGCGGTAGATCGTCTGGGCGATGTCCTGCCACCCTTTGCTGTCGATAGATGACGAGTCCAGCAGTTCCTCGAATTCAAGCACGGCATACCTGAGCGGATGTTAGCAAAGGGTTCGCGCTGATAGCCGGACTCGGGCGGCACTCCGCAAGTAAGCTGGATGATGTCGTCGTCGTGTCCAACTGGACTGGAGCGCCAGATGCGTGTGACTTGCCTGATCCTCTTGCCGTAAACGCTGGTCGGCGTCCTCAGACTCTGCAGCTCGCCCAGGCCATCGGGGCCATCGTGAAACCTCACTTCGACTGGATCGTGGTTCCCTCCATCGTTAAATTCCAGACGAGGAGCCATGCACCTTTCCAGGAAATTTCGGGCGGGAACGAGTCCATTTGGCGAGTTTTGCATGCAGATAGTACCTCCGGTCATGATGACCAGAACCCGGGCTTCGGGAACATGGCTAGAAGACTTGTTGCTCATCACTGCGAACGAGTCAGCCTTGCAAGTCAAATCTCGACTTGTACCTGTATCACGCACTCCGCCTCAGGGATGTTGGCGATTCGCCATTTAGTTCTACACACGTCAGACAAACTCGATCCTCAAGGGGAGAAGTAACCTACCAGCCATGTCGAATTGCTCTTCTGGGGGTACTTCTAAAGAATTCAGGTTTGCAAGGCCATACTCTGATACAGTGATGACTCTCTGATGTCGACGACTCGAGTCAGAGTCCTCAACAGTTCAACAGTAAAATTTTCCCCATGAAATGTAACATTTGCTAGTCGATGGGCGCGCTACTCCGGGGGTGGCTGAAGCTTGCGCCAAAGAAAGACTTGATCTCCGCGGTGTGTACCAGGCGTTTCGAACTTTCGACCCCCGGAGCTTGTGATCCGGGTCAGCGACAGGAGACAACCTCGGGGTGACAGTTTTCCATCCCTCATGCCATCAGCCTCTTTGGAAGCTGACGATTTGCTGCGTCTGTCTTCACATAGCTCAATGCTGTCCAGGGCGCCTCAAGCTCACAGAGTGTTGGCCACCCTTTGCGCAGACGCCCTTATCGTCGAGCACCAATCAGACTCACCAGGCATGGGCGCTGCGCAGTGTGGCAAAAGCTGTTGCATTCCCGCAATCTTTTTCACGGTGGACAGTATTCCTCCTCACTGTTTCTCACGGAGCGGGCAACGCTGCGCCGACTTTGCTCTTGAGGTTGGTCAGAGAGATTGGTTTTGAGTGGAACGGAGGACCTGGGCTGCCTGCAACTTGCCATGGTCACGCAAGGAATGCTTTCATTCCTTCCCACACATGTCCCCTTTCTGCGCGCATTCTTGATCGCTCGTGGCATGTCTGGCAAGAACTTTGGTCGACGGTGAAGGCTGATTTCCAGCATCGCGTCCCAATCAAAGCTGTCTATCGGTCTCCGACACCTTTGCGGAGATTAGCAGACGGGAACCTGCAGCGACCATGACAAAGAAGTGCCATACCACACGTGCAACAACAAAGACATGAAGGGGAGATGAGGCATCACCTGGCTGCCCTCTTCTGTATCTCCGCTCCAGCAGCAAGAGAGAAGGCAGCCAGCAGGAATTGAGATCTCATCTGGGTGCTCAACCATGGTCCTGCAATGGCTGCAGACTGCGAGCCTGGCGCGCGTCCAGGCTCTGCGAATGGAGAAAGATTCAAACGAATGATGACTTCTGTAAGATGAGCAGAGGAAATTGGTGGATCGCGCTTTGTCGAGCATCACCCCCTTTGTGCGCAATGTCGTCTGCATCTCTTTATGGATTTGTCGAGTGTCTCATCCTTATATCGCGGTTGGCAAGTCCTGAGACACTCTTTGCAAGTTTCAATCCTCTTCTGCATGTCCCGAGTTCCCCACTGCCAATTGTCTATTGCTCCCCTTAACATTATCAAACCCCTTGTATGCGTGCTCTTTAGTGAAGATGGACGGCTGAACTTGTCAAGCTCGGAATCGCAGGCTGTGAGTAGGTCCAGATCAACCCGTGCGGGCGACGGATAGGAACGGCTGGGAGAGGAAGGGACTCAACAGAGGAGCAAACCACTGCAAACCAGGTAGGAGATCGATCAGCTGGTGCACCGAGGAGAGAGAGCGAGCTGACCTCAATCATCAGAAGATTCTTTCGGGTGGCGGTATCTCGGAGTGAGAGGACGTGACACTGTCACTGTCACGATTCACCGCACCGCAGCGTGTCGAAAGAGCATGGTGAACGGTATCTGAGAGCAGCAACACTGTACCGCACCCTCTTTTTCCCTCTTGGACGAGGCAAACAAGCAAAGACGACATCATAGGAAGGTGAGTAGAAGAGCGCGGCTGCCCACCATTTCACTGCGTCTTCCGCTAACTGCGACATTTGACTCTCCGCTCTTTTCCATCACTTCTTCTCTCTCATCACCATCGCACTTCGACCTTCGCCTCTCAATCTCTGTCATACATTCTCACACTCCTTTATCAGACCATCGTTACCTTTCTCTCCTTGCCATAATTCGCTCCTTTCCTCCACACGCCCATCGCGCGACCTCATCCTCCTCTACCAACCTGCTACCGAATTCAAACAACCTCAATCCCATTCAAACAAACAAACTCACCTGCTCGCGACCTACCGATCGCGTCCACAACAACCACTTCTACCCACAGTCTACAGCATCTCCGTCAAAATGTCCCACGCCAAAGTCAAACTCAAGATTCTCCCGATCTCTCCCATCCTGATCCTTCTTACGCTCCTCCTCTACGTTGCTCCGGGGCTCGCATTCTTCCGCCACCTTTGTCATGGCGAACTGGGCAACGGCAGGGTTGATCCGATCATGTCACCAGGCAGTCCCTCCCAACATCTTCATGTCATGTTTGGCGCGTCCAGTGAGTTCCAAAACTAAAATTCAGGAACGTGGGGGTGACGCATTGCTGACAAGGGCACAGATCTCGGCATGGATAGCAGCGCAGACATCCTTTTGTCCTCCAACTGTACCTCTTGTTCCATTCTCCAAGACCATTCCGCGTATTGGTCACCGCGCCTCTACTTTCAGCACTCTAATGGCACCTTGGAGATGGTTCCCACTTCCGGTGGCCTGACTGTGTATGTTCCCAAGGGCGCGTTTTGCATGGGAGACAAGCTGACTGTAACAGATACTATTTCACCGAACCTATCCAGCCCAATGTGTCGGTCACCGCATTTCCTCAGAACTTCCGCATGATTGCTGGTAACTCGAACAAGCGCGCCTTCTACGGCCCAATGCCGGATCCTCCAATGTCAGAGTGGCGGGACAGCGACCGTACCCAGGAATCTCTCATGGAAAAGGCGATAGGATTTAACTGCCTCCATTACAACGATGGCTTTAATGAAGGTGCACGCGAATATCACTACCTTCGAAACAAGACGTTCCTGGATTCCACCTGCACTGACGGGGTTCGAGCCGAACTGATGTTTCCGTCGTGTTGGAACGGCAAAGATCTGGACAGCGACAACCACACTGCCCATGTGGCATATCCCAGCCAGGTTCAGAACGGCTGGTGCCCCGAAGATTACCCTTTCAAACTGCCATCTCTCTTCTATGAAACGATATATCAAACCAATCTGTTTGCCGGAGTGGACGGCCAGTTCACACTTTCTAACGGTGATCCCACCGGGTTCGGTTATCATGGAGACTTCATGGCTGCTTGGGATGCTGGAGTCCTGCAGAGCGCAATTGATGACCCGCAATGCAACATGCCCACCAACCTTAGTGGCAACCAAGAAGACTGTCCCATCTTCCAGGTGCAAGATGTCGACGACGGGCCTCGGTGCCAGATGGAAATCCCCGAGCCTCTCCAGAAGGAAGCCATCAACATGGTTCCCGTTCTGCCAGGAAACGTGCAAATCCGGTCCGAGCCCGAGCCCGAGCCCGAGCCCGAGCCCTCCACGATGTCTGCTGCGACAAGCCCGGCCGACAGCACTACAGGTCTTTCTCCAGCCAGTCCTACCCCAGGACCTACAGCTTCAACCTCTCCTACATCATGCGCGGATGATATCACCTCGTTGACCACGGCCGCGGCCTCGATAAGTCAACTGATCACCACGACAAGCTACATGAGCGACGGCGTCATGGTATACATGATCCTGGTGGAAGAGGTGGTGACAGTCACCGTTCCAGTCACCGCAGTTCCTGCGGCCGAGCCGGCGAAACGTCACCTGCACATGCATGGTCACCGCAATGGAAGAGGTCGGCTGTAGGCGTGGTTATATCATGCTATAGCCTGTCTACGCTGCGACCTTGGGTATCCAGACAAGGGAACCAACAACATGTCTTGGAAACATCCTCGAGGTCCTTAACTGACGCTGTGTCTTTTTTCCCCATCTTTTCGCAGAGGTGCCCGGAGCACAATGAGTTACGACGCTGAAATGAATTGAGGTTATGACGGCCGAGCTGCAAGGGGTGTTCACTATCATGAAATAGAGCGGAAAGATGGAATGCGCAAGCTTCTTTGATAGCTGATGGCCAGATGAATCAACGAAATGAGGCTGCACAATGTTTGCCACGATGGTGTATGGCAGGCCCCGATGCCCGTGGAGGTTCTTCATGTGTAGATGGACAGCCAACAGTCAGGACTGATGGTCGATCCTAGTATTGTTCCATAGCTTGAGCTGAAGAATCGATAGCTTATCCGTGACATGGCCGATATGTTGTTGGGGGTGTTTGTTACTCGTTGTTGTCGTGGCCGTGAAAAATGTCGCAGAAGAAGCCGGTGGCGCCGAGCCAGTGACAATTGTCAATTCCGGCCGTCACCGACCGCCTCAGATTCATTCATATCACGGCCTCAATTCCTGAACTCGATCCCATCCCATTCTACACAACTATTTGAATTGAATCGAATCCATCTTGATAGCCCACCCAGAGCGCACACTCCCGTGGCACCTCCAAGAAAGAATGGCGTCGAAAAAAGACGCGGCATCCATCATCGCCAACGCGTCGCGGCACACCAACCCGCCAGCTCTGCAACACTCGTACGCCGAAGACACGGCGCGCAAAGCCGTCTGGTGCGAGACGCAATGGGCGCACCTCAGCTTGCAGGCGAAGAAGCTCGAGTTGCCGAAGCTGCCGTACTTTGATCCGGAGACGATGCTGCTGAGCAAGGAGGTGAATGTGAAGCTGTGGGGGCAGTTGGTACGTGATCAACCTTTCCTGGGCTTGAGGCTTATTCCTGTCCCTCTTCTTGTCCGCGCCGCTTCTTCTTCTTCTTCTTCTTCTCCTTCCTTCCTTCCTTCCTCTCCTCCCCTTTATTCATTCCCCAAACCGACCGATTCATTCGCTAACCTATTATTCTTTGCTGTGCTTGCAGGGCCGGCTATGGGACTATCTGGGCCCTGACCGCGCCCCGTGTGCTGTTCCGGAGCTGCTCGAGGGCGGCGAGGTCAAATGGCACTCGTTCCTTAGCGGGGACAAGGGCGAAGAGGCTCAGATCTACGACCACGCGCTCGATGCGTTCATGAGTCGAGTCAAGAAGCCTGGTATTTACGAAGGATGAGTGCAGAGCGTCGGCGGGCCGGGACGAGAGGAAAAGAGAAAGAAGCCACGGCCAGCCACCACGCTGCACTGCATCGCCTTGCATTCCTTCGAGGATCATTGTCCCGGTTTCCCACTGTTCTGGGTGAAGTTTTGCAAGCGGACAGTGTGATACGGCCTGGAGTCTTGAGCGCAGAGAGGGAGAAGCAGGACAATGTCAGTCTGCCGCTGTTCGCCTCCGCTCGCGGCCGCAAAAGGAATCGGTCTTTTATATGCATGTTGATATATCCACTGCTGAGCGAATGAGATGAAATCATGATGTTTGCGCACTGTATCTTCAATTCGATAAAGCCTCTTGCACATTCAAACATCTATTCCTATCCCGAGCTCTGGGAGATTCTCAAGGCTCTCCATCACCGCCACAACCCATTTCTCTGACTGCAACAATGCGTCGTCCGCGCCTGAATGCCGCTCGATACCCAGTAAACGAACGATCCAAGCAACTCGATTGCTCCATTTGCTCCATTTTCCGAAAAGACGGGCACACACACCACCCCATTTTCCGTGTCCGCGTCCGCCAGAGCCTCATCTCCTCCGGCTGATGGCCGCAAGGGGGTCCACGGGACGCGTAGTAAATGCCCAAAGGCGCAAAAGGACACAGCGTGAGGTGAGGTGAGGTGAGGTGGAATATCCGCGCTGGCGGGCATGCGAAAGAATGTGCTGACTGCAGCCGAGAGAGGAATCGGACTGTGATTCGGTGATTAGATGTGGTGGTGTCTTGCGAGGTTCAACTACTACTACTACATAAGGCGTCTGTCTATTCCTCTTCTGATGCTGCTGCATCTCTCACGATTTCACCTCTTTCACATACCCGTCGTCGACTGTGTATAAATACGAGACAACCAGCTCCCCTACTACGATCGACCGCATTTCCAACAGGATAGAATAGAACCTCAAAAACAATGGCCTCCTCCGATCTGCCTTCCGGCCTCACCAACCCAACCATCCACCTCACCACGCACAACGACTCCGGGAAGGCGACAGTGTACTCATCCAAGCAGAACGACTGGTCCTGGTTCGGCCAGAGCAACATGGGCTTCAACGTGGTGTACACGACGTCGTCGTTCCCAGCATCGCTGAACGACGAAGCGGACATCAAGGCACACCAGGAGACGGTGGCGTCAGGCAAGCTGGGCCTGGTGCAGAAGAACGGCACGGTGTGTCGAATCGTGGACTTTGCGCCGGGCAACACGCCCATCATGCACCGCACACAGAGTCTGGACTACGGCGTCGTGCTGGAGGGCTCGATGGAGATGCAGCTGGACGACGGCAGCGTCACGGTCATGAAGAAGGGCGACATCGCGGTGCAGCGCGCCACGAACCACGCGTGGGGGAACGCCAGCGACACCGAGTGGGCGCGCATGCTCTTCGTCCTCCAGGACTGCCAGCCGCTGGTTGTTGGTGGTGAGAGGCTGAAGGAGGACCTGAGCGGTTCGACTGAAATTCCTAGCAGTGGCAACGATGTGTAGAGGGAGGGCAAGGCTGGAGGGAGCTGAGGGGGATCGACCTCCGATCTACATCCAGTCTACTCCATCACTGGTGAGATGGGAGATGGGAGGAATAGCAGGGAGAAGATAGAGGGGGCCTGAACGGCGACACCAAGACTCTTTGATATCAGGTGATATTCCGAGTGAAATCCATCCTTAGAGTAGACTTTTGTGGCCCTTGCGGCGTCCTCTCCATTTTCCGACCGTGCATCAAGTTACGAGTAGTAGTAGTATCAGGCTCTCTCCATCGTCGTCTCCTCCATGCCCTCGACCTCGTCACCGTCCTTCCCCGTGGGGTTTTCTCAGGTTTGTCCCAGATTCTCCGTCCTCATTCCCCTAGTGCTCAGCTGTGTTGTCTTGGTCCGGAGAGGCGCAGAATCGTCTGAGAGAGGACAAGAGGAAAAGAAAGAATATCCCGATGCTGGCGGGCGCAGGCCGCCCGCGGAAGGCCTGCGGTCAGTGCAAGAGTCAGAAAGTGCGCTGTTCCGGCGAAAAGCCAGTGTGTCGACGATGCCTGAGGCTGAAGCACCGCTGTTCCTACGACGCTGTTGTCGCTGCCCACTCCGGGGCCGGCGCCGTCACCAAACCATCACGGAATACTTCGTCCTCCTCGAAGCCGTCGAGTCTTCACCATCATCATCATCATCATCATGATCGCCAGCATACCCAAATACCCACGCCAAACCGAGCGGCATCCACAGCGTCGTCCGTGTCGACTTCGGCTCATGAGCCTCCTCACCAGCGCTATAGAGATCAGGCCTACCAACAAACACCACCGGCGCGTCAACATCTACCTTACGACCCTCGGCTGACCAGTCCCACCCTCACGGTCACCTCCGCCACCGCACCAGCTCCGCCGCCTCCTCTCCCGCGGATGCTGGGAGGCGACTCGACTCGATCCTATCTCGGGATCCCCTCCTCGCTACTGGAGAAGCTGATCGAGGTGTACTATCAGAACGTGTACAATGCCTCTCTCCTGCTTCCCAAGCGGCTGTTTCTCGAGTCCCTGGCCTCAGGCACCGCGCGACCCCATGTCGTCTTGAGCGTCTGTGCCTGGGCATCAATGTGAGGCTTCCTTCCCTCTACTACCATGTTGATCCATCCCATTGGCAACCAATTGACTCTCACCATCGCTCAGATTCTACCGAGACGACGCTGACCGGCCGACGCTGCGAGACTGCGGCTTTAGCACCGAATGGGCCGAACACGCCGGCAAGCTGGCCTTCCAGGAAGTCGAGAACCCCTCGGAAGAGCTCGTCGTCTCGTTCATGAACCTCGCCTTGTTCTGGTATAGCCAGGGTTCCTGGCGCAGATGCTGCATCCACAAAGGTCAGAAAGAAGACTTTCCCCAGGGATGATGTATCAGAATCAGCCCATACTGATATCTCTCGTGTGTGTTTTCTGTTTAGGCAATGCAGCTCAAGTCGTCCACCTCCTGGGCATGGGCACCGAACGCCCAAACACCAGAGACTCATGGGACTCGGAGATCCGGCGACGACGGTTCTGGGCCTGCTATCTCATGCATTGTCATGCCATAGATCCATTGTTCCCGTCACCCAAGTCTGAGACCATGTCGCAGCTCACGATGCCCTGGCGCGAGGACGACTTTAACCTCGGGAGGCCGACTGTTCCACGGCTCACGATTGAGTCCGGGGAGAGCAATGGAAGTATTTTTGCCGAACTGATCAAGGCTCTTACTCTGTGGTAAGTCACAATAATGGGGGTTGCACGGCGGTGGCATGTGTGTCTGTCACTTTCCACCATCGATCGACCTCCTCAAACCCAGAGACATATGGTATGGAGAGAAGAGGGCAGGGCTGACTGACAGTGCCATCGCAGGTCCGACGTGAAAGTCCTGATCAAGTCCCCCGAGACCAACACCAGCGAAAGGATCAGCGCCATTCACGCCCTAGACGAGCGCATCTCAGAATGGTGGTCCAAAGTCCCCTCCTCAATGCACCTGGTCCCCTCCAGCGTGGGCGAGGTCCCCCACGACGCCCTCCCAAACCTCCTCCTCATGCACATCGTATACCACCAATGCCTCTGCGCCCTACACTCGTCCATCGTGCCCCTCTTCTGCTGGAGCTCCGCGAGCGAAACCTGGCTCCCCGCGCGCCAGCTGTCAGCGCAGATCGCGCTGGAGAACGCGCGCACGGCCTCGGAGCTGTTCGACGCCGTGCTCGCTCGGTATCCGCGTCTCAGCGCGATGGCCAGTTTCGTCGCCTACGCCGCGTACTGCGGTTGTGCCATTCAGATTCCCTTTATGTGGTGCACGGAGTCGACGGTTAGGCAGAGCGCATATGCTAATGTCAAGGCTAATGTTCGCATGATTCATGCTCTGGCGAAGTACTGGAAATTCGCTGCGTTGTTGGTATGACTTTTCTATCTCCATTTATCCTCTTTTTCCAATCTCTTGGAAACAAGCCATCGCTAATCATATGGACTCTTGTGTCACACCAGGAAATCCACGTCCGGTATCTATACACGATTCACGCCCAACGCGCCATCACGCTCTCCAACGAGCCCAAATTCATGGACCCTCGCAGCCTGACGGGCTTCAAGAGCACGGCCGTCCACGCCCGCGAGTCCATCCTCGGCCACAACGGCATCCTCTGGCAGACGCGAGGGGACGACGGCGGGATGCCTAAACAGGGTGAGGAGATGACTGACTTGGGCATGGATGCGGATGCGGACGCGGACGCAGACGCAGACGCAAATGAGCATGAAGATGAGTATCACCATCGTCAATTTGAGAATGTGAACGGTACGAATACCAGGGAGTCGACGCCGGCGTTTCGTTCTGGTATGTTCAATGTTACTCTTCTCCCTCCCCTCCCCTTTCTCGTGCAATCTGGAAGAGATTCAAAGCCATCCCCATCCCATCCAGACCTTCAACTAACGACGACATTTCCTTCGGGGGGAAAAGCAGAAAAAGATGAAACAGATCCTCGATTCCTTTCATCACAGCACCAACATCAAACACAACCGACCATCGCCCTCTTATCCTCATCACACGACTCATCTTTCGAACACCTCGCTTCTTCGCTTCCGGTGTCAGCATCGACGCCGGCGCAGATTCAGCAGCAATCACCATCCCCATTACCCTCCAATGCCACCGTCCTTCCAGCCCCGACTCCGACTCCAACTCAACCTCAACCCTCCTCACAGGCACAAGCACAAGGTAACGAACCCCAACTCCAACCGCACGACCTTCTATTCCACCCCTTTCTCGACCCAGAGATGCTCGATTTCTTCCCGAACGGCCAGGCTCTGGATTTCTCGGATCCATTTCATCTGGCTCTCGGCGTCGGTGGCGGATACGACGTTAGCGGCGCTGGAGAAGCACCAGGAGCAGCGGGAGGAGGAGGACTGTTCTTCAACAGTAGCGGCGGTGGTGGCAGTGGTAGTGGCAGTGGCAGTCCGTACCTGTCGAATCTCGACTTCCTCGACGCCTGGGGTCCGGGACCCGGACCTGCTTCCGTCTCGGGAACTTCCGTGGTCGTGGCCGTGGACGAGGCTGCTGTGCTCGGGGCCGGCGTGAGTTCGACCACCACGAGTCCCTCTGGGATGGCCATCGGTGGTGGTGGCGCTGGTACTGGTGATGCCGCCGCCGGCGGGCAGCGCACGTTAGTAAGATAGTGTAGCAAGCAGCCTCGCAGCGTTCTGGAACGACTTCTGACTCCGTTCGTTTCATGGCATGGACGAATGTGACGAGACGGACGGACGGAGTAGTACGTGAGAAATGAAGGCGGAACCATCTACTTCTTCTTCTTTCAGTTGGGGAAATTGAAAATAAAACCAAATATCATTTGATCATTCGACTTCAAGCCTTTCTTTCGCCCACGATGCTACGTACGTGTCTCATGTCATTGCTCAGAGTTCACAACACACCCGCAAACTCAGTCATGACCTTATTCGCGGCGGCCTTGATCTCCTCAAAGGGTGCCGTCTTGTAGCGGGCGTGGATCTGGTCTGCCGATTCCTTCAACTCGGCCGCAACTTTGGACCACTCCACCCCCACCAGTTTACCCTTCGACTTGACAATCTCGCCGTCGATGAAGACGGTGTCAACATCCGAGGCGTTCGCGTACAAGACCAGCGCAGCCACGGGATCGCAAATTCCCGCCATTCTGGTGGAATCGCATCTCGTGATCAGCAGATCCGCCCGCTTCCCGGACGTGACGCTCCCGATATAGTCCTTAAGCCCAACCGCGATCGCGCCGCCCATGGTCGCCATCTCCAGAACCTCGGCGCACTTCCGTGACACAACGTTCGGCGGGCTACTCTTGTATTGATCGTCACGGTACCGCTGGGCTTGGAGAAGGAGACGCATCTGCTGGAACATATCTGCCGGGTTGTTGGACACAATGTCAATGCCGATACTGGCCGTGCAGCCCTTGTCGTGCGCTTTGAACGCGATCGGATGACCCATGCCCATTTGTAGTTCCGTATCCGGCGTGCTCGATAACGAGACCCCACGTTTGGCAACAGAGTCGAGCTCGTCGTCGTGTAGACTAGAGCAATGACTGAGCAGTAGATCCGGGCCCAGGAGGTTTCGAGTTTCGAAGTTTCGAACGAGGTGAAACCCTCGGTCATATTTATCCATGGCAACATGCCCCGTGATAACTGCGGCGCCCAGCGAACGGCCGAAGGTGACTTCTCTGACAGCATCTTCGACCGTGCCTACTTCGATCTCCCCCGGGGCGAACCCGAAGCGAACCAGATCGGTGGGTTCGTTGGATTTGAAATGTGTCTCCCTGATCCGCTTTGCATCCTCGAGTCTCCAGTCCGGGGTTTCCGTTTCGCGAGCATAGTCCAGGCAAGAACCCGGCCAGGGAGGATTCTTGAACAGGCCGTAGCAGAAGCAGGCGCGGATCTTCGAGTCCTTGAGACCCTTGACTGCGGCATCGGAGTGGTCCGGTGAGTTCTGGATGTGGGAGTGGTCGATCAGGAAGGTGATGCCGCTGTCAATGGACTCGAGGGCACCGCCGTAGTTTCCCAGATACGCGTCTTTGGCAGTGTAGCATGAGCCAAAGATGCTGCGGATGTGCAGGAAATAATCGCCCAGGACATGGTCGCTGCACACGCCTTTCAGCTGCGTCTGCCAGGTGTGCCGATGGGTGTCGATAAAGCCTGGTGAGATGATGGAGCCGGTTGCATCGATGACCGAGTGTTCTGGCGAGGCAGTCAGGTTGGGGCCCACGCCGGCGATGACTCCGTCTTCAACAAGAACGTCGCAATGAGGCACGACTCCAATGGCCGGGTCGATGGACACCACCGTGCCGTTCTTGATGTGGTACTTTCCGCCCATGATTCCAATAGATGTATAAGATAATTAATTATGCTGCGGTTTGGAAGGAGCAGTAAGTAGGAGAATGCCTGTTTCGCTGTCTGACCATGCCTTTCCTCACCGTTATATATACCACATTACCACCGAGGGACCCGTTGACCGACAGCCAATGAGTCAGGCGTGCTATCCCCTCTTGTCTCTCTATATTCCGTGCAGATGGACTCCATATTGAGTGGTTCTCGCCCTCGTGCGCCCAGTCTCGAGCAGTTTAAGCCGTGACCAAGGCGGAGGTGTTGGGTGCGGAGTGGTAGCCTCGCGGGCCCGGGACATTCTAGGAAGACGAGGGGTAGCGAACGTGATATTCCGAAGCCGCTTCAAGACGGGATATTTTGGAAATGAGACGGAAAATCAACAGAGTGGTTGAAAGGTCCCTACCTGTGCTTGTATTGTATGTAGCCTTGGAATTGCCTGCAACTAACGCCGGGAGTGTGGAGGACCAAGACCTAAGGCCGGTAGTTGGGATGCCTGGATTATGACACCTTGCGAGTACAGTACTACTCAGCTTCGTCAGAACTCGATGCGTCGGCATCACGACTCTCGAGTCACCGGCTCACAGCTCTTCATTCCCTTATTCACGTGACTGGGGGTGCCAATCGTAACATCCGTGCCCCGAGATCCATCGAGCGGTGTTGACGCAATGTTCCTGGCCGGGAGACGCATTCCGTTGCGTCAGCTTCAAATTGCTTCAGGCCGCCAAGTCAACGTTGGAAGAAACAGACATCCTTTCGGGCTGGTGGGGGACTGGAGTTCGGATGAAGACGAAAGCAGTCGACAGATGTTCCAGATTGCTTCCTTGTTGGATCTAGCACTGTCGCAGTCCGACTAAGCCTGGATTCCTTTCCAGGGGACTATTCTCCTCGCTCTGAGTCTCAAACGCGCTGATGAATAATGGAGCGTTTAGAGTCCTAGAGATCCGGAATTGCTGGACGTGGACCGTGGCAGAAGAAATTTTGCGACGTGTCCGGGGGAGCCTGCCTAATACAGGGGAGAGCTGCCGACAACATACTTCAGGAAGATTCACACCATTGCGTTGTGGCGTTTGGCCAGCCCTGACTCCTGAGTCCACCGACGCATCCACATACAAGTATCCACGGTGCGCGGCCCGAATCGGTGGGCACTGAGCAGGAGACTCTGCATTTCGGTGTTCATTATTCAAGGCTCCGGGGAACGGGCTTTCCAGGATCGGCAGAGGCATTCCTGCCCCATTAGCTATTGCTGTCGACCCTTGTTGCAACTTGAGGTATGATTGTTCGGCCTGCATTAGGGGTGCGGGGATTCGGACAGAACGAAACAAGCAGGGCACGGTGACCAAAATGGATGGCCTTTTGTCCCGCATAGTTTACTCGGCGGCATGTCATCGCACAAGAAGTTCCAGATTGCCGGGTCCGGGTAGACACCCGAAGGGGCCTCGGAGTTGTCCAAGAAAATGCTTAGGGACCGGGCAGGTCGCCGTCGAGCAGAAAAGGAGCAGGCCAACGTTCTTGTATGATGACTGACTCGCGTCCTTCGCATGTGAGGACTGCCCGAGAGGGATGACTGATGCGCAATAATGCTGATGCATTAATGTGATCAGAGGCCGCAATTATGTACAACCTAAGCCCTACAGCTTTCCTGTTCTCAGTCTCGGCCCACAGAGGAGAGGTCAGAGTGTCACCCAGCACTGCCACCTTTTGATACGTACTCGTACAGTAGCAGTATTGCCCGGGATGCCAGATGGGGAGAGGATGGGGGGGAGGGCCCAGGGGGGATTCCCGCCGGTCAGATCATGCCGGCACAGGCACGAAACGGTGATGCGGAGGTGAGGATTTCAGCACACACGCCCCAGCTGCTTCCGTCAGATGTCGGCGGCAGAGGCGTTGGTGCTGGTGCTCGTCTCGAGGCATGACGAGAGCAGAAGGAGCAGGAGGAGGAGGAAAGGCAGGATGACTTGCGGCGTCAAGATCGTGGGATTTGGGAGGGCGGATTTCGAGGATGACAGGAAGATGGCGCAGGCTCGTTGGTGGTTGTACCAGATCCTTTGTGTGCGTCCTGGAGAGTCCGGAGGAGAAGGAAGCTGCGTGCGTAGTAATCTGTGGCCGGTGGTTACTGCCTGCTACTACTGGTTGGTGAGTCGTGACTGAAAGAGCAGTGCTCGTAGTGATACTAGTACAGCAGTGGTTGAGGCGTGGCTGCGATGAAAGGGGCAAATTCCAAGGTTGATCACTGACGCAAGAATAGCAGCGATGAGCGTGTTCAGTGCAGGAACGGGCAACCTAACCAACCACCCCAGTAGTGCTTCCCGCTTGTATGTGGCACAGAATGTCAGACGGATGTACGTACATGTACAGACCTTGCCTCAGGGAGGCAAGTACCTTACCTGTACGTAGGTACTTTTGTGCATGCCGCCGTGCCACCCACCGCCTGCAGGCTGTTCCTTCCCTCCCAGAGACCCTGCCATGTGCCATCGTCCATGTGTCCTCGACTCATTGATGTTGCCTCCGTCTCGTCTGAGGTCTGAGGCCTGAGGTCTCTGTCACCCTCGTCGGTGGTATTTACCTAATCGACAGGTCAGAGCACCCATTGGGTTTGGGTTTTAGCGAACCACCCCATCATGAATGGGCTCCCCTCCCTGGCACCTGCACCTGTTGTCAGGACTCAGTTGAGGCGCGAACTCAGTTGAGGCGCGACCCTGGCTGCCACTGCCCACTGGGATGTTTAACCGTCACAAAAGCGCCTATTGGAGGCACGGATGACGAGGTCGGCAGCCAGGGCCTGGCCAGTGGCCAGTGGCTGCGACGGCGGGGCACCATTAGGCATGCTTTGTGCTTTCCCATTGCGGTATAGGCAATAGGACGCTGACCCTCCTCGCCTCGGTGCTGAGCGCTCATGTTCGAGCCTGGAGCCCGGCGCCTGGAGGCTTGCTTGATCAGTGCTGAGTGTCTCGCTACTTTACTTCGACCCTCTTTTAGCTTCGAGAACTTAGATGCTGGCTGCAAAAGACCCAAAGGCCCGACCAACACTGGGTCCCTGGGTCCCGGGGTCCCTGCGGCTTGCCCCTCCCGAATCCCCAGTGGCCTCCCACTCCCAGTCCCAGCGCGGCCAAGCAGCCTGGCGAGCCCGCTTTGCTAAAAGTACCTCGTCCGCGCTCCTCACTCCTCAACCCCCGCTGGCGCTGGCGTGGGAGAAAGAAAGTGAGCTGCTCGTGCGTACACTACTGACTTTTTGTTCCTGTATGAGCTCAGCTTCTCAATCTCATCCTTCACTCTCACCATCACCACCAACACCACCACCATCCTCCATCTCCCTCAACGGCACGTCGTCGTCGCCCTCGGTCCATCCTGTCGCTACCATCATCACCATCGCCGGGTTCCCTTGGTCTCTACACTCGTGGTCGGGCAGCTCCCACCCAATCCATCCACCGTCAACTCGCCCCCGGATCGTCCCACCTGAACCGACAACTGCCACTTCTCAGCTTCTCCTTCGTACGGACTCAAGGCAACTCGTTCAGCGCACTTCTGTCTGCACCGCCCCCTCGTCGAGGACGTGTTTAGCGCAGAGATTCTTAGGGCATTGGATCCTCCGCAGACCATTGAATGATCCCGACCAGGATACTACTATCCCCAATCCCCGGGATATGATGTGATAGCACTCGGAACCATGGCCAACTCGCCCCCCGACATCACCTCACCGCCCTCGATGGCTGATGGCGACGGCTCGCCCGTCGATCGCAGGCCCAAGGCATCAAAGCGCTCCTCGAATTCATACACCTCTGAGGAATGGCGAAGGCATCGTCCGCTGATCACCCAGTTGTACTTCGAAGAAGGCCGGACGCTCAAGGACGTAGCTGAGTACCTGAAGAAGGAATACGACTTCGCGCCCACGTATGTACTTTTGTTTCCTCTCCCCTGAAACCGGTCACTGACTCCTCCGCCCCAAAAAAAGCGAGCGCATGTATAAAAGCCGCCTTCACACCTGGGGGCTTGACAAAAAGAAAAAGGAACACGAGATGCTGGATCTCGTCCGCCAAGGCCTGCAGCAGAAGGGCGACGACAAGGACAAGGTCTTCCTGGTCCGCGGAAGACAGGTCACTCTGGCTGATGCCCTCCACTACTTCAACCGCAAAGGCATCAAAGACCCCTCCAGTCTCCTGGAGCCGAACGGGGACGGCTCTCGCGAGTTGTCGTCGCCGGAAGACGCTGATGTGAGGACGCCTCTGTCTTCCAACAACGATCCGATGGACACCGCCCAGGAACCCTCCGACTTTGAGATGATCCGAAGTCCGATGGAGATTGATGAGCAAGACAAGTCGACGTTTGCCTTGAGACTTCAGTCGTCCGACGTGGCCGCCGATCGCCTCGCCATTCTGCAAAAAGCCTTGGAGTTACCCGAACTCCGCCCTCTGCCACCCTTCAGAACGCTGTCGGTCGAGTCGACGGTGGCGCAGACAGATATGCCTCCCGAAGCACATCGATATCTCGACACCATCTTCCAACACATGCAAAATCATTACATGACTCTATTCGCAGCTCGGAATCTTTCCATTCGCAATACCACCGGCACCTGGACTGCCACCTCCGACGATGCTCTCGCCGATCGCTTCTACTATTCCATGTATCACGGTTACTCCTTTCTCTGGAACGGCCAGCGAGACCGGGCCTTCGACAATTTCTACAAGGGCTTTGCCTTGATCGAGGGGCTCCTGAAGGACGACCACGTCGGCTTTATGATATATATCTTTGACCTGATCATCAGACACGATGGAACCGGATACGAGGAACCCTTGCTTATGCTGCTGCAGCACCTGGCTGAAATGGCCAAGACCGTCTTTACGTCCGAAGAACATCCTATCTTCGTCGTGGCCAAGGCCATGCACGATGCCCCCGTATCGCGAGCCTGGCTGGCGGAATCGACCATGCGCCGATTGCTCGACTTTTTCCAAGATAGTATAGGCTATTTCCACACGGAAACGATTGCGCTTCTGCAGACCTTTGCCACGGGCCTGATGAACCGCGGTCGATTCGCCGAGGCTGCGGTCCGATTTCAACAGCTCGTCGATGCCTTTGAGACCACAATGAACAAAACATGCTACGAAGTTTGCTACGCCTTGCGCTCGACCTCGGAAGCGTTCTTCCACCAGGATCAGTACGGGTCGGCGCTCGAGGCCCTCAAAGTGGCCCTGGAACGGTCAGAAACTCTGCCGCGGACGGAGGAGCGAGAAATCTATGTGCGATGTCTCAGAGGGATGGCCGAGATCTCGAATAAGCTGGGCCGCCGCGAGGAAGCGAACGAAACCATGCAGAACGTGGTTGACATCTGTCGAGACGCGTTCGGCCCTGAACATCCGTTTACCAATCGGGCCAGGATGCATCTCAAATCCATCATGAAGGGCGATGCAACGACCGACGCCGCCATCCCACCCATGGTCTACCGGTTGGGACGAGGTGGAAACGCCGCGAAATATATCTGGATTTCGCGCTCCAGTCCCACCCGTCTTCAGGCCTGAGACCGACGCATCCGCTCGAGTTAGGAAGCACGATGTCACGATGTTCACGATGCAGTTGCCTGTTGCCATGTTAGCCTGCCGCACGGACGCGGTTTCACATACTTTGTGTACTTTGCTCATTCCACCGCGCGCTTTTTTTTTTGCGCAGCGGCCGCGACGATGGGATGATACCCTTTTTGATACTACCCTCAGATTTAATTCCGATTATTTTGGACGGAAAATTCAATTGTCATCTGTTTGCTGGTCGCCGGCCACGGCTCTGGAACCACTCAGACTTTTCTTGCTTTCTTTCATAATTACATCCAGGAGAGGAGAAGATGTATGAACAAACTGGAACTCGGCATGATTTTCAGCCGACGGGACAGCCTGGGATTGGATCTATGAAACATGCCGGTATCACAAATGAGACAGACCCTTTTTCTCAAGCTTATTGTCCGTACAAGCTGTTCTTTGTAAGAACTCAGGAGCTCTGTGCGATGCGACCCGACCGGGAACTTGGGGGGCCGCCGCACCCGCACTTTGCAAGGCCTACTCGTAGGGGCTTGACACCTTGGGTTTATTTTGGAGCACCGCGGCGCCCCCCACTGTGCCCAATGCAGCATGGCTCAATGCGACGATAGGGGCCAAGTTTGAGCTGAAGCACCAGACCCAGAACGAGAGCCTTTGTACCAGGCCAGGGATTTCTATTCGTACAGACGGTAGGTAAGGTAGTATAGTAGGCAGTCACCTCAGGACACTGGAGCGCTGGCCGTGGACAGTTCGGCGTGATGAATCTGATGAATCTGATGAATCATGATGCTTAAGGTGCCTGTTGGGCCCTGGGGGCCAAACAGACACGTGAAGAGCCCGGCACTATACGATTGCAGCACCCGGGGCCCCATCACCCTGGTCTCCAACCCCTAAGACCCAATGGCCGGGCTGAACAGCTCCCGAAGCCGAGTTGCTTAGGAGGACCGAAAGCCAGAATTAGCATCAGCAATCGTACCCCGAGGCTAAACCATAACGGCGGCCACGTTTCGATCGTAGTGTCGGAACGGAGGAGGAGCCTCCGCACGCCTGGTGCAGTGATGAGCCCAAACAAGCGTGGCTCACACGACTGGGCTCTGGAGGGTGCAATCAGGACGGACGAGGAGTCCGAGCAGTCCGAGTCCTAGTACTGGATCGTACTCGCAGTGAGTGCCAGAGTGGCTGCTGTAAAGATTGTGTGAGGAGTCGGGACTGATGAGTCGGCATCGTCTTCGCTGTATGACGGAACGAAGCTACGAGGCTTGATTCCCCGTCAACTCAAGAGCCGCATGCGCCGTTTCGTGCAGACAAGACAAGCCGTCGAACACCCCGATCGCTAGGAAAGTCTGTCCGGAGAGTGCGTCAGTCCCTCTTCCAAGTTCCCAGCGCGCCCCCTCGATCTCGGCCTCGGGCGCTATCTTGGCCGTGGCCGGATTTGTTGACGGTTAATCTTGGCCCTTGGTGTCTCCAGACCGCGCGCGTCTCTTCACGACACTTAATAATGAACTCCTGAATCCTGAGCGTCGTCTCCATTGCTTCCCTTGGATTTCGACGAGCCCTTCCTCACCTCCTTCTCCTTTCGTGCACAAAAGGCCCTCCTCCTCCTCGCCATGGCGTCAGAGAAGTTTTTTATCAAAGATGCGCTGCTGAAGCCTGCGATCCACCACGAGTCGTACCAGCAACTGTGGGAGACAAAGTGGAAGAAGCCGGTAGGCGAACCCGCCGCACCAGATGTATATGAGACTTACCCATGCGACACATAGTGCGAGATGGGCGTGTACCCTTTCATGTTTGGGAGCATCAAAGACTTTGAACCGGTGGCCGAGGCAATCATCAAGGTGCGACCTTCTTGTCGCTCAGTGTCCACGCAAACTAAGCCGCGGTGTAGAAAGGCCTGAAAGAACCATACGACTGGGACGAATATGCCCAGATGTACTTCCCGAAAGCCGAAGAGCTGGCCAAGATTGCGCAGGAGGCGGAGAACGCTGGCGAGAAAGAGAAGGCATCCGAATACTACCTGCGAAGCTCGGCCGTCTACCGCATTTCCCGCTTCCCGACCCCTCGGTCAGAGAAGCAAAAGTATGCGTGGACGGTGGGTAAAGAGATGTTCTACAAGGGAGCTGGGTGAGTAGGAGCTTCGGTCAAACCGCGGTGCCACGTCGACTGACCCGAGCGCGCATTCAGTCTGATGGAGCATCCCATCACAGAGGTTAAGATTCCTCATACCCATGCCATCTCGGGCGAAGGTGATGTCGTCCCAGTCAACTTCCTCCTCCCTCCCAATGCCTCTCCAACGAGCCCGGTTCCTTGCGTCCTGATCATCACGGGTCTGGACGGTTACCGCACCGAACTCGCAGTATGGCAGCAGGGGTGGCTGCAAAAGGGGGTCGCAACAGTCATTGCAGAGATTCCCGGCACTGGCGACTCTCCTGCCCTTCGACAAGACCCGACCAGCCCGGACCGCCAGTGGTCTAGCGTCCTGGATTGGATTGACACGCAAAAGGCTATCGACAATAAGAAGATCATCACATGGGGCTTTTCCACCGGCGGCTACTACTCACTGCGAGCGGCGCACACGCACAAGGACCGGTTGCTGGCATGCATCTCGCTCGGCGGAGGTGCCCATTATATGTTCGACCGAGATTGGCTCGAGCATGTGAACAAGTTGGAATACCCATTCGACCTTGCGGGCACTCTGACCTACAAATTCGGATACCCCGACCTCGAGTCGTTCATCCAGGACGCCGGCAAGTTTTCCTTGTTGAATGACGGCACGCTGGAAAAGCCATGCACCAAGGTCCTCCTGGTCAACGGCAATGACGACGAGATTTTCCCCATTGATGATATGTTTGTCGCCCTGGAACACGGCGGCCCGAAACTGGCGAGGATGGTCAAGGGCAAGAAACACATGGGCGAGCCCGACAGCTTCTTCATCATTCTCAAATGGATCTACGGCATCCTGGGACTGGAGGGCAACATCATGGATCAGATGAAGCTGCTCCCGAGTCGGACGAAGTATTAATTGACGGCGACACTGGCGGAACGAAGACATAGCGGTGGATGTTGGACAACCCCCCTCTTTCGATATATACATGTATATCCCAGACCTGATCTGCATTGTCAGCGCGGCGGTAGAGCGTTGGAGCTTCGGTGGGAATTCTGATTGCTCGTTGTCTTGGAGGCCGCATTACAGCGAAGTGTCGATTGTAGCAACACAAAGGATATCTTGGACTCACAAATCACAATGTCGTCGGCGAGATTCCCTATCCTAGCGAGTGTTGGGAATCCAACTGTTCCCCTCTCGTCGTTGTCGGTCCGACCTCTCCCTTGATACCTGCCGCCCGGAGCATCATGTGTTCACTGTGCTCAGAGTAGCAATGACCCCGAGCCGCCGGCGGCGGCGGCGCGATGCCTCGAACGAGCCTGGTGCGAGGCGGTCGACCGATGGCTGCAAAGCCTGCAAGGAACTGGGAAATACCAAGCACCGCCTATCGTAGCGCTCGTCCTTATCGATCATGGGTCCCAAGTCCCGACTCCTCATGCATTGGGGATCTGAGTGAATTGCATGATGCGGCCTGACGTGGTTGACTCCTTCCTCAGTGAATCCTCACCAACAAATGCTCGTATACATCCGGGTATTTCTTGCGCGCATCCCACTCCTCTTGCGTTTGACCTCTCTGCCGTTTCACATCCTCGACACGGTGTCGGTGAACCAGCATGCTCGCTGCACGCTTTGCAACCCTTTTAACGGCGTCGCTATCTCTTTCCTATTGTCTCTCCACTTCACTTTCTCCCTGCGGACGGAATCTGGCCTCGGGTGCACGCGGGTGTCACTTATCACCTCACTCCCTCGCTTGAGGATGACCTTGCGCTCCTTCATCAGCTCACTTTGGGTCAGCAACTCCTTGACGTTCTAGAAGTCTTTGCATCGCCGCGACGCTGCGACACTGATACCTGGCTTGCTGAATGTTCCACCACCCCTCGCTCATTCTTTGCCAAAAGTGGGCACGAGGAGGAACTCGAGCCTTGTCGCACTTGTCCAGGTCAACATGGTGACGGCAACGGGCATCCTTCGTCGATCCAGTACGGCGCCTACCTTTCTTGATGCTGGCGGCGGATCCAGCGGCGAATCCTCACGGCGTGGCTCAGCCCTTGGGGACGTTCCTCCTGCCTCTCGGCGCCCTAGCCTCGCGAACCTCTCTCTGCGCCTGGCCAGGTCGAGTAAGAGATGGAATTCTTCAAAGGCGGTTGACACCAACCCTGAGGATTCAACGTGAGTATAGGGCACCTGTCTCAGCGGCGATGGTGGCCACCCTTCTCTTTTGCTGACAAGTTGCACCAGGCAAAACCTCGGTCAGGCATTTTTTGACCTGCCAGACGAGATCACTGTCCTGATCCTGTGTTATCTCTCTCAATCAGACATCTTTGCCCTGCGCCTGGCGTCCCGCTCGGTCTACTCTTACGTCCAAGCCCACGCGAGCCCGATCTCACGTGCTCTTCTGAGGCAGTGCGCCTATGAGCACATCTCTGACGACGACGAGTCAGGCGATGAAAAGGCAAACTATACATACAACTACATACAAAGGCTCTATCCTCAACCACAGCCATGCGCGTCTATGCATTACTTGCTGCAAATGCTCCGGCGGCAGAGCCAAGTGGACAAAATGCTGTCGGTCATCGCCAGCTATGTCCAGATGAAGATCTACATGATTCCGAGCTGCCCTCGCTTCGCAGATTTTAGCCCGTACAAATTACGACTAATGAGGCGATTCCATCTGGCAGCCTGGACCGTATATCATTTCCTGGAGAAGTACAGGGACATGCTTGTGCTGGAGCACCCGACCCATCATTTGTTCGATTCGAATGGGCGAGACGAGGGAGAGCCACGTCCATGCCGTTCATGCAGTGAGTTTGTCAGACAACTCCTTCCTATGTACGGGATCGAGATCATTCCAGCGTACAGCTTCTATGATCTCTCCCGGCAACATCTACGATCCCTGAGTCGAGCCCCCTCATACGCGGGCTCCATCGAGCGACGGTTGAGAGGTTGGGGTCGCAAACCCCCAACAGAGACAGACTTGATGCAGTTCACCATGTTTGGTGGCGTGCCCGAACTTTGCAAGTTGAGTATGTTGAAGGGAACCTACAACCAACGCATCGAGACCATTGGATCATTCGTCGACAAAGTCTCCAGCGCTGCGATTCAGACTAGGCTTGTATCCGAAGCAAACAAGAATGGATCATGCCCAACGGCCCACGTGGAAGGCCCTCTACCAATGGATAGCGTAATATCGCCGTCTTCCTTTCGCCACCTTGTCAACCCTCTTCTGCCACCTTTCTCCTCGATCTCTTACGCCGTCATTTCAGGTTCACCCCAGCTCAGCCAATTCATCGTTGATTCTGACGAGTGGATCATCAGGATGTTTGACCTGGTGGGACCAGAAGACCAAATTTTGACCGCGTTCGGCTTTGTACAGAACATCTTGGTGGGCAAGGGCGAGCGGAGCGAACACTCTGAGCATCAGGTCGACTTTCTGGCACCTGTCCAAGGGTTTGATACCTGATGAAAAGGGCCGAAAATGTACAGCTTTGAATTGATGAGTGGTGAATCCTGCCCGTGAAGGGTATTCACTTGCTGGAGTGAAGATTCTCAGCGATTCAGG
Source organism: Exophiala alcalophila (assembly GCA_001599775.1). NCBI lineage: Eukaryota > Fungi > Ascomycota > Eurotiomycetes > Chaetothyriales > Herpotrichiellaceae > Exophiala > Exophiala alcalophila. Next base: position 4,379,322 of record BCHY01000002.1, read on the forward strand.
TACCATTCAATTTCAGGTCTATTTTTACGGCCGCTGGAACGACCACGAGATGAAACCCAATAACAAGCTCCCAAACATAAGCAGCTTCCCAGGTCATGCAATGCAGTTTGCTCTTCCGCGGACAGGCAGTCACTGATGATGAATCGGAACTTTTTGGAATGTGAGCTGGCACTTTAAGCTTCTTTCGCTATTGAAGATGGGTCTTCCTCCCCGGTTGTGTCAGTTTCTATTTATTCTCGCCATCTTTCCTCTCCTCCTCCTTTTGCTTTTCCTTCTTTATCAATCAAATCCATCTTTCCTATTGACACAGTTCTTGTTCACTCACCTTCATCTGTCCACACATTCGAACGCCAACACACCTTCCCTACAGATAAATGTCTCTCTTGTTGCTCTTCGCTCGCTTCTTTCTCCTTTTTTCCCTTTCCAACATCGAAGCACTGTGCAGGTTTGGTTTTGGAGATGCCCTCTCCCGGTTCGTCTGTGTGATCCAATTCGTCCGGAGGATTGCTCTCTTGTCAGCATGACTGTCTCCCTGCTGGAGAGCTTGCAGATTGAATGCCGAGGCGCCCGCCACTGCGTGGTGAACAATATCAATGGCTACAATTGATGACAGACTTGAGAGGGAATGGACACTTCTGAAAATCCCTGTTCGTGTAAAGACATGCCTTCGCACTTGCAAGACTGGTCTACCAGCCAGAGGGATTCCGAGCCTCTCCTTCAATGACGGGTACATTTCCTTGCAAGAATTCCGTCGTCAGGAACGTCTTGATCAAGAAAATCACCGAGCAGAGTGCGGCGGATGTGCTTGTGTCTCTCTCAATCTCGTTCGAGACTTCGGTGCCATCGCTTGTTGCACGACACTCGGGCAAATGACTTACGACAAGCTGACTCCACCGAGTTCCCGGACGACCAGGCCGCACTGCGAGCTTCAACAGCGCCACCAGATTTCTACATCATCCGTCACAGCAGTCTTTGATCTTGGAGGCCTTTCCACACCCCGGCCCGGGCCGATTCAGTCCTGCGGGAAGGGCTCATTTTCCTCGACCAACCCAGAATGCTCCTCCCATCGCTCCAACAAGGAGCGAAACCCATTTTATATATATACATACACTCCCCGCTGACCAAACCGACCTCGGAGAGCATCATTCACTCGAGAATATCGACCTGAGCAAAACATTTGCCGGTCCCCCCTGCATCGAAGCATTGATCCAAATATCTCGGACCAACCCGTTCCAAGCGTCAAGTTTGTGGTCGAGAGTGGGATGTCGAGACCACCCGGGCGCTGGGCGCCTGGCGGTTTTGCATTACACGGCATGTTGGAACATGCCGCTCGCACTTGGGGACTTCTTCTCCCGAAAGACGGCCTTCCCTTACGCTGGAAGACTATCTGACCAGTGCGTCTCGCCGTCAGCCCCTGAGGTGATCAGAACACCAACGAACATCAATCGCCTACGCCTCCATGGGGGCGACACATCCATGGAGTCGTGAACATGGTGTTTTCGGTCCTCCGTCGTCGGAATCCCGTCGTACACAGCGTACGAACGATCTGACCGAATCCCGCCAGGACTTTCCCAATAATCCAGTGTGCAGACTGTACGCCAGTCAAGGTTCGCGACCTGACCCTACCATCGACTGACTCTGGCCCAGCAGCCCCCATGTCCAGATGATCTCGCGCGGCAGAAGCTTGCTTCGGATGCGGCCAAGTCCTTCATCGGCGTGCGATGCATCGAGATATCCAAACGTCTGACCGAGAACCAGGCCGTGCTGGCCGGTTACCTAGGACTGAAGGAACGTCCGGGATCTCTTCCCACTCTTCCAGGAAGTCAGGGAGATGGCGCTTTCTTTCAACGAGAAGAAAAAGATGGGCTTCAACGTTCAAAATGTTACCAACAGCACCACTTTCTCGTACGTGTCGAATCACGAGGGTCTGAACGAAGAAGATATCGGGTGGCAGGTCAACTTTCGAGGACGATGTTCGAAAGTTGAGTCTGATCCTCAGCGCGCGGACGAGACTCCTTAATCGCTTCCCTCTCAGAAGACGACAATACTGTTTCGCCTGACATCAACAGTATTTTGGGTCACGGCGAGTGCGTGTGGCCTGCACCCGATTCAGGTTGTCGGCCATCCTCTGGTACGGACACACGGCTGACTGTCGGGGCCGGGCAATCACCAGCCAGACATTCAGGGAGCAGCTCCTACGTGCATCCAGCCGATGTGGCCTCGAGCGAACCCTGCTACGAGACATACCTTTCGGCTTTTACCACCGGTGAATATCAAGAGTAAGGCTCCCTCTGCGTGGTGTGGAAAGCGACAGACCGCGGCACAGAGGGCAAGAAGCGCGCCAGAGAGGTCGAGGATGAGTCTGAAGTCGAGGACGAATCCGACCAACACAACGACGAGAGCGACGCCTCCTCCGCCCCCGCCCAGGATTAAGTCGAGTCCTCCGGTGACGAGTCCAACGGCAGCACCAGCACCGATGCGTCCGAGTCCTCGGTCGACGCCGACAACGTTGACCGCAAGATCGAGCAGGCCCAGGCCAAGGCACAGAAGTTCTTCGCGATCGGCGATGTTGAACAACAGAAGGAACGCCAGTTTAAGCGGTGGAAGGAGGGATACGTCAGAGCGGCCAAGGCAGAGAAGGCCATGTCTGAGCGCATGCAGAATCTGAATGACGACCTCTGGGTAGCCGCGGCATCGCAGGTGAAGAGCCCCGGCAAGGCCAGAAAGAAGGCCGAGAAGTAGGGCACCGACAGCCCAGATCGCCCTGAACGTGACGGAGCCACCTTGTTACAATGTTCGGTATAAACCTGAACCGACTTTCAGCTTTCATTCCCTTTTCGCTTGGGAAGTCTGCCTCCTCAAACCCCTAACCGGAGGGGCTCAAACACTTAACTCGGCACGAACCGAGAGCTTCGAATATGGGAAGTGGAGGGAGTTCTACTTCAAGAAAAAGGACCAAGATTGCGCCCCCCTCTTGCATCTTTCTCGATCTTCATGGAGGGCTGCCTCCCTCGTGGCTTAGGGGAGGAGAGACAGAACCAGCCAAGCTGCAAATGAGCAGGTCTTGCAAGGCCAAACGGCCCCATTCTACCTCCATCACAGTCGGCTCTGTGCCCGCCGTTTTGAGCCATGTGTTCGGAGTTGGGAATATTGAGCCTCCTTCTGGGCTCTCGCCCAGGACTCGGTGGAAAGAACACTGAGACAGACCTAGACGACAGGGTTGACACACTATTTTCTTTCCTGTGAATCTTTTGGCGCGCCAACGAAGCCAAAAAGAAGGCACAAGAACATGTCTGTTGGGAGACACAAGCTTGCACAATTCCATTCATTCTACGGCACAGAGGTCCTATATCCTCTCCTCCGTGTCTACTATATGTCGACGCGGCCGCAGAACTCGACAGGCAGGCCACCAGAGTATCTCGAATCGAGCACCGTCCCTGCGAAGATTTCCGACAACGAGGCCCAAGTGCCCCTGGAGGAGAAAGAAAAGGAGAGGTGGCGAGGAGACGAGACCTCGACACGAGACGGGTCGAGCCATGACGATACCTATGTTGGTGCCAGGTCCTGGTTGAGGATAGAGCAGGGTGTCTGTCAGGTCGCTGTCGAGGCGTTCGCACATCGTGTCGAATGGGGGGAACTCACTAGAAGATTGCAGGAGGAGGGAGCATCACGACCCTCGGGAGTGTGGAAGGGACCTACAAGTGCAATGTGACCGAGAATCCAACACGGATGGTGAAGAACAGCATCTCCAACATGGAGTACCATGGTTCACTGCCTGCCTGCCTGCGTCCCTCCCTCCCTCCCTGCGTCCCTCCCTCCCTCCTCACTCTCACTTCTATCCGCATCGAGGACATGCTATCGGGGAACAGGGGGTTCTTCATTATCGGGACTTTTTCAGCGTAATGGAGAACTGCCCAACAGCTCTGTGGCGGTCGCCTGTCGGATTGCTGTTCTCGTCCGAACCAATCCAATCCAACCGTGGAACCTATTCGTTGCCCAAAGGAGCTCATCACAGTCATTCTTCGTCTGGCTCAACATGATCATCATCAACAACAAGGGTCTTTATCTGCCTGGTTTGGTCGGGTAGTCAAAGACTATCCACCTCAGAGCGATATTTCCAAGTCGGAAGAGGAAGAAGAGAGACCATGTGAGTCTCGCCGGAGTGGTGGGTCGCTCGACTGCTTGAGTCTTCTTCGGCCCTCGGGTGTGGAAGCAGCCCACTCAAAACGCAAGAGAGATCGGGCTGGGTCGTTGTCGAAAGAGAGTCGAGAGAGTGCAAATGGAGAGCCAGACTCAGGGTCGGGGCCGGGCGCCTGAGGACGCTTCCTGAAGGGACACTTTCTGAAGGCACTCACGCACTCAAGAAGGGGAAGGGAGAGGAGGGAGGATGGACAGCGAAGATGAGAGCAGAGAAGGAATGGCGAAATGGGAAACAAACAGGATTGCTAAAAGGGGGGACTTTGAGTCTGGATACTAGTACTACCATGTGTGGTGGTGACTTGGTGTCAAGACCACTTGCACGCACTATGTCGCCGCCGGACGCTCGCTGTTCAGCTGCAGGCCCCATGGCCATCAATATCATATCTATCACCCTTCCTTTCCTCCCATCCCTCCCTTTGGTTTAAGGTACCTTGGTTAGCTACTTCAAATACTCTCTAAACCAATAAACAACCGCATTCTTCGCCCTCTCCAACCCGTTCTTCTGCGTTGGATTCTCCACGTCCCCCCTCGTAGCGAACCCATGCGCCAAACCCGGGAAATATTGATAATCATACCCTACACCCAAAGTGGGGATGACCGTGTTGGCGTAGGCTTTTTGTTCCGGTGGGAAATAGTCGTCGAATTCGGGGGCGATGATCTGGGTTGGGACGGAGATTGCATCGATTTCGGACGAGGTTAGCATTGCTGGGTGGGCGAAGGAGATGCAGTCGACGAGGTTGTTGCCTGTAGATCGTGGAGGGAGGAGTGGTGGTTAGTTGTGATATTCTCGGGGCCCAGGATAGGTAGGGGAGGGAGTATTTGGAATCAGGGAGAGAGTATCCCAAGATCACACTCTCTCTCTCTCTCATATGCACCATGAGCATGGATCAAACTCACCCTTCCCAGCAAGTCTAGCGACCGCCCATCCACCATAACAGAACCCAACGGCGCCGACCTTCTTGAACCCGAGCTCCTGCTTCAGGGCCTTTGCACAGGCGAAGATCTCCGGCTCGCGCACTTCTTTACCGTTGCGGCCCAGGAAGGCGCCGATGTCGAAGGCCTTCATCTTCTCTGGGTCGTCGAGCGTCGAGGGGTCGACGACTTCGCCGCCGAAGCTGTTTTGTGTGGCGCCGGTCAGTCTGTCAAGTCTCTCCGCGCACACATTGAAGGGATAGGGTGATGGGGTCTTTTGTTGAAGAATCAAAGCCACCTACAAATCTGGCACGTAAACCGTCACCCCGGCTTCGCTGGCATAGTGGTCGGCCAGAAGCCGGGCATTTTGAAACGTCCATCCAAAGATGTCGTGGACGATGAGCACGGCGGCGTCCTTGTTCGAACCCGTCACGTAGGCCTTGCGATCGGCCAGCGTCGTCTCTGTGCCCACGGGTTGTCCTTCCCAGCGGAAGCCGGATTTGCAGCAGTCGCCCATGGTTGTGTTGTGTTGTGTTGTGTTAACGAGCGATGTGCTGGGTATTTTGGTCTCTTCTTCAACTAAGCGTCGCGGTGTTTCTGATGTAGATGGAGAGAAGAGAGAGGCAAAGACAGGCGGCGGCTGACAATACACACGAGGGGACAAGAATGAGGATCAGAATGGAGTTGTGGCAGAGTTTCCATGGGGTTCTCACGGGGTTCTGATCCAAGGTCCAAGGTCCAAAGGTCCAAGCCTCAAGGTCTCACGGACCACGGCCATGAGCTTCGGGTCTGACTCTCTCTACCCGACCGAGTCGGCGAGCGAGCTTGAGATGAGCGGATTCGCTTAAAATTGACCTGACCTGACCTGACCTGACTTTCGAGGATCCATCCCGCTCTTTGGGTTCGGTCCGGAACCATTATTGTGCGCTCGTGCCTCGAGAGCCTCACTTGGGGATGGGACAGCCTCACACCGGTCATGGTCGTCAACTGGTAAAATACATCTATATGCTTCTTTTGACCCATCTATTCGATTCTATCCCAAAGACACCCGCCCCAATCTAAGAACATCCATCTACTCCCAAACGAGATCGATCCTCTCACCCACCACGTGGCTGTTGAACCACTCCTTCACATCGATCGAGGTCGCGAGAGCCTTGGCCCCGGAAAGTACATCCGCCCTGGCGACTCTTTCGACGGAGCAGAACAGCTCCACTGTGGCCAGATTCCTCGCGATGCACTGCCGCGGGCCGAGACCGAAGGGGATCGCATCACGCATCATCTCCTCTGAAGGATCGAGCCATCGGTCCGGGTTGAAGGTGTGTGGCTCCGGGAAGACGGTCGGGTTGAAGTGCAGGTCGTAGGGGGTGCAGCTCACGATGGAGCCGGGAGGGAAGTATGTCCCTTTGAATGTCCATCCGCTGGCTGGGACGACACGAGGGAGTCGCGATGGATTGGCCATGGCCAGACGGAGGCCTTCTTTCACCACGCCGCGTAAGTAGGGTAAAGATTGAAGGTCGTCGAAGCCTGGGCCTTTTGAGACGATCTCTTCCCGCAGTTTCTTGTAGCAGAGTGGGTTGCGGGTCAGGTGGAATAGAATGGTCGCGAGATTCATCCCCGTGCTGTCGGTGCCGGCGAAGATGAGATCTTTACACTGCGCCCGAGTCTCGGAGAGCGTGAACCCGGCCTGCAACAGACGGGCAGGGTACGAGGTCAATGGGTGTGCTGTCGAGGAGACAAGGGTCTTGTCCTCGTCGGATTTTGACGCGGCAATCGCGGTTTCGGCATCGTCGACGACGCCGGCGACGAACTGATCCACGAGGCTGATCGACTGCGTGACCTGCTCCCCGGGATTCCACCATGCATCAAACGATTCCACCAGCTTGAATCCCCACTGCGGAAGGTACCAGAACCGACCGACGGCGACAAAGCAATCAACCATACCGGACGCACTCAGGTGGTGTTCCTCTCCGGGAGCGGTGGTCTCGGCAACTTCCTCCCGCACCGCCTGTTTCTCTTCCTGGTTCTCATTGAGCGCGCCATACGGGGTGGTAAACAGGTAAGAGGTGACAATATCCAAGGCGAGTGACCTCGTCAAGGTCAAGATGTTCAATGGCCGGTCTTGCTTGTTCAATGTCTGTCCTTCTGCGAGTCTCTGCACAAACTTGTCCACGCATTTGTAGAGCACATCCTGGCCCTGCCTCAGGTTGCTGGTGGAGAAGAGGACAGCCACCGCCTTAGCTCTCGGAGCCCGGCGCGTGGGATCAGTCTCGGAGAAGATGGACTTGTGGCCATCGATGTCGAAGTTGGCGTAGAAGTCCGGTTTAGTAAACCCGCCTTTTTCATTATAGATGGCTTGCAATGCTTCGCCGTCTGCGATGTCGACGCTATCTGGACCATTGCGCACGATGGGGCCGTATTTTTTGTGCAGTGAGTGTACGACGGTGGCTTCGTCGCCGATCCATGCGTGGTAGGTCAGCCAGAGAGAGGATAGACGCGGGAGGAGAGGTCCCGGAACGTGCGAGAGCGGATGGAAAGGAGAGAGACGGTAGAGAGTGAGCAGAATAAGGAACCCGAATGGCAGGAGGAAGATGGCGAGGATGGGCTGCGCGAGGAGAGGCGAGAGTACAAGGCCGACGAGGCTGGAGGAGGCCATGGTCATTGTCAGCAGAGCGGTCTATTCGGGCATGGCAGGGAGCAAGGAAATGAGAGCGGCAGAGCCGGTACAAGCCTTATACTAGTAGGACAGTGTATCTGAGGGTGTGACTCGGACGGGAGTCATGCACCGCCAGCGTCGTTATCAGACCTTTCATTGAGTTGTTGTTGGTGGATGTGATTGAGTCATGATAGTGTTGCCCGTTGGTGGTGGATGGAGATGGAGGTGCGTGGGTGGGCAGCTGCGCGGGTGCGAGAGAAAACTGTCGCTGATGCCCGCCGCACCTTCTTCTTCCACATCGGCCGACGGACAAACCCGCTTCATCATCCACGGCCAAGTCACGACTTCGCGGCTGCGCTTGATATTGATAACGCTTCGTACATCAAGGCGGGATGTGATGTGGTGATATGACGATCTGCCGATCTGAAGGCCTAAGGATCAGATGATATGGCACTGAAAATGTCTATTTGACCGCCGAATGATGCACTGACTCTTTCTTCCCTAGGTCCCTCCCTCCTCATTGAGCCTCTCACCACACAGCAGTATCCTTAACCATAGCCATATCAGACACAGCAGCAATGGGCTCCATCCCGGTCGATGGATCCAGCGCGGGCCTCACCTCGGAGTCGACCCGCAAAGTCATTGTGGCTGGTGCCCAACTGGGTCCCATCCATGTCGACACGCCTCGCTCAGAGGCCATGGGCCGAATGCTCAAGTTGATGGATGAGGCACACCGTCAGAACGTGAAGCTGATTGTCTATCCCGAAATCGCTCCGGTCACCTTCTTCCCTCGACACATCCTCGAGGGAGATGATCTGGAACAGTACTTTGAACAAGAGGTCGATGGTGATCCCACCCAATCGGCCAACGTGAAAGCGTTGTTCGACAAAGCCCGTGAGTACAAGATGGACATGTATTTTGGATATGCCGAGTGTACGGGCGCCGACCACGTCCATTATAACACCAGCGTCTATTACTCGGGCGAGGCGGGACGAGTCATTTCGAAATACCGCAAAGTGCACTTACCGGGCACCTTTGAACCCTACGAGCGCAAGGATGCCACCAATCAGCTGGAAAAACGGTATTTCCTACCCGGAGATCTGGGATTCGAGGCCTTCCGTGTCCCCGGGCTGGTCCCGGACGTGGTTACCCAGCAGTCGGGAGCGAAAGCCAACGAGCCCGAGACCGTGGGACAGGGAGATGCCATCGTCGGCATGCTCATCTGCAACGACCGGCGGTGGCCTGAGGCGTGGCGAACATACGGACTGCAAGGGGTGGAGCTGATGTTGTGCGGATACAATACGACCGCGTGGGCGCCGGAGCTGCTGGGTACGAACAAGAAAATCTCGAGCAAGGACAAGGCCAAGACGGAGGCCCTCTTCCACAATAAGCTGAGCCTCACGTACAACAGCTACGCGAATGCCTGCTTCAGCATCAACGTGGCCAAGTGCGGGCTCGAGGACGGCAAATACCCGTTGATCGGGGGCAGTTGCATCGTCGACTGCGACGGCGAGGTGATGGTGGAGGCTGCGACCGAAGACGATGAGCTCATCGTGGCCGAGATCGATCTGGGCATGTGTCGACGAGGCAAGGAGAAAGTGTTTGCCTTTGAGCGGCATCGACGCACCGAACACTATGGTCGGATTGTGGAACAGACGGGCGTGGTTGAGCCGGCTCTGTTGTAAGCTGTGAGGGGGTTCAGCCTCGTCGTTGCACAGGGAATCCAGTCCAACCCAATCAATCCGGTCACAATTCAACCCTCCAGCAACAGAAGAACAGAAAGGGGCCGAGGAGTTGAGAGTGAGTACATACGAGCAAGTGTGTACTTTAAGGAGTCCACCAAGGAGGTAGTCTGGGGCGGACAAGATCCTAGCCTGCTCTTGTCCTCCAAATATAGAAAAGTCCGACGCTTGTTTGAGCTGAAGATTGAAGGGCTCAGCCGGTTGAAGATGCGAGGAGGGCAGAACGGCAGGGGTTCGTTCCATGGTTCCATCCACTTTGCAGTCTGCAATCTGCTTGATGAATCTGCTTGCCGGGTCTGCGATCTCTGGCTCATCCATGATTCATGATTAATTAATTAATTCTCACCACATGGTCAGATGCTTCTTTCTTCCTGATAACCGTAGACGATGATGGTGACACTTAGTATAATCATAAGCCACGTACTCGGTACTCGTAGGACGTACAAGTAGATAGATACTCCGGTTCTCCGTCTCTCATCGTCATCATCTCTCTGCCTCCTCCGAGTCGCAGTCTCAGTGTCTCACAGATCGACGTCTGAGTCCGTCCGTATAATTTGTCCACCCGGCGTGTCGGAGAATAAAAGAATCACTGGACAAGGAACAACAATTGGACCCTGACTCCCTGACTCCGGAGTCTGTGCTTCTGCTTCCCATCGCTACTAGGCAGCCACACCTTGTCCCTCCCTCACTTGTGCCGCCCCTGCAGCTAGCTAGCTCTGCTTCTGTTCTCTTGTGTGTCGTCTCAAATTTATCATATTATATTTTCTATGGCCGAGTTACCGACATCGCAGCCACCTCCATCTGCACCTCCACTGCAATCTCTATCTCCATCTCCGGCTCCGTCTCCGTCTCTATCTCAACCTCAGCCTCAGCCTCAACCTGAACCTCAACCTCAGTCCTTATCCCTACCATCCTCCTCTTCCTCCTTGTCATCTTCACCTCCAGCTTCCACTTCTCAGTCTCTCTTTCAGCCACAGGCCCATAGTCCTCTTTCCCTCCGACCTGGCGAGCCCGCCCCTCCTGACACCCCTCAACCCACGCTCCCCGTCATCGACCACGAGCTTGAAGCCTCTGAAAACACCACCACCGCCACCAGCAATATGTCCGCTTATCAACAACGGGCCGCATCAGGCTCCAGCACCGGTGGATATCCGCCCTCGTCTTCTGGTCCTGCTCCCACACAGTCACCGCCGCCCTCCATGCAGACGCCGCCGCCGTCGAATTCGGCCCCGAGTTCCAGCGTCAACGCCTACAGCGGCCGTTTCCCAAGCCAACAGTTCGGCCGGTCTCAATCGCCGCCGCCTATGATTGACCCCGGCATGTCGACTAGCAGTCCCTTTACCGAGCACCAGGCCGGCCAGCGCTCTCGTCGCAGCAGCACACAAGGCCAGAGCTATCCCATCCCTCTCCACCCGAATCAGCAACAGCAACAGCAGCAGCAGCTTCAACATCAGTCTCCGCCGCCGATGCCCATCTCGCCACCCCAGCAGTCCGTCCAACCCCTGTTCGCCCAGCACAGCGGCCAGGCGGGATCCTCCCGCCCGGTCTCGCGCTCTGCTGCCTCTGGAGGTATGGGCGGGATGGGCGGCGGCATGGTGCCATCGATGCCAACCGGCGGTCCCAGCGGTCCCAGCACGCGCCCGACCAGCGCCAAATCGCCCTTTTCGCCTCCCATCACCTCACCGCCGCGTCAACGGCCGCATCAGATCCTCCTGATCAACCCGAACTCGTCACGCGCCATGACCGAAGCAATGCTACACACCCTCCGACCCAACCTCCCCAGCGGCATTGAAGTCACCGGCTACACAGCTCCGTATCCGGCCCCGACGGCCATCGAATCGACCACCGACGCCATCATGTCGACCGAGGCTGTGCTCCGCGACCTGGCCAAGCATGCAGCCTCGAACGGCGAGACGGTCCAAAACCACGACGGCATGATCGTGGCCTGTTTCAGCAAGCACCCGCTCATCGACGCCCTTCGCGAATGCTACGACGTCCCCGTCATCGGTATCATGGAGGCCAGCATGTACGTGGCCCGCATGCTGGGTGGCCGCTTCGGCATCGTCGCCACCTCCGCCCGCTCCAAGATCATGCAGGACGACCAGGTCGCCGCGTATGGCCTGTCGCACTTCTACGTCGGCTCCGAAGCTACGCACCTCGGCGTCTTGGAGCTCGACACGCGTCCGCGCGAGGAGGTCGCCAAGCGCGTCGCCTACGCCAGCCGCGCTCTGGTCATCAAGGGCGCCGATACCATCTTGCTCGGGTGTGCGGGTATGGTGGATTTGGTGCGCGCCGCCAAGGATGCCGTGCGTGATGAGGACGGTCGTCGTACAGTCAATGTCGTTGATTCGGTCGAGGCCGGTGTCATGATGATGTCCAGTTTGATTGGCATGGGAATTCCCACGAGTAAGAAGGGTCTGTACAAAGGGGAGAAGGAGGCCAGACGAACCCGAGGGCAGAATTGGTTGTGATGTGGTGGTAAAGTGGAGGAGAGGTGATGGATGAAGACAGTGGTGTGTGCATTGATCAATCTTGTCATTGATGCAGGTCGACATGGACGAGAGAGACCATGCCACGCCATCTGGATATCAAATATCTCGTTCACACCGCATCCGTCAGACTCTCAACACTTCCGATGAGTCCTCCACAAGACAAGACACGGTATGGACATCTCTTCAACCGGTCCTTCGCCTTGGGATCCCGATATCCGAACAGCAATGGACAAGGCACAGCATCCAGGGCATAGCTGGAAGGGGCTTCACGTCACCACTGACATGATTGCACCCGACAGCACTGCGCGGCTTGCTCTGCTCTCCTCTGATCTGGTCTGGTCTGGACCGGTGTTCTGCATTATCATCCACGTCCACGTCCGCGTCCGCACGGGCGTGTGCGTTGGTGGATTCCGGATCCATATTCAGGGAGGGAATGAATGGTCTTCAACAGATGAACTACTCATCCAGGGCATGATCGGATCGTATGACTTTGATGGCACGCTCATGGGCTTGATATACAAGACCCAAAAAGGGGATGGGATGGTCTTTGGAAGACAGGGAACCTTGCATACAGAGGGGACTATCCTATACTACTCTATACATTAAAGGATAACAACAGCAGCCATTGTAATCATCACCCCTCCATTTCATCTCAGTAGTCGCTATACATAGACAAGATGGGATACTGTACGTCTCGCTGGAACATAGAGGTCCCACTTCTCACCATTCTCACCTCGCACACTCAATTACTCCTCTCTCCTCCTCGCTGGTCGATCGAATTAAAGACTCAATTGAACATGCTTTTCAATTCGAAGCGGTTGAGATCCGACCCCCCGACCCCTTTCATCGAACCCAAACCAGACCAACTCAAGAAGATCCCCCCCTCCCTTCTCTCCTCCCCTCTCATCATCAAATCCTCAAAATGACTCAAGCATGCGGACCAGCCCCCCTCCTCTCCCTCCCCGAAATCAAATAAAGACTCGCCCGCACATCAAGCAACGGATCCTCACTGGCCCCCACCCCCTCAACACGCGGCACAGGATCAAAGATGATATTCCTCTGCTTCTCATCATTCTCCTCGGGCACAGCATCCAACTTGACGGTTCCCAACTTCACGATCTCCCGTTCTTCGGGCCATCGCTTCGTAGCGTCATCCGTCACATCCCCCGCGGCGGTGTCGGCGATCTGCGCCCACAGGGTGAATGATGCCCCGCCGTCGATGATGCGCGTTTGGATCTCATTGTGCAGATACGCTGCGTCTTTGCCTTTGGTCTCCTCGTCGGACAGGTGTGATGCGCCCGCGTCGGGCGTGAATCTGTACCGGATGAATGTGTCCTTTCCCTCTGAGGAGATGAGTCGGAAGGCGTTCACGCCGAAATAGTTCTCCGTCGCGAAGCTGGTGGGTGCGGGTTTGGGTGCGCTCACGAAGGCTAGGGCTGCTGGGTTGGCGCCCAAAAAGGCTTCGATGGGCGATGGGTTCTTGGGCGCGTCGGGCGCTGATGAGGCTCCGATCGCTTGGAGGAGGGAGAGGAATTCTTCGCCCGTGCGGACTGGGAAGAAGGGCGTCGAGTGCGAGATTATATCTGTGTGTTGGCGCCGGCCGTTCTTCGAGGGCAGGTTGAAGCGCACCGCGAACCCGCGTGGGTTGGCGTCGCCTGAGTTGTCTGGGATTTGGGGGATTCCCGTGGAGTTTGAGAAGCGCGCTGTAACCGGTGTTGAGCCGTTGTTGAAGTGTGGTGCTGAGCTTAGTTTGCTTGCTTCTGCGGTTGGTGTGAATGTGCCGGTGAGGAGGATGCCTCTGGCGTGGGCTGTCGGGTGGAAGTGTCAGTGGGTGATGTTACCTTTACTGCCTTTGAGCATGAGCACACTTACCTGGTCGGAAGCCCGGTGGCGTGTGGAATGCTCCTTTCAGAGTCTGGACCAGATTGTTGGCCGTCTCGTTGGTCTTGTCGTCGTTGGAGAGAGGCATCTTGACAGTGTAGGGACTCGGAGTAGGTATATCCTGTGTTTAGTAAATAGGTGAAGATGAGACGTGATGAGAGGGTGAAAGACAAGGATTGGCGTCGCTTTCGTCCTTTCCCGGATTCCAGCTCTTCGAGATGCCCCTCTTATATAGAGAGGGAAAGCTGGCGCCCGTTTGATGTCATCCTCGTTCCAGAAGGCATCAAGACCTCAACCCTCAGTCCTCAAGGCCCCTGCACCGGCCATTGCCCAGGGTTCATTCAGGGTTCAGGATGTCAAATACCTCCCAGTCAGCAAGCGTCAAGGCATCGAGCCAGTGAGCGCAGACTGCTGCCTTTCCTTGTTCATTTTGTCTTCTGTCTCATTGGCCTTGTCATTGGTCTTTCTCGTATCCCCAACCCAAGCCCATGCAGGAGCTTAGTCAGGAGTAGATGGAGCTGTAGCTGTAGCTGTAGCTGTAGCTGTGGATGCAAAAGCTTCGTCTCCAGATCCACCCTTTGATGACAATTGGGACACCGTGGATTTGTCGAGATCCTCTCTCTCTTGCAGGTCAATCCGGGGCGCGGCGGTCTTGGGAGCAAGTACTGGATCTGGATGGCTTTCCCCCCTGTGCAGGAATGGCGCCATGGACCCCCATGCACTGTGGCACACGAGAGCTGGATTTAGCGATGGTAACTGCCGTCATGGGGATAGAGCCATGTGCCTGTAGCGGGGTACTATTTCCTCTGGAGAGCGTTGAAGAAAAAGCACATGCCATCTATCGGCTGGTGACTAATGTCGTGAGAATGAGATTGACGATAACGAGATGGCATCATCGGGACAGTCAATGCTCCGGCGCCAGATCAGCCTCAATGTACCAGTATTTGAGATCCGTCTTTTCTCGTTGCGTCCCACTGGCACTCTTACTGACTAGAGGAGGATAAGTAATCAATTATACAGGCGATTGGCATCCATTCTTCCTACAGTAGACATCGGCACATCCTTCACGTGGCCCGTGGGTGGCGACAACAAGGTAATTACTTTGAACAGAAAATGATCTTCCTCGTTGTTTCTCTACATCCGAGCCTGGTAACGATCCGGCAGTGCCAGACCGTACTCATCTGCGATCTTCTTCCAGCCCATCTGGCCGACAACAAAAGCCGTGGCCATGGTGTGATTGCTGTTTCAGAGTCAGATTTGAACACGAATACACTAACGCCAGGGGTAAGGAGGGAGTAACACTCACTTTGTAATGATGGGTGTCGCGCTCAGATCGATGACTCGAAGGCCATCGACGCCTCGCAGACGGAAATCGGTGTTCAAGCATGCCGTAGTGTCGTCCTTGTGACCCATTCGAACAGTTCCACAGCCATGCAAGACCGAGTTGATGGTATCTTTGCAGAAGTCGAGGATGTCCTCATCGCTGTCACTCTTGGGGACAAGGTTCTCTCGCTGCACGTAGTTCGAGAGGAACGTCGACCTCACGAATGCCAGGCTTTCTCGAACTCCGTTGATGATGGTCTCTCGGTCGTAAGGGTGGGAGAGGTATCCAGGGTCGATGATGGGCTTTGCTGCTGGGTTCTTCGATGCCAGCGTGACTTGCCCTCTCGACTGTGGATTCATCAACATGATGGTGATGCCCATGAACTCGCCGTCACACGTTCTCGTCCAGTCCTCCGGGCAAAGGCCTGCCAGGAATATCTCAATTTGAGGGACGTCCGGCTTCTGGATCCAGTTCTTGACTTGTTGTGGCAGTTTTTCCAGCTCGTCCAAGGATGCTCGATCCTTGTTGAACTTGAGGAATGCAACCAGGTTGGTCGAGTTACGATACGCATCAGGTCCAGTGCGGCTTCGCATCCACTCCGCTCGCGATATGGCCGCTTGTTGCTGGTCTGCCTGAAACGTAGCTTGATCAGAGATCTCAGGGCTCACACACCAGTTGACGTGCGTCCAGACATGATCGATCATGTTTTTGCCAATGTGAGGATGGTCGACGAGGCAGTCGATACTGACATGCTTGAGCTCTGTTTTGGGACCAATCCCGCTCAGAAGGAGTAGTTTTGGCGTATCAATGCAGCCGGCAGACAAAATCAACTCCTTTCCTGCTCGAACCTTTCGGCCGTCGGCCAGTTGCACGCCTACCGCCTTAGGTTTGCCGTGAGCTTGTTGCTCAAAGATGATCTTGGTCGCCGTGGCATAGCACCAAATTTCGAGGTTGGACGGAGCATCAGATAGATATGCCGATCCGGAGGTGATTCTGTATCCCTTGTAGCTGGTCGTGGTGACACATCCAACACCGATCGGGTTGCCAGAGTTTTGATCGCGACATACTGGCCATCCAAACTGAATGGCGGCCTCCATATTCTTGTCCATACCCAAAGGCCAGTCTTTCTTGGCCTGCAAGCTGATATCGACGGGGCCGTCGAACCCATGGGCGCCTTCCTCCAATTTCACAAACTGATCCTCGTCCCCGTCATCTTCAAAATGTAGGTTCTCCAGTTCCTTGTATCTCTCAACCGCATTCGACCAGCGGAAGAAGTCATCGCCAACCCTCGAACTCCATTCATCAAAATCACCTTTTGCGCCACGAATAAAAGCCTGATAGTTTGCAATAGAAGAGCCTCCTAGGCCCCGGCCTCGGATATAGTCCAGCGAACGGCCCTTCAGATCTCGCTGGGGGATCGTTGTATAGACAGTCCCAATCTCGGGGTTCTTGTACACATTGGTGAATCGCTCTGAAGCAACCCGCAGATCGGGTCTCTTGTTGTCTCCGCCACCCTCAATCACAAGAACTCGTGGTCTCTGTTTAGAACGCGCCAGGTTACCAGCGACAACTGCTCCAGAGTTACCTATACGGCGAGGTCAGCCTTGTCCATTCCCCTTGGTAAGAAAGACAACGAGGACGCCAGACAACACTTACCACCTCCAATGATCACAAAATCATAGGAATGCTGAGTAGAGAACGACATGACGATGGTCTGGTCTTGGAGTCACACTAAAACTTGATTTCTCTTGTCATGCCCCCCTGTTTCCGCGGTCCTTTCAAGGGTTATTTGAATCGCATCATGCAGCATCAAGACCAGTCATTGATTGGCTTTTCTCATCTGGTGATCCCTGAACTCGCTTTCAACCATCAGGCAACCTGAAAACATGAAGTGAGGAAGAAGCTCTTACCACGACCGAAGGAAGACTACCGATCATGTGACTGGCAATGAAGGGCTGTCGCGTTGAGATAAAAGCGGAAAAGCTGGAGTCCCCAGATCTCGCTGGTGCTTTGGCCACGCGGAGAAATGAAACGGTGGCACCACGTTTCCTGGGTCGATACAATTTCTCAAGGAACAAAGCAAGTTGGAAGAAAAAAAGACGGGGAAGAGATGGGGATTCAGAATCCCTCCTTTCCCGCGCGCACGCGCCAGAGACGCCGGGGGCATGGGGCATGGGGCATCTCGTTTCCTACCTGAGGCTTGAACCCCCGATCTCGTGATCGCCATGATTTCCATACCGCCAGACCAGGCGAGAACGCGCCCTCTTCAGTTATGTATATCGATACTTGCGTGCTTGCTTACAGTGAACGATTGTTGCATTACTGCAGTCATCTATCGTTTCCTGGTCACTAACTCATCATTTCTGCATCTCAACTATGGCGGTTCCAAAGTATGAAGCCGTCACCCGATTTGCCTACTCTTCCAACAACCCAAAAGACCAATTCGAAGTCCACAATCCTGCGACGGGTAAAGTCATAACCACCATCCAAGGCGGTGGTGTTCCTGAGGTCAAAAAAGCCATCGAGGTCGCACACCAGGCATTCCAGAACGACTGGAGATGGAGAAGCCCGAGAGAAAGATCCCAGCTCCTCTTCAAGGTCGCAGACAAACTTGAAGAGCATTTCGACGAGTTGGCGCGCCTGCTGTCACTGGAAAACGGGAAGCCCGTCTCCCAGGCACGAGAAGGAGATATCCCTGCGCTCATTGGAGTCTTTCGCTACTTCGCGTCTCTCGTCGACAAGTTGCCACATGAGCTATATGACCAGGGTGCCATATATGCCAGTGTCCTTCGCGAGCCTTTCGGCGTGGTCGGCGCAATTCTTCCGTTCAACTGGCCTCCGATCCATTTCGGCGGTAAAGGGGCTCCGGCTCTAGCAACGGGAAACACAATCGTCTTCAAGCCCGGTGACCAAGCGCCCCTCACGGTTATGAGGCTGGTAGAACTTGCTTCAGAGATTCTACCTCCCGGCGTGATTCAAGCGGTGCCGGCTGCTGGTTTAGATGTTCCTCAGGCAATGGCGACCCATCCTCTGATCAGAAAGATTACATTTACAGGGTCGACCAAAGGAGGCGCGGCGGTCAGTAAGCTCGCCGCTATTGGAATCACGCCATTATCATTGGAGCTTGGGGGTAAAAACGCTCTCCTTGTCCTGGAGGATGCTGACGTTGACCTTGCTGTTCGCAATGCAATCGATGGCGGCTTCTTCAACCAGGGTGAGGCTTGCACGGCATCGTCTCGACTATTGGTTCATGCATCGCTACACGATGAATTTGTACGCAAGCTCGCTGCCGGTGTCAGACGTCTGAAGGTCGGCGATGGAGCAGATGAGGCCACTCACGTTGGCCCCCTGGTTACCAGAGCACACAAGGAGAAGGTTGAGGAGTATATTCGCATCGGAGTCTCTGAAGGTGCAAAGATTGAGGCCCAAGCCTCGCTCCCAACAGACTCACGGCTACGCCAGGGCTTCTACGTTCAACCAACTCTCTTTACCGGTGTCACCAGAAAGATGCGTATCGCCCAGGAGGAAATCTTCGGACCAGTCGTCACAGTTTGCAAATTTGAAGAGACCAGCGAGGCGATTTCTATTGCCAATGAGCCCGAATATGGCCTGGTCTGCGCAATCTTCTCCAGGAATTCAACAGAAGCCATGCGCGTTGGCCGACACCTCGACGCCGGTATGATCTTCATCAATAACTATAACAGATTGGCGCTTGGGACGCCGTTTGGGGGCGTCAAGTACAGCGGATATGGTCGTGAGCATTGCATTGAGACTCTCAAAGAGTATACTTGGGCGAAGAACATGCGCTATCCCAGCGGTCTCGGTGTCGTGAGCGGGTGGTCGAAAGCGCATGCCTTGGTTGCACCAGAGCTGAACGGTTATCATTGATTAGGACTACTATGTAGAGAAATACACATCCTATGGTCGCTTTTGACGAATGGGCTATTATTACTGGACTTCTAAACATGCACTCAAATTTTGCAGAGAGAGCATGTGGGCAGACAGAGTACTTGACTTTGCCTCCATCTTCCTTTGCCCTGAAATACTTAGATTGGACTTCTCTTTTCTGCAACACTGAACAGCTGAAATCATTCAGTGAATCGGTCTTTGAAGAACACTGTATACTGAGCCCTAATGAGTATGTAATTGACAAGGTGTGCAAAGCTTTTACCCCGATCTACGTGGTGTATCAGGAATCTGTATGCGTACGCCATCAACTTTCGATACCACTCTTGCTAGATCTGTTGCACTTTTCTGGCCGAAGCTTCATTGAAGACCCAATACTGCGACCGCCTGATAATTTGCCTTGCCACTACTGTGCAAACTGGATGCTCCATCTCCCCAACGCACATCACAATACCTGATTTCAAGGCGGCATGGAGGCAATGCTGTGTGTGCCATGCGCCGAATCCTATGGACCTACGCCGTGGCGGGGGTCTCCTTGTGGGCCACAGCTGACTTCTCGCCAGCTCCATGAACCGCCACTTCTTCGGTTTCTGGATTGACTTCAATATCATTGCTGAGGACCATAATCTCATCCTGGTCGCCGAACAAAGCCGCAACTTCTTCCAGAGGAATTCCCTTGGTCTCTGGCAGGCAAAGTATGACCCAGACGAGGCCGACGGCGCAGATGATAATGAACAACTAATAACATTTGTTAATTCCTGTTTCGTGTCGAGTTCGGGATCAATGAGACTCACCAAGAAGAATTTCCACCCGATGGCGGCGAATGCACTTGACGCAGCTTGTAGATAGACGAGATCCGTGAGTGCGATGGTTGCTCCAGTCAAGGCCATACCCTTTGCTCGCAGATGGTTGGGGTACAGCTCGCCAAAGAACACAAATCCTGCGACATCGACGCCGAGTCCGTATACAAAGACGAAAAGGTAGCTGTGTGCGTATGCTGTGTCAGAAAAGCGGCTCCGATCTCAGATCTCCAGGCATAGATAGCACTTACAGCATCGCCACAGCCGTTCGTAGACCTGCCATATTTGGGTATTCAGGCACTGGGCTGGCATACAGCGCAACTGTGACTGCCTCCACGATGAGGAAAAACATGCAGCCTGCGATTCCGATGGCCATCAACGGTTTGCGGCCGAGTTTATCCATGATCAGAGCACCTGCAAATGTCAGTGACAATCAACACGCGAGCATTGTCCCTATACTGACCCATGAAATTCCCAAGGACGCCCATTGTCACCCATCCACATTGATAGACGAGGGATTGTCTGGTTCCGAATCCAAGACCTGAGTACAGCAATGGACCATAATTGTTGATGACTACCACCGTTAGTCTTCGAATGCAAGCACAGTATGCCGCCACTCACCCATGCATCCAGTGCTCTGTCCCAAGAAGGCATAACCGCACGTCAAAATGACTCTTTTCCTGTAGGATGGTCGACGGAACATCTCCCACCACGATGGGTTCAGGCCGCGGTCGTACTCGATCTGCCTCTGCATCTGGTAGAGCTCTGCAATGGCAGAGCTATGTTCGTCCTCGTCCGCAAGGTTGTACAGATTCTTGACCACCTTCTTGGCTTTTTCTGGACGATTGACCATCAAGAGCCAGCGGGGCGACTCCGGAGCAAACCAAATCACCACGAGCATTATGGCGTTGATGCCGATCGTTACACCGTATTGTGCTCGCCACGAAGCTTCGCTGTTTGTGAGGGAATAGAAGGCAAGCCCCATGTAGGTACCCAAGGCATAGCCCAGTCCGACAAACACTCCGTTCATGCCGACAAAGAGACCCCTGAGCCCAGCGGGGGCGAGCTCTGCGGTGTACACCGGGGCTGGGATATAATGTCAGTGTTGTTCTTTTTGAATCAGCAGAGCCTGACATACTAATTGCGAGGAACCCCCAAGAAGCTGCCCCTGCAAAGAAGCGGAAAGCGATGAACATTCCGACATTCTGGGCAGCACAGAGGCCTGCGCCTCCCACGATGCCACAGATAGAGCAACAGAGCACGCCAGCTTTGCGGCCCCATTTGTCAATCACAGTCGCAAGAATCAGGATCGAGATGACTCCGCCAGCCTACGAGCGGGTCAGCAAGAAGAAGCTCGATAGTTCAAGAGGCACAGCCACAAACCTGAAAGACGCCAGACATGCCCCCGATGAGCGAATTTGCACGCTCAGAAAGCGTGAAATCAGGCTCAAGAAGCTCCATGTAAATCAGAAACGAGGGCTGACCGAGGGTGGTGGAAATCACGGCGGCAGGATATGCAAATGCCAACATCCCCACCGAGATGAAGAAGCAGACAAAGAATTGTCGCCATGTCCAATGTGACTTCTTGGTGAGTTCCATGGTGTAGCAATGAAGAAGTGAGTATGGGAGTATGGAGAAGTGCTTTGTGAATGTGGTGGTCGGTCTTTGATTCTCCTTTATGATAAAATGGCCTCCTTTTAACTCATACTCCCTCGAGACACCCGGGCCTTGCTTCCCCCCGGGGCATCACTGGGCGGTCTAGACCAAAACAAAAAGCAAACGAACCGAGTATACGGAGAAGTCGTCCATCTGAGTTCGAACGCCTTGTCTGGGGTACCTGGGAGCCGGGGAAAGTGGGTCCCCTCCACAAGGAGAACCTTGCACGTGATCGGAGCCCCTGGGATTCGCGCCTCGTTGACAGAACAGGGAACCGAACAACAGTCACAGTAGTTTAGGGTTCAGGTGGACAGGAGAATGTTTCCACGGTGTGAAACATGTTAACTATCAAGCTGTGTCTCTGTCGTTACTTCCCCGTGTTTTCTTTCTCCGCCTCCAGAGCCAGCACAGGACCTCAATTTGCTCTCTTGTTGATTTGTTTCGGCATCGCAAAGAAGGGAGCACGGGAAAAGTATCTATCCTGTCCTGGTGTGGAACTATCATCGCCCCCCATGCCTCCTACCGGGCGACCGAGGAAGGCTTGCAGCACGTGCAAGAGCCAGAAGGTACGAGATTCGAGGCACCTGCTATTCCACGGCGATGGTTTGACGATGTCTCTAGATACGCTGTTCCGAGGAGCGGCCGACCTGCAAGAGATGCTTGAGGCTCGGTCACCCATGTGTCTACAGCGGGGTTTCGGATGGAGAACATATTGTTCTTCCAGCAGACACTGAACGACCAGACGTCGCGAGCGAGAGAGTCTCAAGGCCCAAGAAGAGAATTCGAACAGAGAAGAGGCCCGGTACCGATGAGAACAGTACAGGTCTCGTCGACTGTGACGGGGGAAACCCGTCTCCAGACCACTTGCACAGTGAGGATTCGCAAGAGTCCACTCTCCTCGGAATCCCCAATTCACTCTTGATCAATCTTGTGAACTTGTACTTCGAGAATGTCTACAATGCTACACTCCTGCTGCACAAAGAATCGTTTTTGAGGTCACTATCGGAGGGAACCGCGCGCCCAAACGTTGTTCTTAGCGTTTGTGCCTGGGCAGCAAAGTATGCAGTCAAGGCATTCCATTTTTCTTCGTCCCCTTCCGTGAGAGCTAACGACTGTATATTTCAAGCTTCTATCGCGACCAAGACGGCAATGCTAGTCTGGTGAGTAATGGAGTTATGACGGACTGGTCTCGGAGGGCGGAACGAGATGGCCTCCAGGATGCCGAAGAATTTCACGAAGACAGCATCGTCACACATACGAATCTGTGTCTTCTCTGGCACAGTCAGGGGTCATGGAGGAAATCGTACCTGCACAAGGGTGAGTTATGAGCGATGATTTATTTCCCGTGACCGACTTTCCTGAACCATATTCTGTAGGCATTGCCTGGCAACTACTCAACATTCTCGGACTCGGGCTTCGAACGCAGACCGAGAACTCTCTGCAATCCGAAATTCTTCGTCGCCGATTCTGGGCGTGCTATCTCCTTCACTGCCACGCTGTGGAGGAATTGTCGCCCTTCAGGCTCGCCGACCGACTGTTGAAATCAACTTTGTTACCGTGGCCGGACGCGGACTTCAGTACTGGCATTTGCGACATCCCTGACACCTTTCTCAACTCGGCTCCATGTAATGGGAGCCTATGGGCGGAGACCATCAGGGGGTTCTCAATCTGGTTAGCTAGCATCATCAACGAGGAGCTGTGGATCATGGAAGCTAACAACAAGGCATCAGGTCTTCTGTCTTATCTCTGATTAGATCGTCTGAGTACAGCCTTTACCAGCGGATCGAAGCCATCTGCGCCCTCGACCAAGAAGTGTCGAATGCTTGGAGGAGTCTTCGCTCCGAGTTCAAGCTGACAACGTCGAATGTCTCGGACATACCAGCAAACCTCCTTCCAAGAATCCTGCTCCTCAATATCGTTCACCATCAGTGTCTCTGCGCCCTTCATGCCTCAATTGTACCACTTTTCTGCTGGACCAGCGCCGATGACGACAGTTGGTCGTCAGTGAGACAGCAATCAGCCCAAAGAGCCTTTCAACATGCCGGTACGGTGTCCGAACTCATCAGAGCCGTGCAATCAAGTCACCCCACACTCGGCGCTTTGCCCAGCTTCATTGCCTTTGCACTGCACAGCGGATGCGCCATCCAGATGCCGTTCATTTGGTGCTCCGACACGGCGGTGCGGGAAAGAGCTCAGATGAACGTCGGCGCCAACGTCAAGATGATGCACAGCATGGCCATCTATTGGAAGATTGCGGCCTTATTGGAACGGCACGCTCACTGCTTGTACAACATGTACAAGAGATATCCTGTCGTACTTGAAAATGAACCTGGCTCTGTCGCCGTCGCGAAACTGACCACAATTGCCATCGACGTGAGCGATGCCCGGGAATCGATCCTCGATCCAGCTGGGATCGTGCGAGGAAAGGGGGAGAACGGACTCGCGAAGAGAGGGGAGGAGAAAGGGCTTGGGATGGACAATAACAATAACAACACCGACACGGCCTTTATCTTTGACGAGTCTCAGCCGTCTGGAGAGCCACCTCTGCCACAGCTGGAAGGTAAGAAGAAACCAAATCAATACAAATTTCCAAATTCAGACATAGATATACTGACCAAGGCGTTGCTGTCTCACCCCCACCAGATTCATCCACAGAGTTGAATCCACCTCTCGAGATGTACTCATACAGTACCAGTACCACCTCGCCATCTCAAAGTCAAGAAACAGGCCTCCCAGTAGCAATCGCAACGCAAGACGAGTCATACTGGCCTTCAATCCAGCCTATACCAGATATCGCCAGCGTCAGCGTCAGCGACCAAGACCAGACCCAAGCCCAGACCCAAGCCCAGACCCAAGTTCAGGCATTGAACTTTGACGTCCTCCATCCGTTTCTCGACCCGACCCTTCTCGCTTTGCTTCCGAGCGGCGACATCTTGGAAGATCCAGAGTTTGCGGAGATTCCGTGGGACTTAGATGGGTTCAATGTCGATATTCCTATGAGTGACTTTGTCGCGGCGGGAGTGGTGGCGCCCAAGGAAGCTTAGACCGGTGGCCTAGTCAATGGTGAAGCGAAGAGAGGAGAGCAGAAGAGAAGAAAGGGCTTCGCTCAGATTAGGGAGTTTGAAGTGCAATGTGATATCCCAACCAGTTGCTCATTGCCATTTTTTTCTGGCTCGTAGAGTGCAACTTGAAAGACAAGAAAACCGAAGAGAGCTGTGGCAGGCCGCATCATAAGACTCCCAGGTGAGAATGTCGCTATCTACCCCCTCCGTCCATACAGGTCTCACCCCTATTTGAACGCTTCCAATTTATCTCCTCACCAAACAAACACCATGAACTTTCTTTCTCAGGACTGTCCCAACGGTAGCTAGGTATCCAAGCAGCCAGTTCATCGATATTCAGGGACCCACTCCTTGCCCTCACGCGCCGAGAATTTGAAGTGCACTTCCTGCTTGTAGAACCACATGGAGTGCAACTTCCAGGGCTCGTCGCCCGCGGTCCATTCGATCTTCCAATACCGCAGAACCTGAGGCACGGCCTTTGCGATCTCCATCATGGCGATGTTCTTGCCTATGCAGGCGCGCGAACCGTGGCCGAACTGTTTTTGTGTATGTATTGTCAGATTGAGATGTTTTACTGTGCCCTTGGTGGGTGGGAACAAAACAGAAAATTAGTACTGACAGTGAAGAAAGCTCGATCCATGGCTTTGAGTTGCTCGGGGTCTGCCTCGAGCCACCTTTCTGGACGGAAAACGTCGGCGTCGTCGCCGTAGACGCTGCGGGCTCGGTTCATCAGCGGCGCCATAGTGCTGATGATCGTACCGGCTGGAATGAAGTGGCCGCTGATTTCGGCGCCCCCTGGTGGAACGACGCGCTCGAGGGGATAGCAGGTTGACGGGTGGATACGCATCGCTTCACGTATCACGGCGTTCCTGTAGATGAGGTAAAGGGCAGGTTAGTTTTCTATCACAGCTTCCAAGTGACGACTCAAAACTTACAGGTAAGGAAGTTTCTGAGACTCGTCGTAAGTGACGAATTTTGACAGTTGGCCATTTTCATCTGCTTTGTCTAATTCCGCTTGAGCCTTTGCATAGACTTTGGGGAATTTGCTGAGATGGTAGAAGGTAGTTCGGAGAGCGATCGAGGTTGTATCACTTCCAGCAAGGCTAAAGTTCAAAGAAACAAGTCACTGGTTAGTGATGATCTCGAAGACTCCTCTCTGGCATTCTCAGGTGTAGAAAATACACACATGTTGTTCGACAAGTGGTTGGTCATATCCCTGCGGTGATGCTTGCGTGTTGGGTCATCTTTTGCCCTCAATTGGGCCAGGAAATCTTTGCGGTCATCAGACTGTCGCCCATCTTTGCCGTATCTATCAATTTCAATGGCCACTCGCTAGTATAGGTTAGCTGATTAAGCACTCAGACAGAATCAAACAAGACGAAGGCAACTGACATTGTGGATATCAGCCAATGGATCAGGCATATTCGGAAACAGCCACTGGATAGCCTTGACGAAGAGCCGGTTGTCGTAAAGGTACTTGTGAAGGTGTGGAAACTGCCCGATGTATGCGAAGTAGATGGCTTGAATATCGATTCCCTCGATCATTCGATTGACATCAGATCGAGCCTCCAAGAATCCCATGCGCGTCTGGTAGGTGATAGCGGTAATGACATCAAAGGTATACCAGTTAAAGAAATGAGTGAAATCAATGTCGTCGCGACCCTGGACGTCCTTGAGGAGGCCGAAGAAAAGGTCAGTACACTCGTCGATGTGCTGCTCGTAGAATCGAATATTGCTCATCGAGTACACCTGAGCGGTCGCAGCACGGAGATCCCTGTGTTCAACCTGGTCTAGGACAGTGAACATGCTGTCAAGGGGTTCACCCTCATAGTACGGTCTTGATAGTCGATAGAAGTCGGACTGTGCCAGTTGTTAGAGACAACAGACACAAATACCAGGTTGCACAATGCCTCTCTCACCTTTCTGAATTTGCTTGAAATGCCATAGATGAGAGGAATCATTGCGGGATCGGCCACAGAGACATGGTTAGAGCCAGTTCGCACAACAGGGCCGTACACTTTGTGAAGTTCGGTATAGCTTTTCGCTGCGCCTCCCTTCCAAACGATCTTGAGGCGGTACAGAGAGGTCAAATGCGCCAGCCATGGACCTGGCACTTTCCTCAAACCACGTCTGAAGAGGTTGCGTAGGTAATGTAAAGCGATAAATCCGACAACCCCAATGACCGCGACGTAAGCGAACAAAGGTCTCGATAAAATGCCAACATTTAACAATGCCTCTGGGCGTTCAAGTTTGGTCATGTTTCTTGTCAGATGGATTTGGTTGACTTCGAAAACCAGTGCTCTGGAGCGTGGAAATCAAAGAAGCACTGTAGAAAGTGGTGGGCTCTGAGAATTTGTTCAGATAACATTAGTACTACGCCACTCCTTTGCCGCCATCTCATAAACCTTGCTGACTCGGTAGTCAGCGGAGAGTCTGGTCCAAACTCCACACACTCCTCCAGACTCCAGCGTGTTTATTCCGTCGCGGAGAAGAACGTGGAGGTGGATAGCGCATAGTGCCACGCTTGCTGTGGCCCGTGGGGACGAAGTTTTCCGAATGAGCAGCAGACGCGGGATAATGCTACTTATTAGTCTTAGCTGCGGCATTGGCCCGGGACACTTGAAGGCTGAAGCGGGTCATCCCCCGTCCGTGCAAGGTATGAGTTAAGCCTGTAATACGCGAGATGAATGAATACTAGGAGTCGAGTGCTCTGCAATCGTAGTCACTGGAGAATAGTCATTTCACAGACAGCAGCAGACATAAGTGCTTATTGAGTTCTAAGAGTTTGGATTACCGAGTGCAGTTGATGATACGTGCAATACAGTAGACAACTATATATCATTACTTCATAATAGTTCATATTCAACCGTCGCTCGTTGATAGTGCAGGTTCGATCCCGGCTATCCCTGGGCTTTCGTAAATATTCGGCTGCTCGTCCACGACAAAGTTCGGCGCACTGGGTTGAGTAGTTAGAATGGTCAGGGAAGACGGGCTTGCAATGCGCTTCGTTGAGGACCACACTGACCTGGTACTCTGCAAGAAGTTCGTCGAGAAATTATCAAGGAACTCGTCCACTCCTCCTGAATCTCGCCGTCTCCCGGGAGACTCGAGGTTGGCTAACTTGGCTTGTTCGCAATCTGCAATGGTTCGGTCAAGCAGCTTGGAGTCTGAAGCGGATTGGATTTGCATCTCTTGCAGGAATTCCTCGATGAAGTCGCTGTCACACATACTCAGCAGCGACATGTGCTCGGATTTAGCTGAGGATGTTGTATAGTGATTGCTGCCTCGTGGTGCGAGGCTCTTTCGGGAGCATGTATCCTGGAAGGACTTCAGAACATACGAGGCTGTCACTGAGATCTGAGAAAGCACATTCAAAGCAGTGATAACCACGGAAATCATGCTCTGCGTGGTATGGCGGCCCAATTTGCCGTTCTCGTTCAATCGAAAGATGGCTTTACCAGTTCGTGACAGAATTTCGACCATGAAGATCGGTGTCGGATCGCGCAGGAACATACTTCCATGATGAGATTCATCAGAGGAATATCGATCATGGTTCAACGCCAAAGTGAGAGTGTTCACGATGGCATTGCATGCGTACTCTCGTGATAGAATAGGGTTCTTCAGGGGTTCAGGAACCATATCCAGAGTGTCCAGAGTGTCTGCCAGGACTAGTGACCCCAGGTGGTAATGAAGCAACAACAAGACTGTCAATGTCAGTAGCCAAACTTCCTTGAGTACGAAAGCTCCGTAGACTCACCATAGTTGAGCTGAGTTTCAGACGTCAAGGTCAGGTAGTTTCTCGCACATAGATCCAGCAGGTGGTCGAACACATCATGAAAACGGCGACATTCCATCAGAACCTCCTGAGCCGCGTCGCCGATTGTGGTGGAGTTGTTGTATACCGCATCACAAAACTGATTTAACATTCCGAGGTACATGGTCTTGCATGCTGATGCGTGTTGCAGAACGACGACAGTAATCTCTGGTGGAAGCGGGAGTGGCGAAGCCTGTAGTCTTCTGAATGAATGGTCAAAGATTACGGTCCTCTGGCGGATTAATGGCCAAACCGTGTCGTCGCCCGTCTTTCCTGGAAGAATGATTGGTGAAGACTGGTTCAGTAAGGCTCTGGCAGAGTCACAGATGACACCGAGCCAGAAGATCGAGTCTCGCATGTGCTCCTCCCTCTCGCTGCCTTTCTCTTTTCTCTTCAACAAAGAAGGATCCAAAGCATCACGAACGAGTGGAACGGCGGTAGTGTATTCAGATA
Organism: Exophiala alcalophila; assembly: GCA_001599775.1. Classification (NCBI taxonomy): domain Eukaryota; kingdom Fungi; phylum Ascomycota; class Eurotiomycetes; order Chaetothyriales; family Herpotrichiellaceae; genus Exophiala; species Exophiala alcalophila. The sequence goes on from BCHY01000002.1 coordinate 4,408,217, forward strand.
GAGGCTGCACTGACCGCCGCTGGAATGGTGACCTGAGATATTTGACATGAGAAAACAAAACTTCATTGCAGAGATGATTGAATCCGTTGTCCTCGGTGTCCACAGGCATCTCTGTGTAGGCGAACAGTAGGAGTGCTAGAACAGACCGATAGCTTGGACGAGACATTGCGGCCAATATTGACGATCGTGCTCTCCGCCAAAGGGAGTTCCGAACTTGTTGCGCCATCTTCGCGGCCGCGGTTTCATCGACATGGCGCATCTCTTGAAATGCACTTTGGAGGGGAAGCCAACAAGCCGAATAGGCGTAGACAGCGTAGCGAAGAGCGTCATTGAGAGCTGTGTCGAGATGGCTACCACGTTCAAAAGAAGAACTGGGATTTTGCTTGTCTCTGTGCAACGATTCAGCTTCAAGGCGATCCAGTTCGATGACCGTCCTTGAGACGAGTGGTTTCGTGTCCTTCACATGTCAGCCTTATACTGCGTCCAAGTTTCAAGCGGCTCCAAATGCGGAAATTTGGTTCCGACCTACCAATTTGGTTCCTATGTAAGGAGAACAGCTGTCGCCAAACCAATGGGGAGATCGAGATTCAAAGACGATGAAGAAGTTCTCCCACAGCAGCTCATGTAGCCCACGAGCTTGCATCCGCCGTTGTGCGACATACTCTAAGTCGAAGGATTGCAATGGAGGAGAGTTGACAGGCAAGGGGCTTTCGAAACTCCCACTATTGCTGCCAAACGACGGCCGGATGGTAGTCTGCTCGCTGAAACCAGCGTGTACGGCCGTTGGCTCACTGTTGCTATCATCATACAGCAACGCATAGGTATCTTTGGTCTATACGGATGAGCCAGGTCTCGGAATGAACGCGGTGGACATTGAAGTCAACGTACTGGATTATCACAGAGCTTCCTCCGTCGCACGCAGTTTGTACAGGATCTTCCATTCTGCAATATTGCATCACATCCAATCCTTGATTTACGGCAGGGTTTGCAGCTGGTGCCAAAGCGGCGCGCGCTCATCTTGGGCTGCAAATGTGATGTGTGAGTGTCCAAAGTCGATGAATGTTCATATCACCCAGAAGACGGAATAAGACTGACGGGGCAAGACAGCGCCCGCCATGCATCCACACCTTAGGCTGGAGAATTTCGCCCAAAGGCTCTGGGTCATGCGCCCTGGGGTCCTGGATTCTCCAGCTCCGCCCCGCATTCTCGCCCGGTCAATGCTCCACAGCCGCAGAGGCCACACAATCTTGGGGACAGAGCTGGGTATTACGAGATCGCAAACGGGCGGTCGGTAGCAGACTAGGAGTTAGCCGAACTGTACCGGCTGATCGGATCTTGACCCGAGGGTGCTGCGATCAAAATGAACAGTCTCAATCCCGGTTGCAAAAGCTTCTCGAGACTTTGGAGCCGAGTGGAACAGGAGACGCAGCCTTGCCGATCACGTGACTATAGTTGTATGTCCAGGTTTGGCATAACCTCCGATCACGTGTGACCCGCTTCTTCCTCGCTGCCCTCAGAGACGATGCGCGAGAAAGCAGATGGGCAATGGACATTTGTTGGTCATTGTAAAGTATAGAATATGTTGAATTGTACGTGAGTAAATAAAAGAGAATCACATAGTCAACCTTTTTTACATCATTGAGTGACACACAGGTCTCCTTACCAACAAACCCACGATGCGAGGCAAAATCATTCTCGAGGAGCATGTTGGCATGCCAGAGGACGAGCCGGAGAAAGCATTCAAATACTTTGCACGCAACTCGGCAGACCTTGCCACTGCGCTCCTCGAAATCCACGGCGACCGCCTCAGGGAGATGAACGAGAATGGGGTCGAAATGGCAATCATGTCGCAGAATCCTCCAGGTCCCCAGGGCATTCGGGATCCGAAAGCAGCACATGAATATGCTGTCCGCTCGAATGACTACATCGCCAACCTTGTCGACAAGGCACCAGAACGGTTTGCGGCGTTCGCGGCCTTGTCGATGCACGATCCAGCGGTCGCTGTGGCCGAGTTGGAAAGATGCGTGAAAGACTTGAACATGGTTGGTGTGATGCTTAACGATGCGCAAGAGTACGTTGATTCGGATGGCGTGGTTCGAGAGCAGTTTTACGACAATCCCAAATACAATATATTTTGGGCCGCAGTTGAGAAGCTCGACGTGCCCGTTTACCTTCATCCGAAGCCGCCGCTTCCCCAGAAGTTCGTGGAGCTTTATCAGAAGAGACCGTGGCTCCTGGGTCCTACGTTCAGCTTTACAAGTGATTCGAGCTTCCATGCTTTGGCCTTGTGCACGAGTGGTCTTTTCGATCGCTTTCCGGGAGTTCGACTTATCTTGGGTCATATGGGTAGGTTTCTCTGCCTACTTACATTCTTTGGCTACTCTAACGATCGACGTAGGCGAGATGATACTAGGACACCTGGGACGTATAGATCACTGGCTCGAGAAACGAGATCGTGGACGGCAGTTACCAGCTAAGAGAACCCTCAGAGACTATATGGAGACCAACGTCTTCATTACCACAGCTGGATATTTCTGCACTCCGCCGCTTCTGAATGCGATCACTGAAATCGGCGTGGAGAGGATCCTCTTTTCAATTGACACGCCTTATGAGAACATTACGGAGGGAGCTACGTGGCTCGACACTCTCCCTATCAGCAAAGGGGACATTGTCAAGATCGGGAGGACGAACACCCTCAGTTTGTTCCCTCAACTTCAGAAACGAATGCAATCGACCGAGGTTGAGAAACTCCAACAAAACAGAGAGCGCGTCTTGTTTACCCCAAACCCGGGGTTCGAGCCGTGATAGAGCTAGAGTGGCACAGGCTATAACTTGTAACTTTGATAAATATCCTTGACGTCGGGTTAATGCAATCTCTTCCAAGCGTCAAACCAAAACTCGAGCCCTGGGCGAGGTTACGGAGGTCAGCCAAGGTAATGGGGTTGCGAATTCAAATTAGGTAGATAACTCCGAAACAAGATGACTCCCCAAGACGTTGGTTTCTCTCCTAGATTTAGTTTTACAGTTTATTACTCAGAATTTGTCCCACTCCATCGATTCCACTCTCTATTGACCTTGCTGTATAGGGTTCGGGAAACCACCGATCACGTGAAAGGAGACGCCACTTTACCCCGGAGGAGGATGCACGGACTCAAAGTTGAGGTTCCTGTTTCTCACATGTTCCCTCCGTCTCTCCACATCATGGACGTAATACTAGACTTTCCCGAATCCAGATGAACAAGCAAGACTTGGTATCGCTTTTTGCTTTCTGTCTGAAAAAAAGGCGCGTCGAGGTAGATACTACGCAATTGCAATCTGACTTCATCCATCCGACCGGGACGATAGCAGACAGTCAGTCATTCGACCCGATACAACACCACATACGCTTCATCAGCAAAAATGGCCAGGAGCACGCTACTGAAGAACGGCGTCGTCATCATTCACCAGGCCGACAACAGCGCAAAGGGCATCAAGGCCGACCTATTGATCGAAGATGACAAGATCGCCAGGATCGAGGAGAATCTGGCACCGAGCCCGGGTACGGAGGTGATCGATTGCAGCGACAAGATCATCGCCCCGGGCTTCATCGATACACATCGACATATGTACAACACCGCTCTGAGGGGGAGACATGGAAACAATGTTTTGTCAGACTACCTGGTGCAAGGTGAGTCGATATCTGACAACATCAGCCCAGAGGGCGCGCTTCTAACTAAATCGCTGCAACGAAGGGATCATGCAAGGCGGTGCATTCACGCCGCAGGAGATATTCTGGGGTCAATTGGCCAGCTGCCTGGAATGCCTCAGCACCGGCACGACCACAGTGGTTGACCATTCGCACCTCAACTATGCGGAAGAGCATCGTACGTTGGTGTCCTTCTCTCCCTCTTTCCTCGGACAGCGGTTCAGACTGACGCACAAACTATAGCCAAAGCCGCCATCGCCGCGACGGTCGCATCCGGGATTCGATCGATCTACGGATACTGCTTCACGGCCCGGATAGATTCCTGGTCTCCTTTCGCGCTGAATCCCGAGTTTATCGCGGATTTTGCTATGGACGGGCTGAAGAGCCTCGCAGCTTCTGCGCCGTTTGGAGACGGGAGAGTCAAGCTCGGCGTCGCCTTCGATGGTTGGTTTCTCCCTCAAGAAATGCTCAAGCCTATTTTTGAGAGCGTGAGGGATATGGGGATCAAACACATAACGACGCACAATGCTCCATCTCCTCCAGGAGTTCCTACATCAGTCGAAACCATGCAAGCCTGCGGGGCGCTATCGCCTGACACAACCGTCGTCCTGGCGCATGCCAACTACCTCGCTCCAAACGACATCAAGTTGATGAAGGAAAACGGAGCCTATCTCTCTTCGACCCCCTCAGTGGAGCTACAGATGGGCATCGGCGCACCGGCCTGCTTTGACCCAGACCGCCCGGACATCCAGTCTCACTCATCCCTGGGCGTTGATTGCCACAACGTCGTTCTAGCCAGCATCGTGGGCGAGATGAGATCCGCGCTCATCCACAGCCGGGGCCAATATAACTCGCAATTCCTATCTGCAGGCAAAATGGCATCCAAGATTAACCACACCGTCCAGGAGGCCTATTCATTGGGGACGATCCAGGGCGCCAGGGCGGTCGGGATGGAGAAGGAGATCGGCAGCCTGGCGGTGGGCAAGAAGGCCGACATCATCGTCTTCGACGCCCTGGCTCCGTCCATGGTCTGCGGCGCCCAATACGATCCTGTCACGGCGATCGTCATGCATTCGACACCTGGAGACATCGTCATGACCTTTGTCGATGGGATCTTGAGGAAGAGCGCTGCAGGGATTGTCCCCGTTCAGATCACCTCGGAGGAGGCTAAGATTTCGGGAATCGCGGGGCCAGCGATGACGGTTTCGTGGCCTCAAGTGGCTCGAAATCTGTTAAAGACGCAGGAATCAGTCCAAGCGAAGGTGGAGAAGTTGGATCTCGAGGCGGCCAAACCTGATGCGTGCAGGTCTTTTGGTATTGATCCGTCTTTGATCGTTCCAAAGCTGTAGACGGTAGCAGGACTTGTGTGAGTGAGTGAGTGAGTGAGTGAGTGAGTGAGTGAGTGAGTGAGAGAGAAAGAGAAAATCACGGGTTCTACAGACGCTTCAAGAAGCCCCAGCCACACCTGTGAACACGATAGCACAGATGATAGAATTTGAACTAAAATGCTCGACTTGGAGCGCTGGTGGGGCCACCACATAAACTGGGGTGATAAATCCAAGGTCAGAAAGAAAGGTGTATTTCTGAAACTCTCAAATTTCGGGTCATCTTGATTGTAATCTCATGTATGTTTACTTCGTGCAGTAGCCCCAAGGATCAAATATATCATCGAAACCACCGATGACAAAGGATCCAACGTTCTACTCGGCATCATTCCCACTACTAGGAAAGACACCAGCACCCACATCCCCCAAGTTCTCCTTGAACCTCTCCCCGCCAATCGACAAGGGCAAACTATCCTGCAAGACGAACATCATCCTCGCCCACTCCGTCTCACTCGGATTCTTCCACGTATGCATCGTGGCCCGCTGCACGGCCACATCCCCCTGCGACATGAGCGTCTGACTCCCATCGTCCAACTCCATGATGATCTGGCCGGAGAGCACGACCCCGAAATCAAGGCTCTGAGTACGGTGCATCATGGATTTGTTGTGCGGGGCGAAATCGACGATGCGGCATGCTGTGCCTTCCTTTTTCACGATGCTCAGGTTCCCGGAGGCGGCGAATTCGGTGTGTTTCTTCAGGTCGGTTTCGTCGTTGAGGTCCATGGGGAGGCGTTCGGATGTGTAGACTAGTTTGTGGTTGACTCGCATTCCTGGGTAGGGTTTGAGGGGTTCTTTGTTCGACGTCTTCACGATCGCTTTGCCACTATCGTTGTGGCTGGTGATGTACACGACGGGGGTGCGGAGGGGGGTGACCGGGTCTTCGTCGGTGACGGTTCCATTTGTGATGGCCATCTTGGAGATAGATATGTCAACGTGCTGACGTATGCGAAGTGAGGTAGGGTCGAGGTGTTGTGTCTTGTGGGCGATCCAGAGTTGCAAGGTTAGGGTTCAATTTGCCTTCCAGGAACTCACTCATACGGGTCCCCGCAGCCTCATATTTGTACCATGAGCCTCTTCCGTGGGGGGCAGTCACAGAACCTTGGGTCCAAAGGGAATCACTTTGCCGACTCGCAAAAGAATGAGGGTCTCCCGAGTTTGGCGGACCCGTGATCTGAAGCCATCTGGGGCTGGTGGAGGAAGTCCGGAGCAAAGCAAGCATAACTCTAGTTCTCCTAGGATATGCAGTATGCAACAGCAGACCACGGCCAACTACCTAAGGTAGGTGCGTACCATGGCATTCTCAGACTTTCCCGTCCCATAGCAGAGCCGGGAGTATTCAGCCTTGCTGAGTCATCCACTGCATTGGCCGGATCTTTCCCGCCGGACGAACCGGACACGGAAAACGGGGCCCCCACGGTTTTGCGAAGTGCAACTGTCCAAGCCTCCCAAGGTTGCTCGGCTCCATTTCCAAGGTCCCAAGACCGATGAATGTCTGGAGCGAATGCGTCAGTTGATTGAAGTGGGGGTTGGTACTTGAGCTTACGATGCCGCGTTGGAGGAGTCGCCATCTCGTACAGTATTACAATTGCAGGAAGCTCAATTCGATCTCGGCTCTCCATCGGTATATCCATCGCTCACTCTGCTGGTCTCTACCTTCGTGCGCGAATTTCATATCTGCTCTCTCCACAAAAAGCCGACATTTCACAACCGACATCATGAAAGCCATCGTCCTCGACGGCGAGCCAGGCAAGGCATCCTTACACACGGATCGACCTTGCCCAAAGCCACGCCCGGGCTATGTCCTCGTCGATGTCAAGGCCGTTGCTCTGAACCCGGCCGACTGGAAGCACATCGACTTCATGAACGAAAAGGGCTGCCTTTCCGGCTGTGACTTCTCGGGGATCGTGGCACAGACCGGCACCGGATATTCAAAGCCGTGGCAGGTCGGAGACCGGATCTGTGGATTCGCCCATGGGGGCAACAAGTTCCAGCACGAGGATGGGGCGTTTGCCGAGAGGATCGCTGTCAAGGCGGATATGGCGTTTCGGATTCCCGAGGGCGTGTCCTTTGAAGATGCTGCGACGTTGGGCGTCGGCGTCATCACTTGTGGGCAGGGATTGTTCCAGGCCATGGGACTGGATTTGCCTAGCAAGCCGAATACCAGCGGCGAGCATGTTTTGATCTATGGTGGCAGCTCGGCCACGGGCACCTTGGGCATTCAATTTGCGAAACTGTAAGGCTGTTTCTTGTTCTTCGCTCTGCTTGTCAGTCAAGGCCCCTTAAGGCTAACATGTTTCTCTCAGGGCAGGATATACTCCGATCACAACCTGCTCGCCGCGGAATTTTGATCTTGTGAAATCCCGTGGGGCCGCGGCAGCATTCGACTACAACGACCCGGCCAGTATAGAACAGATCAAGAAGCTGACCAACGGCAACCTCAAGTTTGTCTGGGACACGATCTCGTCCGCTGCCTCGGCGAGCTTCTGCGCCCAGGTCATCTCACCTGGAGGCACGTACGGGACGTTGGTCAACGTGGCGTTCCCTCGCACCGACGTCAAGCAAACCTGGACGTTGGGATACACTGCGATGGGCGAGACGATCGAGAAACGAGGGAACCTGATGGAGGCCCGGCCGGATGATTTGGAGTTCATGAAGAAATGGGTTGCGGATGTGGAACCGATTCTTCAGAAGGGCGTGTTGAAGGTACATCCGACGCAGGTGGGCGATGGACTGGAGAAGGTCCTCGAGGGGATTGACGCGTTGAGGCAGAACCAGGTCAGTGGGAAGAAGCTGGTGTATAAGCTGTGAATGGAGATATCCTGCCCTCTATATTTATATCTGGAAGGAAGAAAGGGCATCAACATGATGATATCTGAAAAGGGGGAAGAACGGATTATGTAAGAAGCGAAGTCCAATTGTGATTGGTCGGGCCCAATATATCCGTCAACTCACTTGTCACTCTCAGACCTTTTGTCTTCACACACACTCGTGACTTACTAGTACTCTGTAAGGATCCAGGAGCAGTCGAATGTCGTCATAATACGGAGATGCTGGCCAGCGAATGAATGGAATGGATGAGCCATTGAGAGGATGTCAGCCACCGAGGCGGATTGCGCAGCCATCGGCACCGTCACCGTCGTGATGTCATGATGAAAACACTCGTTGCGTCAAGACTCAACTGTTCTCCGGCAGATGAGATCTTGCGCAGGTTGAGAAACGGTGAGGAATAATCTGAGACGACATCTTCTGCGCTCTTCGACCTTTACTCCCCTCTTGTCCAGCCAGATACAGCACGAAACATCGGATACGCACCCTATCTCACAATGGCCCTCTCACAAGCAGCCGCGGTGGTGGAAAAGATCATCGGCCATGGAGGCGAGGCGACGACGGAACAGAACGTGTCAAACCCCGCCAACGACCCAGGCAAATACGCCGACCCGTCCGGCGAGAAGATGAAGGCGCTGGTGTGGAACGGCAAGAACAGCGTCAAGGTGGTCGAGACGTTCAAGCCGGCGCGCATTGAAGAGACGGATGTGATCGTCAAGGTGACAGGGTCGACCGTGTGCGGATCCGATCTACACCTGCTACACGGCGCCATCGTCGAGCTGCAGAAGGGCGACATCCTGGGCCACGAATTCTGCGGCGTCGTCGACAGCGTCGGTGCCGGCGTCAGCAAAGTGAAGCCAGGTGACCGCGTCGTGTGCAGCTTCCAGATCGCATGCGGGAGCTGCATGTACTGCCAGCGCAAACTCAGCAGCCAGTGCGAGAAGACCAACGACAACACGATCGAGAACATCATGTACGGCGGCCGCACCGCCGGCATGCTGGGCTACTCGCACTTCACGGGCGGCTATGCTGGCGGGCAGGCCGAGTTCGTGCGGGTCGCGTACGGCGACGTCAACCTCCTCAAGCTCCCGGACGACGTGCCGGACGAGAAGGGCCTGTACCTGTCGGACGTGTTGAGCACGTCGTGGAACTGCGTGGTCGACACGGGGGTCAAGGACGGCGACGTCGTGGCCATCTGGGGCGCCGGGCCCATCGGCCAGATGTGCGCCGACATGTCGTTCATGAACGGGGCCAAACGCGTCATCCTGATCGACGGCGGCGCCGGCGCGTGGCGGCTGGAGTACGTCAAGTCCAAGCTGCCCAAGGTCGAGACCGTGAACTTCACCGACCTCCCCAAGGGCGAGACGATCGTGTCGACGCTCAAGAAGATGGAGCACGGCGGACCCGACGTCGCGCTGGAGTGCGTTGCCGGAGAGTACTCAAAGGGATGGGCGCACTACTTCGAGATGATGCTGGGAATGGAGACGGACACGTCCGAGATCGTCAACGAGATGATCATGAGCGTCAAGAGTTTCGGCCGCTGCGGCGTCACGGGCGTCTACGCGGGATACACGAACCACTTCAACATCGGCTCGCTGATGGAGCGCGGCGTGCGTCTCATCGGCAACGGCCAGGCGCCCGTCCACCTGTACTGGGAGGACCTGTTGAAGAAGATTCAGGATGGGAGTCTGGAGCCCTTGCGTATGGTCAGTCATCGGGTGTTGCTCGAGGAGATGGAGGAGGTGTATAAACGGTACGACGCGCGGGAGGAGGGTATGCAGAAGATCTATGTGCAGACAAGATTCAGTCAGCCTCCATGCCCAGGGACGCCTGAGTTGACCAAGTACGGGACGGCGTGAGGAGCAGTGGAGCGAAGTGAAGGAGATATCTTACATCTGATGTGGGGGAGATGAGGTGCAGTGGACTGTGAGTCGATATCTTTGTGGCCGGACCAGGCATACCACGAGGCTGTGAAAAGCAATGGCCACGTGACCGAGTGTCCCCACTGAAGCACTGACAATACGATCACATTGCACGCCCAGGTTGGACAAGCACATCAAGGTGTCTGCAGCGCTGGTCATCAGATCAAGCCGATAGAACATTTTGCCCTGGAAGTCGCTCTTTGAGCAGTCGTTCGTTATCTTATCGAGAGCCCTGAGGCCGAGTGTGGGGGCAGCTGCCAGCTGGGGGACTCGAGACGCCTGGAGGCTGATGATAGGTTCCTGGTGCCCTTCGCGCCTCAAGATGCTTATTCGCCATTCGCCCCGCAGCCCGCAGGCGCAGGCGCAGATGTAGCCGCAGCCTGCAGGCATACGAGATACGTATAATCGTACTCGTAGGCACAGGCTCAGGCTTATTATGCACAACTTGTGAGGCGCCGCGCACGACTGTTTCACCCCGGCACCAGGCACCACTCCGCGCAGGCCGGTCACTGGTCAACTCGATCGACTGCCCGGCGCCCGCGCAGTCTGCAGATGCACCGCACCCTTCTCGGTTCTCCGACACTCTGACAGGCATACGTAGACATCAACCATCGACACTCTCGTCAACACCAGCGCTCTCTGTTCCTTTCAACTTCACAAGCACTATTCTTTCGCTCTCTCCAACCTCTACCGCGGCGGCGCCCGAATTTTTGTCCTCGCAGCTATCCGATCATCCAGGACCCTCTCATTCTCCTGCCGCGTTCAAGCGTCAATGCCGACCTGCGCCGTCTGACCGACCCCTCGCCCCCAGGCATCCGCATAATATCCAGTCCCCTCGATCACGAAGTGACCTTTCCGGCGTAAGGCCACATCGCCTGAGACGAGAGCCGCCATAAGCGCTGGCTGTGTCTCCGACCCGATTTAGAATGCCACCACCGCAGTGATACATGAGCATTCAAGATCGCACTCGGTTGCGTCCGTTGACCCCAACACCGTATACCCTACCCTCGACGATGAGCTATGCCCATGGGAGCGAAAATGGAGCAAGGAACAGATGACGAATCGATAAAGCCCGTCTCTTCGCTCCGGTCGCATTTTGAAGGGCTTAAAGTCAATCAACCGCAGGCCGAAGAGCGTGGGACCATTCCTGTCTCCCCGCGCGCATTGTATCCTGTCGACGCGTCGACTCCGGTCCTTCTTCGAGCATCATTCGACCTACCGAGACCGACATCGCCATGGGCAGGAGGAGGACAAGCAAACAATGCTGGGACGTTAACCCCTATCCGGGGGACGGATTCTCCTCCGAAGCCTGGCCCCAAACGGCCCGTGTCAATGTTGGCCCAATCCTCTCCTCAGTTGACTCCTTCTCTCAAGGTCGACTCGCCTCGCTCCCCGCCACGGACATTCTTCGAACGAAGTTCCTCAAGATCCCCCGAACGTACCGATAACACCCCCTTTGGCAAGGTTCGCGAACTCATTTCTCAACATTCCAGTCGGGAGCCTACTCCGTCCCCGCGTGCCACAAGTAAAGAGCGTGCCGAGATTGTGAAACCGATAGACCATGCGCCAGCGACGACAGAGGCACAGGAGACAAAGACGACAGGGAAACCTCCGCCCGTCAATCGAGCAGACAAACCGAAGATACCGGCGAAGCCGACCGCGATTGCCGTCCCCGCTCCAAACGTCCTTCATCCAGACGCACATAGGCCTTCCTTCGACGCACGAGTCTCGCCCTTCAACACACCTCCCAGCAGTGATGAAAGTTTACCCTCTCGAAGCCCTGACCAAGCTCCCTCGTTACCACCCCTACCACCACTAAGGCATCCCGAGCCCTCAACACTGCCCACGAAGGTAAACGCCCAGCCCACACCGGCTATAACTTCTGATCAAGGCTCTGCGCGGACAAGAGATCCTCGAATGCTAGGTTTTTCGAGCAAGACATCCGAAACAGACAGAAAGGACCCGAGAGCGTTGGGTTTCTCTCCACCTGAACCGCGTCCGCCGAGTCGGGGGTCAACCCTTCCGGCCAGAGCGAATACTGTCTCGGAGAAGCCTGTCAAAGACCCTCGCGAACTAGTCTTGTCAGCAGGAAAAGCAACTCCACGCCATGTTTCGGAAACAATTCGACATCTCCCTCCACCACGTCCTGCTGTTTCTCAACCGCCTCCTCGAACCAATGCCATGCGTGACGCACGCGCGTTTGGCTTCTCCGGCCGACAAACGCCCGAGGGGGAAACGGACGAAGAATCGAGACCTGGCCTTCCTCCGAGACGCAACATTGAACCTCCACCGCGTCCCTCCAACGAGTCCAAGAACACAATCCGCCCCGTACAGCCCCCGACTCGTGCGGTGGCTCCTGCGGTGGCTCCCGACCGCTACAAAAAGCCCATCACCACCCAGCAAGTCTCGCGAGCGCCCCCGCTACCTGTAGACACACGATTTCCGCCTCCTCCCAAGCGTGGCAGCGTTGATGATGGTGATATGTCCCTGTCCACCTCTGCCTCTCGAGCACAAACATTTTCCAGCGATTCTTCGAGACGCCAATCTCCAAGGAGGAATGCTGAGGACTCTGATGAAGAGGAAGAAGTCGTCGAGGAACCTACTACCTCGAAGTCGGAATACCCCGATGCCACTCAAACGAATCGACGGCCACCTTATGCCAAAGGAGGACTCTATGAGATTGCTTCAAAATCCGACTCTCGGCTGGCTGAAGTCTGTGGACAATATTTGTGCACAGCTGGCTATGTCACTCGGGTCTTTGATATGACCACTGGGGCGCAAATCATGAGCATCAATCATGGGGAAACTGTCAAGGTGACGGCCATGGTTTTCAAACCTGCTCCCGAAATGGCAAGCGAGGGCAAGAAGCTGTGGTTAGGAACGAACACCGGCGAAATCATGGAAGTCGATGTGGAGACGCACACCATTGTGACCACAAATGCCTCGCATAATCGCCGAGCAATCGTGTCTATCATGCGTGACAGACAAGACGTTTGGACACTTGATGATGATGGAAAGCTCTTCGTCTGGAAGGCCGATGAGACTGGAATTCCCAGTCTGAAATATAGCCACGTCTCTCTGAAGACCCAGAGGGGGCATACTTTCTCGATGGCAGTTGACGGCAAACTTTGGCTGGCTTCGGGCAAGGAGGTCCGGATCTACGACCCAAGCAATGAGACCTCGTTCGCTCCATTGACCAAGCCGCTGTCCCAGCATGGAAATGGAGATGTGACATGCGGGACATACTCTCCAGAAGGGGGTGGAAGAGCATATTTTGGCCACATTGACGGAAGAGTCTCTGTTTATTCCACCAGGGACTATACAACGATCAGAAACATCAAAGCCAGCGATTACAAGATCAATTCTCTGACGTTTGTTGGAGATAATCTGTGGGCGGCCTTCAAGACTGGCATGGTTTATGTCTACGACACGACAAGTACGCCGTGGAAGGTCAAGAAAGATTGGCGGGCCCACCAAGGCCCGGCCACTGAAGTCTTGTTTGATCCAAGCAGTGTTTGGACGCTTCAGCAGTTGCAAGTTGTCACGGTTGGCCATGACAATTTTGTGAAACTTTGGGATGCTGCTCTTGAAGACGACTGGATCGAGGCCGAGATGCAGGTGCGGGATGTCGAATACTGCACCTTTCGAGAGATCCGAGCAGCTGTTGTTACATGGAACGTGGGAGCATCCACACCATACGACTTGCGAAGTGACTTCATCGCCGATGCAATCCATTCCGACGACCCGCCTGAGATCCTGGCATTTGGCTTCCAAGAAGTTGTTGACTTGGAAGATCGCACTGTGACCGCAAAGAGTATCCTTGGATTTGGCAAGAAGAAGGACGGTGTCAAGACAGAACAATATCAAGGCCGTGTCTACCGCGAATGGCGTGACTATCTCAGCAGGGTCATCAGCAGGTCCACCGACGCTGGTTATTCGTATTCCGAATTGCAGATGTCCAGCCTCATTGGCCTTTTCCAATGCGTCTTTATCAGACAAGAAGAGCGGTCCAATGTTCGCAATCTACAAGCTGCAAGCGTGAAGCTCGGCCTGAAAGGCCATTATGGAAACAAGGGAGCCCTTCTCACGCGGTTCATCTTGGACGACAGCTCAGTCTGTTTCGTCAATTGCCATCTGGCTGCGGGCCAAACGCACACCTCGCATCGAAACAATGACGTTGCAACCATCCTTGAGTCCGAAGCTCTGGATGACGAACGTGATCCTGATGTGCGGAGCTCCATTTATATCGGAGGAGGGGATGGCTCACAAATCCTCGATCATGAGATTTGTATCCTGAATGGGGATTTGAACTACCGAATTGACGCCGTCCCTCGTGACACTGTCATCAACATGCTCAAACGCCAGGAAATTTCGAAACTTCTTGACCGAGACCAGATCATGTTGTCTCGTCGACGGGTGGCAGGCTTCCGCCTCTCACAATTCAGCGAACTCCCCATTACATTTGCGCCGACCTACAAGTATGATGTTGGGACGGACAATTACGACTCTTCAGAGAAGAAACGAGCGCCTGCTTGGTGCGATCGTGTCCTATACCGTGGTCAGGGCCGGGTGAGGCAGCTCGAATACCGACGCCATGAAGTCCGAACGAGCGACCATCGCCCCGTGAGTGCAATGTTCAAGCTCCGAGTCAAGACCATCGATGCACGGAAGAGAGCAAAAGTCGCACAGGACTGCTACGAGAGATTCGCAGAGATGAAGCGGAAACTGCTTGAACGAGCGAGTGTCAACTATCTCGTCACGATCTTAGGCATGACCGAGCAGGATGCAAGGAGGCTGCTCTCGGCAAAGTGACGTACAGTGATGAGATTTGAGCGATGCGTGGACTAGAAACAAGGGTTTTGGCGTGGAGAGGCAGAAAATCTACATAAGTAGACACGTTAGACGGCGTACGTGGTGCAGCTGACCTCGAAATGAAATGAGATCAAATGACAATGACAATGAGATCACATCTACAAATACCGATGTGCCAGCCATGCTCATTCCCATTCCCATTCCCATTCGCATTCTGCGGATTTAAGTTCCCACAAGCCAACAAGGCACACAACCCACTCGTCAGGCGGGCCAAGTTTCTCTGCTCTGATCGCGTTCTAAATTCCCTGTGCAAAATCCGAGGTAGATAGACCAAGGTAAAAAGATTCATGCTCAGAATGATCTCATTCGGGCTTCATTCAGTCTGAGGAAACAAGATGCTGAGGAAAAAGGACATGAGAGAAAAAGCAACCTCGAGACTTCGGGGACGTCAGATAGGATGGATATAGGATGGATGGATGAATTGGCCGTGAGTGATCTTTCTTTGCTTTCCGTATTTGTCATTTCTTGATTGAACCCATACACACACACACGCTCTCCTCGCGTTCGGCGTTTCGCGTTCGTTCATTCATAACCTGCCATGGCATCCCTCCCTCTCTACCCTGTCCAAACTGGAACTCGCGGTGCTCGTTTTAAAAGTCGCCGCCGCCGTCGAAGTCGCCGCCTCCATCGGCACCGTCGTCATAGCCCTGCTGGTACGCGTCCTGCTGGCCGTCGTTGATGGCGTTCGAGAGCAGCGCGCCTCCGAGCAAACCACCACCAAGACCCAGGGCCATGCCGGCTCCGGGGCCCATGCCGCCGCCTCCCATTCGGCCCCTTTGCTGAGGCGGCGGTTGTCCGTAGTAGCCGCCGTAGCCTCCTGGGGGTCCCATCCCGTAGCCTCCCTGAGGAGGGTAACCTCCATACATCGGTTGTTGCGGGTAGCCTCCGTACATCGGTTGCGGCGGGTAGCCTCCCTGGGGCGGGTAGCCTTGCTGGTAGCCCACCGGCGACTGTGGGTAGCCAGAACCGGGGCGCGGTTGTTGTGGGTAGGGAGACTGTGACTGTGGTGGCTGGGAACTGCTGTTCTTGCCGAGCAGTTTGCCAAAGATGCCCTTCTTGCCAGATTCGGGTCGCGCGGGTAGGGCGGGATTCGACGACGAGGCGTTGGCCGCGGTCGGGCTGGTAGAGTTGTTGTTGTTGTTGTAGTATGTCTCGGCCTGGCCGCGGTCTTTCTGCTCGTCGGTCTCGCCTGCTTTGAAGGGGTTGTTCGAATCTAGATTGCGCTTTGCGTCCGAGGCTTCGGTGGCACCAGGGCCGGAGGAGTAAGAGGGCGGCGGGCCATCGGGGCCAGCTTCATCGGCGGCGGGATTGACGGCAGGCTCTGTGGGTTTCTCCCACGTGGATTGTTTCGTGTAGAGATTGACATAGAACCTGTAAATGAAGCAGAGGAGGGAACATGGTTAGCGAGAATTCGCAAGTGGGTGTATGTGAGTGAGTGTGTGTGTCGATATCTGGGGAAGACGCAGGAGGGTTCGCCGGGTGGCGTGTCGGGTAAGCGGTGATGGAGGAGCTTTACCATTCTTTGTACTGGTCGTTGTAGACGGCTTTCCAGCCTTCCGGCACTCGCGGCGGAGGCGGCCCAGTAGGCGGGGCGTACGCGGACATTCGCAGGCGAGATGGAGGATGTAGACGGTGAAGCCGCGAGGGAGAGAAGGTAAGAATAAGAAAGATAGAAGAAAAGACCCAAGGATGGGATTTAACCAAGCCGTTTGATGTTCATGCTAGGCATACAAGTACCTAGCCGATGCTCCATACTGATGACTGGAGGCATGGCGGGAGGCGGGACACGGGACGCAGAGACGGTGGATGATGGGATGGTGACTTGGATGGTGAGCCGATGCGCGACTGGATGGCAGCAACGGAGGGCGATTGCGATGGCGGGGGAGTTCGCTGCATCATTCGTCCGTCGAGCGTCGTGCGCTGCTGCGGGAACGTGGCGCAGTCTGCACTTGCAGTCTGCTTGCTTCCATCTCTCTTCCTCACTCTTCCACACACGCACGCACATAGCAGCGCCTCGCTTCTGGAACCGCCTCCTCCTCGATCTCTTTCTCACTTGATCCACATACCCCCTACACACTCAGCATCATTTCGCGAGACGACTCACAAACCTCATTCACAGCGCTGTCACCAGAGCTGCTCGAATGCACCCACCGCCTGGCCTGCCCTTTGAGCCCCGAGAGTCGAGAGCCGCGGACCCCGACCTGTCGATCGAAGGACAAGGCGATGGAGTTTCACAGGGGCCATCCTTCGCTGACGGCGATTGGCCATTATTGGACCACGACACGCTCGGCAATGATAGAGCTAACACGCTCGTTCAATGGCATTCGCTTCCAAGAGTTGGATCTTTCTGTCGGTTTCCACATTGGCGAACTCTTGGTATGCCGCGCCTCATCAGTCGTTCGTTACCAGGTTCCAGCCTCCTGCACCAGCAGTGAACACATATTCCATCAGTTTTTCGTCTTCGTGGCAATACATGAAGGTAAAGTACTCGTAAAGTATGTTGTGCGCCAGTGACAGGCTGAGCTATGCTCTATTGAGGTCATGATATCACCCTCGATCGCACTCGATCTGGCCTCCACACGCGTCCTCTGAACTCTCTCTTTTTCCCCCGCTGCGGCCTGCTTCCGTATGCTTTCTTGCAAGTATCAAGGGGTGTATACATCATCCAAAAGTCGCCACTTGTTCTGTGCTCTTGAAACGATGGCTTGCTCCTGTGAGTTATTGCGACCATCGAAGCACAATGACAGTATCCTATGCAACTCTTTCCGCTGCTGCTCTTTTGGACGTTCCCACTACCCCTGTACTCGGTCAATGAAGAATCTGTCAGGTGCATTATCTCGAATGCTGCGGCCGGGGACATATGGTATTCGCATGAAACTTATATCGTTCAATGTTGTCCAGTCTGGTGAGGGTGCTTTCCGGCGACAACGAGTTTGCTTTTGACGTGCATCCTCGCGTTCAGATGGTGGTACGTTCCAGCGACGTCCGTGGACACTTGAGAGGTGTAGTCGAAAAGGGAGTATTTGTCCACAGAGAACAATCCACTGGCTTTTGGTGGCGAGCCACATTGATGTAATGGCTCTCCTGGGTTGGGTCTTTCCATGCATCTCTCTGGACGCAAGGTTAAGTATTTTGGCAGATCAACAGGTGAGAGATTCAACAAAGGGCCGTCCAAGGGAGGTCTCGACCCAACGCAAATGTCCAGGGCGATGCACCTCGCGGATGATGATATGCCGGTAGGATGCTGAACACTGCCCGAGAGCTCATGAATTGCTGATCCTCTATGCCAGTCCATTCCAGCAAAGGCAAATTCGCCCATAATGGAAACGCGGCCTGATCCAAAGTCGAACGCATCCATACAGGCACATCATACCGCCCGGGGATACCTTGCTTCTGCCAGACTCCTACGCTCCTTGAAAACTCCAGAGAGGGTAGCAGGCAAATGCTGGGCGGTATACTCGAACTCAAGAACGTCAACCAATGATGGGGCTGAAGATGCCGACCACTCCTTTCGCACGGCCGGTATTCCTAAGAGAACAGGGAGCAAATTGAAACAGCACTGGGCTCTAGGATCATTATCTTGGATTCATAGTCTATGGTCATTCATATTTCTCCGGGACATTCACAAGAGGAAGCATGATCCGCGTTCCACCAAGTGGTACCGGTCCGAACATCATGGTGAGATTTCCATGTACAGGATCAATACAACGGCATGGAACCCTCCGTTTCTTGGAAGGCTCGCTCCATGATCTCCAATCCCTGTTCAAGCTGCTCCTTGGTGATAACGATCGGCGGCGCAATCCTGAACACGCCCCCGAAGCTGGAGTGGCTACTCAGGTTCGCCCACAAACCCAGCTCATACATTTTGTTGGAGATGGTGCGGCCAAGGTCGAGCGCAGGGGCCTTGGTCTCGCGGTCACCCACAATCTCGACGCCGGCCATCAGTCCGCGGCCGCGGACGTCGCCGATACATCCATAGCGTTCCTTCAGTCGGTGCAGCCCTGCCTGCAAGTGCACACCCATCGCGCGGGAGTGCTCCACGAGATTGTCTCGCAGCACGATCTCGAGGACTTTGTCACCGACGGCCGCAGGGAGTGGGTCGTTGACGTGGGTGGTGTAGAAGCAGTAATCGCGCTCGGTGCAGACGCGTTCGATCTCGGAGCTCATGACCACGGCGCTCAGGGGGATGCCGTTGCCCAGGGTCTTGCTCAGGGTCAAAATATCCGGGACGACGCCTTCGTGGTTGATGGCCATGAGGTCGCCAGCACGGCCCACGCCTGTCTGCGCCTCGTCGACGATGAGAAGCATTCCGCGCTTCTCACAGTGTCTCTTCAGTGCCGTCAAGTAGCCCTTGGGGAGGACGTGCATTCCAGCCGAGGACTGGATACATTCGACGATGCACGCAGCCAGAGAGCCGCACGAGGACCGATCAATGAGGTCCCATCCGTAGTTCAGCTCCGTCTCCCAGTCATACGAGCCGTCTGGGTTGCGGAAAATGGAGCGGTAGGCATTCGGAGGAGGAAGCATGTGCATGCCGGGCATCAGGGGTCCTTGGCCCTTGCGGCCAAAGTGATACTGCGTGCCCAATGCCTGGGCCGTAACGCCGTGCCAACTCGCTCCCAGCCCGACGATCTCGAACTTTCCCGTGTAAACCTTTGCCATTTTGATGGCGGCCTCATTGGACTCGCCTCCCGTGGAGAGGAAGAAGGCCTTATCGAGCCCCGCTGGAAGGGCCGATGTGAGGCGCTGCGCAAGGCTGATGACCGGCGGCGACAGCATGCCCGAGAACAAGTGATCCAAGTTGGCGGCATGGTCCTTGATCGTCGCAACGATCTCGGGGTGCCCGTGTCCTATCAGGCAGGACATCTGGCCTGAGGTCCAGTCGAGGACCTTGTGGCCGTTGGCAGTATAGACATACAGGCCCTTGCTGCCGGTCATGATATCATTTTCGAACTTGGTGCCATAGTTGGCCAGGCAGGCCGACGCCGTCGCCTGGAGTTCGCCCTCGTTCACATCGTCGTAGAGATTGGGCTTGTCCGCCGACTTGGGGGTGATAGTGTTGGAGGAAGGGAGGCGGTCCTCAATCATTGGGGCCATGGTCTTTTTCTTTATGCGTGGGTGCGGCTGATCTGGGTCTCTGACAAACACTGCTTTCAGGCCCTGAAGATTATGGAAAGCGTAGTAATCAGTCTGCACATGTAATCGAACTGACCAAAAGCCCAGATGAACGAGGGGGTGGTAAATTGATAGTGATATACAAAGTGACATCTGGCCCACCGACGGGAAACGAGTGTCGTCTATGGCTCGACCGAGATTTACGCCTTGCCGTAGGAGGTAGGCACGCTAGGAAGTTCGACATGCTGATTGGACAGCACCGACGTCGTTATCGTGAAACTCGGCTCGTGATTCGACGGTTCGTACACCGCACTCTCCAGCTGATTGCGTTTCCCTTCAGCAATCGTTTAGCCTCGAGGACTACTCCGTGCGCGAGTCAACAATGGACCTTTTCTCCCTGCCAGAGTTGCATTGGGATCGAGATAAAATGATCTGGGCTCTGAAGACCGAATGGCGGGATGCATCATGCATTTGGGCGCGGTGTCAAAGGCGGAGCGGGAGCGGCCATCCTGGACAAGGGCCGGTGGAGCTGTGTTGGGCGGTGGGAGGCGGGAAAGGGTGTGTGCCTATGGACATACTGTATTGAGAAGACCGACCGAGGGTGTCGAAGCCGGGGTAGGGGCGGACATGGTATGAATATAGATGGTTGTCCATCCCGAGAATCGAGAGTCGAGACTCCGAAGGAGAGGGAGATTCTTGTACTCGTACGAGTACTCCATACTACTCGCAGGATCGCACCAAACCTTCCTCTCTCCGTCGGCGCGTCCTGTCATTCGCCAGCACAATGGGCCGAATCAAGACTAGCAGCGCGCGTCGCAGCCCAGCGTCACGTGACTCAGTCCGTGATGCACGTGACCCGGAGTTGGATTCCCATCCGCAATCGCCATCGCATCAGCAGCCACAGCCACCGCCGGCGCCGACACAACTCCCTCCCATGCCGACCCAGTCCACCTCACCTCCGCGATCCACGAGTCCTGTCTCTCCTTTCCCTCCTGTCCCACCCGCCACAACAACAACCGACTCGTCGCCATCGACCCCAACCCTGCCGATCGAGCACCTCCCTAACAATCAGGACGGCGGCATCCAGCCTCGCATCATGAAAACCGCCCGGCCGTATCGCTCGCACAAATATCCGGCATGTGCTCGCTGCCACAAGCGTCGCTCCCGATGTACGATCGAGGTTCCCGGCCAGGCCTGCTTACTCTGTCGGATGCATGGCGTCCCTTGCTCTTCTGCCACGGCCAAAAAGGACGACCGGGTCTCGCCCAAGGTGGGATTCGTGCACCGCTCTCTCATCGCCGACGACAAGACGATCGAGGGATATTCGCACGTCGTCGGCCCTGTCATCGCCCGCGACACCCAGATCCTGGACCAGTATTTCCCGCAAACCAACGGCACTTCGGGTCATGTAACTCATGTTCCTATCCAACCCAGCACCGGACGGCGAGATGCGCACAAGGCCATCTACCATGTTCCGGTCCCTCCGCGAAGACCCAGCCCGACCGATTGTAATTGTACCAGGGATATGCCGGGCGAGCTACTGGACCAAGTTGAGCCTTTCCTCGAAAAGTTATTCGTCAACTATTACGAACACATTCACCCTTGCTATCCGGTCACTGAGGAAGAATGCGTCATGTCACGGTTTAAGGACAGGAGTACAATGCCGCAGACCTTCTTTATTAACCTCATCGCATACGCTCTTTTCTACTGGGATGCTTCGCCGGCGTTGGCGACCCACGCTCGGCCTGATCAGGATTTTGCATGGCAGACGGCCGTGGCCGCAAACATTGCGGACATGCAAAGGGGAGACTTGGCCGCCGTCGTCTCGATTTGCCTTGATGTGGCCGGGCGACCCTCCCGGTGCCTAGTTCATAACGTCACGAATGTCGCCCGCGCGGTGGCCCTCTCTCACTCTATCGGTCTGAATCACGACTGCAGCGAATGGAAAATCACAGATTCCGAGAAGAGACTCCGTTGGAAGGCCTGGTGGGGTGTCGTTGTACAGGATCGCTGGTTCAACTTTGCCCAGGGGACGCCTCCCTACATCTCCAAGGGACATTATGACGTCCCACTACCATCTATGGAACTCCTCACATACGCTAGGACAGGTTCCATCAAACACAGCCGTGCCGCCGAAGTCTACATCCATTTGTGTCGGTTAACAGAGATCGTCGGGGATGTTCTGCCACTCATTTATCATATTCGTTCTGGCAACGACAGCATTGCCGCCGAGCAGACCTCGAGATCTGAGATTGAGCTCAACCGGTGGATGGAAAGTCGGCCAAGTTGGCTGAATCTAAACGATTTCCACAACAGACCGCCTGTGCCAGGTCTGCTCAACCTACAGTTATGCTATCTCTCGGTGCGCATGTTACTGCGCCGGATAGCTTGGCATGAAATCAGTCAACGGGAGAGCGACCCTGCATCCTCTTGGTTGCTCGGATGCCAGGCCGCTGCAGAAGATATTGTCCGGTTCGTTACCTCGTTGCACAAACAGGATTTGATGGGCTTCTGGATGCCTTATAACGCCCATCATTTCACCTCGGCAGTGACATTGCTTCTCCGCTGTGCGTTGCAAACAAGCTATTCCAATGTCCGGACCCAATGCATGCGCAGTGCGCGGACACTCGTCGACAGCCTGAGGAAATACCACGATGAATATAAATGGGATCTTGCAGAAACGGCGCTAGAACAAAGCGAGGCTGTCCTGAGACGCATCGAGGACTCTCTGCCTCAGACGCCAATGGACGGTACCCCGAATCTCCCGCCTGTCTCGGTGCGTGCCGACCAGATGGAAACGCGTGGGTTTGTCGACGAGAATATGCTCGGCGATCCTCTACCAGAGGATGCCTTCCTCACAAATCAACAGGGGTCGATCGAAGAATTGTTTCCTGAGATCTTCTCCGATTTCACAGACACCGCCCTGTTTCCTGGGGCGATCCACACGGACTACGGTGACTGAGACGGATGATGCAGGGAAGGAGTCTCCACCACACAAACTCGTCTCGGGTCCTCATCCACAGTGTTCCTTGTGCGAACAGGCGGTGTCAATGTCAAGTCTGCTGTCTTGCTAGAAGCAATCGCTGGAGTTGCACCGGCGAGACAGAACGGTTAAACTGTCCTTTCAATGGGTAGAAATTGCACTTGAAGCCGAAATCTTTTGGTCAGGCGTTATCATTAGGAGGTGGATGTGGCGTTAGCATGGGTCCGGGAAGGATAGTGACTCATCTTCATTCTACGGTCATTGGGACCGCTTCATGGGCAAATCCTTCCATCTCCATGTCGCTAAGAGTGGCTTCTTCATCATGTGTCTATCACCCCTCCTCGCTGAATGACGTCTCTTGGTATTGGGCATTGTCAGACGGCGGCTAATACAGTCCGGCTCTTATCTGACAAGGGTATACCGAGCGTTGTGGTGCAAAATGACAAGGTCTGACAGATGGCTGCGAGTGGCCTTCCAGTTCATAATTGTTCTTCTTCCCATTTTCTGACTCGCAGCTCTGTGAAGGCAACAGTACATTATGCCAGTGCGATAACAACGCCACGGTGAGAGTCGAAGCTAAGAAGTTGAGCCTGACCATTTTTCGGCTCGCTGTGCCAAAGAAACACTCATTCCGCTCATCTCATTCGCGCGTCGGAGCCGATGCCTGTCAGCCTGAGCGTGCACGGTTGATCACCCCATATTTCTCGTCAGGCCCGGCTGAGGCACATCCAACATATTCCCGTTCTACTTTCTATTCGAATGACTTCAATTCATTTCTCTAATTTCTTTGCGATCCGGGACTCAGCACCGAGAACGTCGAGCTGATGGTTGGCTGGCGCATCAAATCGCAATACGAGCCTTGATCTCTCCCGCCCGGCTGCGGCGCACGCAGAAGGGCCTGAACGATCCTGGTCCTGAAGACACGCGAGGCTGATCAAGAGTCGTCCCTGCAAGATATGCCTATTGAGTCGGTTCTCCTCGTCGTCTGGCTCGCAAAACGGTAACATGGAATCGACGAACCATGTGAGGAAGCAGAACTCCTCCTGCGACCCTTGCCGGCGATCGAAAAGGCGATGCGCTTTCCCGCCCGATGTCACACCTGGTCTGCCGAACCAATGTCTCAATTGCGCCCATCTGGGCAACAAATGCACCTTCGACTTTGTCACGTCGCGACTGGAGCAACGAGGTAAAAAGAAAAAGCTGTCAGATCTGGTGCCAGAGCATCAGAACGTATGCATCGCTCCGGCGCCATCCGACAAGGCATCGCCGACGCCAGCCCCTTGGCCCTCCGATGCAGACACTCACGAACCGCCGAGCCCAGGCCATATCACTGCTCAAAATGCCCTTTGGAGCGGCGTTCCCTACACTGGATTTTTCGGTGTTGATATGTTTATGGGGAATCTTGTGTCTGAATTGGCCAACCTGAATGGCGATGGCGACGGCTTTCACAATGCAAATCCAGCAACGAAGAAAAACTACCCGAGCGGAACTTTCACGTCGAGCTGGAAAGATTCGGCTGATGAGGACAGCAAATCTCCACCGGTCGAAACAGATAGACGTCTATCACCTCCAAGGCTCTGGTCTGGAAGCCCGATTCATCTCCTCAATTCGAGCGTCGAGACCCAACTCATAAATCAGAGCCTAGGTGATGTCTACAGTTGCATGATGTCGGGAATCGCCACAAGATATCTGGATTACCATTGCAATCTGTTTGCTGGATCATACAAATACTCGTTTGACGATGATCAATCACTCCCTTTCTGCTTGGGACAGGATGACAGCGCATCAATGACCAAGATGTTCACACCATCCTGGAGAAAGCCCACGTTGGGCGCTGTGGTTGGATATAAAAGCTCGATAATCTCTCCGGAGGTGTTGGAGGGCCAGATTAACAAAGTCACTATGATCGGAGTGGCACGGTTCTTGGACAACTTTGGTCCTTTGTACGGAAATGTCATCGACCAGAGGACTAGAAATCTGAACGACAGTACACTGACAGCGGTGCTGCAAGCCTTTTCCCTCCAGTTCTCGCCTTCCAACCAAACAGATGATCCAAAGTTACCCTTTAGAAAGGCCCCCGATACGCCAGGAACAGAGTCAGACCCTTTCCCGGACAATCGCAGCACCAACAGTACCCATGTTTTCACGGCAGCTTGGTTCAATGCGCATTCTCACCTGGTCGAGTCCAAGGACAACCGTTCTTTTGTGAAGCTATATTCCATGTTTCTCTTCCACATGACCACGGTTCCTCCAGAAGCACTATCGATGGTCCATTCCGGAGAAACGCCACTGGAACTGCTGGATCTTTCCTTGAAACAGTTGGAAGAATTGCAGGACTTGATTGAGACCTACTGTGAGAACCTAGGTCCGAAATCGATATACCGTTTTCTGCTTCACTCCACACTTGGCATCATCCGGTGGTATGGCTATCTTCGAGACACGATAGCTTCGGTGATACACGATCGGCCGTGTTTCCTTAAAGACGCTCCTCGAAGGTCCAAAGGTATTTGTGCCGCGAGAATCTTAAGACGCGTCCCTGTAACTGACTTTACACCCCCTCCAGGCTCATCACCCCTTGGTAATCGTGTCAGTCCCGAATGGCAACAACCATCGGCCTTCGACCAAGAAGTTCCACAACTCTCGCGGAGCGCTGCTGGAGACCTTTTCCACCTCTACAGAGGGATGATCAGCCTCCGGCAAATCCTTGGATCCGAGAAGGCCTCGTGTGATGTCAACCTTGTCAGGAGTGCCACCGAATCAGCCTTGAGTGTCACCGAACAGTTTTCCCTGACATACGGTGCCTGGCTGGACCAATGCATCATCTCGTTTTACCTTCTTTCTGAAAAGTCGAAGCTGTCGTCAGGTAAGCCAGCTGTTGTCCCGTGTGCCAAATCACTCGAGACTGATGACCTCCTTGTAGCATTTCTGATCCTGTTCTGGAACATGTGCTTATTTCTTCTGGTCGAACAGCTGCATCTTGCAGCTGAAATCCTCCCCTCGACGGAGAGATCCTCGATCCTGGATGCAGCACACGTCTTACAGCGAGACGCCGTCACGTCTTTCCTCACAACCGCACAACGGATCGTCGACGTCTCGGCGCTGGGAGAGTTCAAGCTCATCAACAGTGTCCAGGCGAAAATGAGTTTGATCTCGCACCATGCAAATACAATCTTGATGGTCCTGGCTCTGGTCAAAGGTATCGAGCATACGATCGACTTCAACGTCTCAAGCAGCGAGGGAGAAACGTCTGGATCTGGATCTGGATCCGGCGGCGACACAAGCTGGGTTGCATCTATCAAGCCTCTACTCAATTGTCTCTTGACGTTGGATACAACTGTTTCAGGGGCATTTACAGCCAGGCCGGCTTTGCAACGGCTCATGCAGCAATATGGCGATATTTTGATGGATTGCTGGTCGCAGGATGATGACCTTGCGAATCTTTCTTGATCGATAAAGGTCCTAGGTCGGCGTTTTCAGGAGTCGACCATATCATGGAAGGGGCATGTTAGATCCGAATTATACACCTCATGAATTGTATATATACATGTTTCTGGACCGAGACTCGGTCGCCGGGAAAACACCCAAGACTGTGTTATCGCTTCAGCCATTCCAACCCCACATACTGCGGCTCCGAGGTCTTTTTGCAACCCCAGATCTCAGGACGCCTGATGCCGATCTTCCAACGTCACTCGCTGTAGGAGGTTGCATACTCCAGGCCTGCTCTCAATAGTTTGAGCTGCTTCTTATATCCGGACCGATTGCGTGGCTCTTTGATTACATCCTTCATCCCTCCCGCCGCTCTCGAGTCCCCAGCCTGTGGTGTCCTTTTCAAAGTCCCAGAAACCACAGACCGAAGCAAACCTATACATTGGAATCTCGTGAACTCACAATCCAGACATGCCTTACAAGTCAAGATGGGAACTATCCCCCCCGGCCACGTCAGTGCCTTCATTCATGTTCGGCTCGCCCTCAATCACCCTCAACTCGCATGACAAGCTCATCATCGACGCGAAGCGACCAGACACCCATTTCCTCACACTCCACAGCTACCGAGAATGGTCCAAGAGATTCGGGGCGGGCCTCAAATCGGCGGGCCTTGGAAGGGGGGATCGCGTCCTCCTGTTCTCCGCCAACACCATCTTCTACCCTGTCGTGGTCATGGGCACACTTGTGGCCGGTGGTGTGTTCAACAGTGCTAATCCGGCATACACGGCGCGAGAGCTTTCTCATCAACTCAAGGATTCGGAGCCTCGTTTTGTCGTGGCGGCGGAGAATTGTATCGAGCGCGCCCTGGAGGCGGCGGATCTGGTGGGCTTTGACCGAACGCGGATCTTCCTCTTTGAAGAGTTAGCCATGGACCATGAGAAGGCGACGACGACGACGACGACGACGACCGTCTCCTCCCCTGCTCTCAGAAGCGGCGGAGCACGACTTTGGAGTGATCTCGTTGCTACGCCGGAGATCGGTCGAAGCTTCGTTTGGGAGGAGTTCAATACCCGAGGAGACGATTCCGAACGCACAGCGATTCTGATCTACTCCTCCGGCACCACTGGCCTTCCAAAGGGCGTCGAACTGTCCCACCGCAACATCATCGCCAACATGCTCCAACTCAAGCAGATCCAAATCTCCGACCCGAGCGTGAGCGGCGACAGGCGAAGTCTCTGCGCGGTACCCATGTACCATGCCCTCGGACTGTGCTACTACAACTTCACAGCTCCGAAGTGGGGGGTTCAGACGTATCTGATGGACCGATACAATCTGGCAGATATGTTGAGCCATATTCAGAGGTTCCGTATCAATGAGCTCGTGCTCGTACCGCCGATGTTGGTCGCGATGGCTAAACATCCCTCCGTTCGAGATGGAACTTGTGATATTTCCAGTGTGAGGAAGGTTCTCGCTGGTGCGGCGCCGATCGGTATGGAAGTCACGCAGCAGTTTGAAGAGCTTTGGAAAGGGAAAGTCAAGGTGCGTCAGGCGTGGGGGATGTCAGAGTAAGTCTCTCCGGTTTGTCAGTCCTCCCTGTGTGGACCATTTTTGAACCAAGTGTGCTTTAGAACTCCAGCCATAACACTCTGCTGGGACGAGCAAGAAAGCGAAGGTCCCTCATCCATCTCCATCGGCGAACTCGTCCCGGGCGCCGAGGCAAAACTCGTCAAAGAAGACGGCGAAGAAGAAACCCGCCCGCGAGAGACAGGCGAGTTCTGGATCCGTTCTCCCAACGCTATGAAGGGGTATTGGCGGAACCCGAAGGCCACTGCGGAAACGATCACTCCGGATGGGTGGTTGAAGAGCGGAGATATCGCGTATCGTGATGAGGCTGGGAAGTGGTATATGGTTGATCGGAAGAAGGTGAGCGATCTCGTCTCGTCTCATGCTTCGTGTTGTCGCTAACCGGCGGTTGGTCCCTGCTATCACAGGAACTCATCAAAGTCAAAGGCGTGGCAGTCGCACCGGCAGAAATCGAGGCCTTGCTCCTTGAACACCCCGAGATCGTCGACACGGCTGTGATTGGAATCAAGACGTATGTTTCCCAACCCGCTCCTCCAAATCACCTACCCCTCGGTCACTCAAGACAACCAATTCCGCTGACTCTTTTTCTTCTCTTCACATCCAGGCCGACCGGCGATGAGAATCCCCGTGCATACGTCGTTCCAACCCCACGAACAACCCTGACAGAGAAGGATGTGGTCGAGTTCGTTAAGACACGCATGTCCACCATCAAGCATCTCACGGGTGGAGTCGCGTTCGTGGATGTCATCCCGAAGAATCCTGTAAGTTTGTCGTCACCAGATCCTTCCTTGTATTGTATTGTGTTGTGTTGTGTTTCTTGGTGTGTACAGGAAGTTCGAATGCTGACCGCGCTCTCTTCGCAAATCTGTTCGACAGTCCGGGAAGATTCTACGGAGACAATTGCGAGAGCGTGCTGCGAGGGAGACGGGATCGAAGCTCTAATACTGAGAGAGCGAGGGACTGAGACTGTGAGACTGAGGTTCGGAAGGCCACTGTACAGAAGATGAGTGATATGTAGGCATCTGAACAGAGGGTTACGAAAATCTATCAACCGTTACGTTAAATGTTACAAGGAAAGCCGCCCTGATCATCTCAGGCAGCCCAAAATCCAAATGCAAAAGCGTTCCCAGAAAGTTCTCCATTTTTACATCTTTTGATTTGATTTGGTGATATGATCACAAGTGTGTTTTTGGTTTCTCGATCGATTTCAAACTCCCCAGCCCCATAAACCTGGTCGCCTGGTCCAACCGGTCGGATCCCCAGTACCATTCTTCCTGGCCCTGGGCGTTGACGACCTTGATCCACGGTAGGCCTGGTGCGCCGCTGTTGAGGGCCTGTTCTGTGTTCTTCTTCAATGCCTCTTTGATTTCTTCGGTGGAACCCTAT
The DNA here is from genome assembly GCA_001599775.1 of Exophiala alcalophila. Classification (NCBI taxonomy): domain Eukaryota; kingdom Fungi; phylum Ascomycota; class Eurotiomycetes; order Chaetothyriales; family Herpotrichiellaceae; genus Exophiala; species Exophiala alcalophila. The sequence goes on from BCHY01000002.1 coordinate 4,437,401, forward strand.
GTTGTCGTCGTGAGATGTCAGTTTGGTTTAGACAATTTTTCGGGAGAGGGGGAGGGGGGCCCTTGGATCGGTAGTCACTTACCCTGGCAAAGACCTTGGAAGCTTTCTCCCTTCCCAGCACTTGCGTGACGATGGGCTCGTAGATCTCCGGCAGCTGTACGCTCTTCTTCTCGTACCAGAAGGCGTGGTAGAGCGCGCTGATCACGTCCGTGTATTGATCGGGACACTCGATTGAACATGCCATGAGGACTCGTTGGACCTGTGACGGGAAAGAAAAGGGGGGTTCCTTTTTAGTCATGGATCCATTGTGAGCAAGGGATTTCGTCCATCTATCTGCTCACCTTCAACGTCGTGGCTTTGAATGGATAATTCGGGGGCCATCCTTCTTGCCAGGGGATATCAAAGTCTCGACACGCGCGCTTCACGTCCGTGGCCAACCAATTGACTTTATCTGTGTATGGAAATCTTGTCAGTCGGGACTGCTGACTCCTGATGAGAAAAAAAAATCGCAAGCACCGCTGCGTTCTCAGAGGTATAATATCGCTGCTGTATGTACTCACTTGGACTACTCCACGGTGGCGTCAGGCCTATCGCCTTGACGAAGGCGACCAGCAGGACTGGGATGTATGTGACATCGCAGGAATTGTAAATTGGTGAGTTCTGTTTGTCACCGTCGCTTCGGTCAGTGTGAGTTCTCAAAGTCGATACAAGCAATGCAAGGGGCTGGCTCCTGGTCTTGCAAAGGGGAATATTTTCCGATAGGAGATGCGAAGACACCGTCGTTCAGTCATACACAATACATCGGCTACCTGGTGAGGATTTTTACCTTTATGAAGTTAAATGCCACGTATGCGTACGGGCTGTGGAGGTCGTAGTAGAGCGTGAGAGTTGGTCTCGCCATGGCTCAAAATGGTAGATGATTCCGGTATACTGCAAAAAGGGAATGTCGTTGCTCTTTCGTTCTGGTTATCGTGTCATAGTTGTCATGGTAATGAAGACCTCACAGTCAGAATTCCATCGCAATTTCAGGGTCCCCCTTGTTGCTCTATGTTTGATGAACAAAGCTCCTGAAGAAGTAGGTTAGGTATTGTGTAAATACGTATGTACGGACCTTGAAGTTGGGGTTGGCGGAGACCGGCGCTACGATGTTCCGGGCATTGTACCGGGACCGACTCCCGAGGCTCCGAGTCGGCTCCGATGCAATAATGCCACGACGACACGCGACTCACAACACCTCACCTCACATCTTTTCGCGTTTCAAGCAACATCACGGCGCTATCAAACTGACTGTGCACGCCTGAAGACAGGATACCGGTCTCTGATTGCGGGCTCCCTCCGCCGACCGCGGGGAAGATCCCCTTCGACCCCCACCTGTCCGAACTATCTCGACATCTTGTACCTCCACCAATGGAGCAGGACATCGAATCTTCGTACTCGAATCATGTCAGCTTCCTCTCGGAGACTGCGCCAGCAGCGACTGACTCCGAGCGAGATGCCCTTACTGCCATAGACCCCCCTGGCTTCTTCATCCGTCATCCGCCCAAACCCCATGAGCTGGACTCCGACATCACAGACGAGTCCCAGCTCTTCCAAACCATCCATCTTGGCTCTGCAGTTGTGGATGAAGAGAAGTGGCGGCTTGTGCTGGACGGTCTGGTTGAACGGCCGTTTTCGATCTCTTTCACTCAGCTGAAACGCATGCCGAGAAGAACAATCACTTCATTTCATGAATGCTATGGGAGCCCCATTGCTCCTCCTGTCAACGCTGTGTGGAGAATAGGCAATGTCAAGTGGACGGGGGTTCGACTGGCAGATTTGCTCAGACTGGCTGGACCAAAGCCTGAAGCCACGCACGTCTGGTCGCAGGGGCTGGAATCAGGCTCTTTTGCCGGTGTGTCGGCAGATCGCTACGAAAAGGATCTGACCATCGAGAAGGCTCTGTGTCCTGAGGTCATGATCGCGTATGAGATGAATGGCCAGCCACTGAGCAAGAATCGAGGCGGACCGGTAAGGTTGATTGTTCCGGGCTGGTTCGGCACAAACTCGACGAAGTGGCTCTGCCGGTTGTCCCTGCAGGACCATCGTGCCACCGGACCCTTTACGACCAGATTTTACAACGAGGTTGACCCGACCGACTCCGCCGGGCAGAGAATTAGGCCAGTCTGGATGGTCGAGCCGAACTCCATGATTGTGAGACCTGCCCCTGGCGCCGTTTTGCACGGACCCGAGATCGAGATCTGGGGAAGAGCGTGGGGATGTGAAGAAATCGCCCAGGTTGACATCAGCGTCGATGGAGGCGAAAGTTGGATTTTACCCTCTGATACTCAGCTGCGGTCTCGCCAGGAATTTGAATGGCAGCTGTTTCAGTCGAAAGTCAAAATCTCGAAGCCAGGGAAGTACAAGCTAACAGCCAGGGCTACGGACAAGGGTGAAGTGTCTCAGCCATTGATTGGTAGAAGAAACCATGTACACACTGTCGAAGTTGACGTTCATTGAGCTCACTGAAAGGAATGAAGAGGAACAGCGCAGTTCATCAGGAGATGATCCAGCTCCAGCTTCGGAAGCAGGAGATCAGCGAGCGCCTGTTGATGCCGTCGATCCGCCGGCATGATGAAGGCCCAGAAATTCTGGACCTGTTGATGGACCCCCGGCATCTGCGAAGCGAACTCTTCATTACTGGACAAAACTCTCAGCCTCGTACTCCCCTGTCACACAGGATGTGATGACGACAGCGACCCAGCTTCCCATCACGGACCCTCAAGTCAGAGCATCAAACATTACTTATGCACACCAATGCATCCGAGAGGCACGCCGGCTGCAGCATAAGGAATGAAGCAGAGTGAGCTTGTTGTGCACCGGTTTCAAATCGATATCACATTGGTTCTATAGTGGGGTCGCGCCATTATCGCTCCTCGACCAAAAATTCGACGAGTTGTGTGCCCCGGGCGGCTCCCTCGAAGTCATCAAGTACTACGGAGACTTCAAAGACCCATCAAATGCCCTAGGCGGTGTTAGCGACAATCTCGACAATGATCACCCCATTTTCGATAGCGATGAGTGCAATACCAGCATTATTCTAATCTGTTCATGCCCGACATGGGCGTGTCGCCCGTTCCGCTATTGGCAAAACGACTTGATCAGGGACTCACGGGGGGAAGACGCCTTGTCCTCCTCTTTGGCATCCCAGATCAAGTTCCCCACTCACGCTTGAGAGAGATCTCGACAACAGACTATATACATCCAGACGATTTGAATAGCGAAGTTGGACACCTGGTTAGGTAGACACAATGCATTCATTCAACAACACCATTGCTCCTATTCTTGAAATTTGATCCTACTATATCCACAATAGGAAATACGGCTCTGCGTGCTGAGGCGAGAGCAGGGGGTGGAGTTTCTTGGCATATCCGTGGCGGAAAAGGCGAGACGTGTATACCCGCCGACACAAAAGCTTCTTTAGTGACCCTGGACCCTGAAAACACCTCCCTATCCGAATTAGGTATTTGGCTTGCTATACCACTCCCCTCTCCTTTCCGGTGATACAGCCAGCAAGGCGCTGCATTTGCCAATCTTCTTCATTTCTGACAGCCCTTCACAGTTGTAGTGAATTGAACAATCGAACCACACCCATGGCACACCCTGCGGCAGCACCGCCCACAACAATCATCTGCCCAGCACCCCAGAGATTGCAGCGGACAGCCTGCCAGCCCCTCCAGCCCTCCACAAAGCCGGTTTTGACATAGCCAAATACAAAGAGCGCAACCACCATGACGCTGATGCTCCAGATAAGGCCTTCAGTGACACTTGTAGCAAAGAAATATGGGACCAGTGGCACAAAGCCTCCGATGAAATAGCTCAATGCAATCGTGATGGCACAGACCACTGCTCGACTCGCCGCTGGCTCTGGCGTGCCGTGCTGGAAGTGCATGAGGAAATCAACCACCACCTCTGGGCTGTTCGAGGTGATAAGTTGATGGGTGAAATCCTTGAGCATGGACGGTGGCAGATGATATGGCGCAAATATCGAAGTGATCTCAGAGGAGAGATTGCCGCTCGTCTCGAGGACTTTGGACCTTGTGACTCGATACGTGGCGTTGTATGACGCCTCTTCGCTTTTCGCGCCGAGATAGCCACCCAGTCCCATTGAGATGGCTCCTGCGATCAACTCGGCCAGGCCGCCAAAGACGACCACTTTGGTGTCTCCCAGCGCGGAAAGACCCGCTGTGAGCGCAAAGGGCACTGTGAGGCCGTCTGAGAGACCGATGATGGCATCTGACACAATGCGGGCATTCAACGAGCTGCTCTCTCTGTCTGCAGATGGTTGAGCCATTTCGCAGATTGTCTCTGCTGAAGATTGGGAGGCTTGGCTGCTTGTCTCGAGGGCTTCGTCTCCAGACTCAGACGCCGTTGATGACTCGTTCGTGAGAGCTGCATCTTTCTCAGGATCGACTGACAGTGGGTTGTACTGGCGACCGATGAGAGACTTAAACATGGAAGCCATCACGTTTGTGTCTTCAAAGCTGTCGATCATGGTAAGTCGTTAGAAGATTTGTGTAGAAGAAGTTCTTTCTAACAAGGAGGATCTTAGTGTGGATGACAGCGATGTTTTGCAAACCTCTTGTTTCTCAAGAAGAAGAAAAATTTGGACATCTTCGGGGGGAGCTGGTTTGACCAGAAGTATCCCATCTCCTCGATACGCGGGGCAGTCGGGAGCTTCTCTCATGCAAATTCCCTTATCATGAATGTAACACCCTGTAGACCGAGGTGACGAGGCCTCTTTCCATCACATTGCATGATACTCCACAGATAGTTGGAAGTTGGAAGCCGTGTTGCAAATCCGACCACACCGCTGTAGTCTCGTTGCCTGTAGAAGAAGAACGTGCACGGCGTGCGATGAGAAAAAGGCGCCGCCCACTTCCTAGACTGGTACAACGCGGCCGTTCTAGAAGGAATGGGGACAAATGCGCATAGCTAGCTAGCGCGCTTGCTCGCTCAGCGCCCTGTAAAGTAGCAGGATCGGCATAGCGCATGATGCCTGTCTTCCCCGCTGTCTGTCAATTGAAGCACTTCTAGTGGGGAGTTGATGTAAAACGTGCGACAACGTGGGAGGGTCAGCACCAAAAGACAGAAGATGATTGGAGAGTGGATGCCGTCCTCGGAAAAAGGTTTTAAGCATATGCCCAGATATGCCAAGCTTTTCTTCCCTGCTGGGCCCGCCCCGCCACACCCGCTAAGCTTAGCGCTAGCTACGCCTTGTCTTCCCGGCTCCACCAGCCTTAAACTTGCTTCGTTACACTTACGGAGTTGTACGACTGTGGAGGCGCTCACTACTCGTTTATACAGCACAAATGGCGAGATCGGCGAACGTCGAGTCCCGTCTCCATCACAAAAGGAAAAGCTGTGCTGCCGAATTGTGCCGTTCAGAGCAGGTGCTCCTGCATCCTTCAAGCGCCGGCCGAGGCTCGAAGGGAACGTGATGCTGTTTTTCCTGCGCATTGGCTGCTTTCTCTTCAGACCGGATTGCGTGACAATGGCCAACAGGATGCAAAAACTATCCCACGATGTCACGGCAAAGTCAGGCGGGAGGAAGTCCCGAGGCAACGACAGAATATATGAATAAGTCCATGAGTCCGGCATTTCATGCTCTCGACAAAGCTGTGGCTCGAGCGAGAAAGCAGCAAGCAGGGTTAGTACATTGTTTACCAGGATGCCTTCTATTCTTTCCTTCTCGGTCGCACTTGGTGCTCTCATTTCGTCCGCTGTCGCGAGACCGTCCCAGCCCGTTGGGCGACGTTCTGCGGCATGGGGAGACTTGAGCTCCAAGATCACACATGTGGTATATCTGATGCTGGAGAACCACTCCTTTGACAACATCGCCGGCTACTGGGATTTCAACCCAAACATTGACGGCGTGCGCAACATCGACTACTGCAATGAATATACAAACCCCAACTGGACTGTTTGGGATGAGCCTCTCCTGATCTGCAACGGTATCTACGAGGCTGAAGTTCCTCTGAATGACCCGGATCACAACTTCGCCGGAACCAGCTATCAGATCTATCGAAAATGGAACCCGACCAAGGACGATGTCCCAGATATGTCGGGCTTCATTGAAAGACAGTCTGAAAAGTACAACGCAACACCTGGAGACAGCTCTTTCGTCATCAAGTCGTACGAGCCAACGGAGGGCAACGTCCTGGCGACGCTCGCCCAGAACTTCGCTTTCTGGGATTCCTACCACTCGGAGCACCCAGGCCCAACGAACCCCAACCGACAGTTTGCAACCTCTGGATCCACTTGCGGCCACGTCGACAACACCGACCAAGCTGCCGGGTGGTTCAGCAACACTACCGGGACAACCTGTGCGGTGTCCATTTTCGAAGCCATGTCCAAGAAGAACATCACTTGGAAGAACTACTACGAGACGGACATCATAGACGCGTACATGTACAAGTGGGTGCAAGACAACGCCATGGACCAGCTCGTGCATGCGGATCAGTTCTACGAAGACCTGAAAAACAACAACTTGCCGCAGTTCTCGTATATCAACCCGGAGTGCTGCACCGTGGACTCAATGCATCCCACCAGCAACATGGCCGCAGGAGAACTGATGATCAAGCATCTGTACGATGCAATCCGCAACTCCGCATACTGGGACAACGTGTAAGTCTTTCCCCGCTCTCTTTCGTCGGTCGTTAAGAACCACGACACTAACCCGCCCTGGCACGTGCCCACAGACTCCTGATCATCAACTTTGACGAATGCGGCGGTTTCGCCGACCACGTCCCCCCGCCGACAAACATCCCAGCGCCCGAGGACGGAATCACCTTCTCCGGCCTCTCGGACAAGCACAACGTGACGTACGACTTCACACGTCTCGGAGTGCGGGTACCTGCATTCGCCATCTCGCCCTGGATCCAGCCCAACACGCTTATTCACGACCAGGGGACCATGTACGCCGAGAACTCAGCCTACACGCACACTTCGTTCCTGCATTTCCTGCAGGAACTGTGGGGCCTCGAGGGGTTGAACAACCGCGTCCAATGGGCAAAGACCTTTGAGCATATCTTCTCGGACAAGCCGCAGCCCGGCGGTGGGCTGTCTAAGCTGCCCAGTCCCGTCTGGCATGGTGGGCCTGGACAGCCGGAGCCGAAGCCATTCCCGCTCTTGAACCAAGATGAGAGTTATTATGCGAGCTTGGAGTATTAGAGATGACTCAGACTCAGACGCGGAGCTTGGGGGCAGGTTTCTGTTGCAGCACATACATGCAAAGAGCCGTCAGGTGCAAGCCAGCGTAGACGCTAGCGATGTAGTAATAGGCCCCGTTGTCGAAGAGCGGGCTGGCAGATAGATGTCCATAATCTCGTCATATAGGCTCCTTATTCTCCCTCCTTCCTTCTCAATGGTCAACTCCTCAAACGCAACATCCTGGGCTTTGACTCTGGGTCGTGTCATGTCGTGCCCTCAGCTCAATCAGGCATTGACACGTGCCCATGCGTCCGAGCCCCCGAGGAGACCACTGATAGAGCCCACGACTCCAACAGTGACGGTGTCCAGGGGTATCCAGCCCACAATCGCGCCGGGGATAGCCAGGTCACAACAGTCAATGACCAGTTGCTTATACAATGAACGGCGTTTGTTGGCATTCGCGTCGATTGGCGGGTTTGTGCCGTCAGCACCAGCACCAGCACCATGACTTTTCTTCCCGTTCCCGGTATTTGACTTTCCTTGCTGAGACTGTGATTTCGATGAAGGAGGATTCGGAGATAACGGTTCCGAGCCAGCGTAAATGTAGAAAATCTCATAGACATCCAACAGCGCCGCGGCCGTTAACGAGTAGAACCAGAACTTCAGCGACTCGACCTGCAGCCACGGCGCCCATGCGTTGGATGTCGCTCCTATCGCATCGGGCTGTTTTGGAGAAACGCCCATCTGTGGTCAGCTGTTGTCTTATTCCCCGGAGATTTTAGGAAACTAGACACACAAATGTATGTGTGAGTGAGTGTATGGTGTGGTTAACGTACGAAGACAAACATCTCCATGAAGAGGTAGATGCCCAGGAAAGACCATTTCGACACGATCAGGAGGAAGTGGATGCTGTCTTGAGCTGACGGCGGCCGGGTTGAGGCAGCCTTGTCCTTCTTCGAACTCGACGACGGACGACTCAGGTATGCGTCGTACTGTCGATATGCCATTGTGAAGCAGTCGATCCATTTGAAGACGCGGAAGTACCGTCGAGCTGTACCCGACGTGAACGTGCCACCGTGTCAGCTCTCGTTCCCTTCACAGAAGAAAGATACCCGATGACCCTGATGAGAGGGAGGGGGAATGCACCAAAACTTACCAACCGCGAATTGGGTCTTTGCAGCCGTCCAATTAACAATGTCATCTGGCGATGGAGGGAGAGTGTGTTCCGCGACTTGAGAAAGCGATTGAAGAGTCTTCAGAGCTTTCTCGATCGCGACTTGATATTGCACAAGACGGATAGGTCAGCATAGGTGTCTCGGTAGGGGGTCGGTGCAGCCACAGCTGAACACTCGATTGAGCTCGGCCGCTCTCGTAAGGTGCTTCGGGGAGGATAATAAGAGACACAGGGCGCTGTAGGTGCTTACCGGCATCGTTTGTGTACTTTGCGAGGGACTGGATCATGGTTGCGAGACGCGTCGGAGTGGTTGGCGAAATAGTATTCTTCAATGCGACAAACGAAAGAAAAGGCTCTTGGGTGGTGTTTGATATTTTCCGCGACCAGTTATGAAGCGTTTGGTGGGATTCTCGGCCCAGGGGTGCGTGGACTTTTAACTGTGGTGGAATATATAAGGGATGTATTACTAATAAGTGGCATCGGACCTTCATGAGCTTCCAGTTGACAAGCAGCAGATAGGATCAAGAGGTGGAAGCTTTCACATACCGTCATACAGTCAGCCGTAGCCTTGCGTGAAATGGACCGACGAAGATGGATAGATGATGTATGACATATCACATCACAGGTCAAGCAAGCTTAAAGGTTGAACCCCTGGAGAAATGGTGTTTGGGTCTGGATTAAAGCGGCAAGGGAGTGCACAGAGTGCCCGTTCGTGATTGGCTGGCGGTTGACGGCCAAATTCGAGGAAGCAAGTCATCATGATCAACTCATCTCGTCCAACTCCAGGCAACGCTTGAGCAAACAACAGCACCTGGACTTCACGCGCAGGTCTCAGCATCGCCCACGATGTCGCTCCTCTCACGTCTTCTGGTCGTCGTCGGTCTGCTCTCGTTATTCCATGCGTACGTATCCGCTCCCCTCTCCAATCTCAATCTCCCAAGCTGACCAAAAGTAGAGCATACTCTGCGCACGAATTCTCGACCCTTTCCACCAAGACGCACAAGAGCGCCGAACTGCCCCTCGACATCAAGCTCGAAACCCTCATCTCCGTCTTCATGGCGTGCTTTGGCCTCGTTCTAGGCTCGCAGCCGCTCAAGCCCGTCAGCTGGAGTGCCTGGGCCGGCAAGCTGGAAAGCGAAGGAGGACTCCATCCCTTCCGCGGTCTGGAGGAAAGAGTTGGGTTTATGAACATTCGGGCTCAGCGGAGGGAGTTCGCGAACTGGGCGAGGCAACAGGGCGGTGGTGCTCCGAAGAGCTAGAGAGGGACGAAGGGTGGTTTTAAAAGTTCTTCGATAAAGAGGTTTCAATGCGGCCATGGATGACAACTCCTCCTGGCCGTTTTAGAAGCTATACTCGAAAGGTTATCGCCAGAGTATTGTCGCTCAGAAGCGAAGCCTACTGCTTCAGCCATCTCCCACCTGATACCGCCGAAAATGCAAGCCAGGCAATCGACTCAACAGACACGGTATTTGGGGCGGGATTCGCACGTTCCTTTCACACCAACGCGGTGCGAGCAAGGCGATGTAAAAAGGAGGGCGAAGTTGGAGGGATCGATGGTCAATAAGAGACATCGCCGTAATGCGATGAATTACAGCTACTACACGAAAGGCCATGAATCGATCCGTTCCAGGGAATTCCGACCCGAGTTCCTCCCCGCATGAACAATATCGAAACAATGGCTGCCGAGTGCGCCAAAACAGAAAGCGATCGATTGGACATGGACACAAAAGAGACATATCTTTGCGCGCAAATAAATCAAAAGAGAGCTTTCTGAATTTCCATTGAGTCATGATTTGATTTCATTCGCTTCATTTCACAAGCCCTCAAAAGTGAGGGCTTGCTGGCTGAAAGTCCTTCCTAAACTAATCCATCTTAATACAGAGAGACGCTCTATCAGCCGGAGCACTTCCGCGCTGATACGACAGGGTATAAAAGATCAGAAGAATGAAAAAATCTCAATTCGCAATTGCCAGTGGAGTCCTTGCTTGATCCTCCGTTTCATCATTCGTTTCCATCACAATTTGCGCCGTCGCTTCATTCGTTGGGATTCTCAATCCGTGGTCGTCATAAAACAAAAAACAGAAAGGTTGAAAGAATTGCCCGCAAAGCAAAGGCTACCGGGAGATAACCAGATCTTGCATTGCAGCTGGGCCTTCGTGTTCTCACAGCATCGAAAAGCCCAGGGCGGCAATGAGGAGCCCGACGCCCGCGCCAGCGAGTTTGTTCGAGATGGCGTCACCCGTGGCCTGGGCGAAGGTCGCGCTCCCTGTTGGGGTGGAGGAGCCCCTCGTGGTGGTCGCAGTCACGCTGCTTGTCGCCATTGTGGATGGAGACTCTGAGTTTGTCGACATCGGCATCGGCTCGCTGCTGCTGGTGGTGGTGGTTGTGCTGTTCGCGTATGCGAACCCAGAATAGCTGGGCAACGTGGGCGAGACGGGCTGGCTGGTCCACACGTCGGGTTGGGAGGTGACGACCGCGGGCATGCCGGTGATGACGCCGAGGGAGTTGGTCATGGTGGTGTAGATCGTGAATGGGTTCTCATACGATCTGGATGATGATGGGTCCGACGGCCACCATGATGTCGAGTCCGTCGACGCCGCCGGCGCTTGCACCTGGCCGTCAGGTATCTGTGAAACGGCGTCGGCCGTGGATAGAGGTGAAGGGGCCGCGTTCGACGTGGTTGATTGCAGAACGATGAGCGCAATGGCGAGGACAATGGTCGAGAGACGTGTCTGTGTGGTCTGCATTATGTCGTCTGTTTTGGAGGTATTTCTTGATTTTGTGGTTTTGGATCCAACGCCTCTATGCCTTCGTTCTGATAATGCTCAAAGATTGACTGAAGATATTTGCTCAAGGTCCTTGTTGTGGATTCGTAAAGATGAAGAGAGAGGCACAGACGTGAATGATCGACGACGGAGTATCCTATATAACCCCCCTATCTCGCTGCAACCAGCATCGCGAACACCCACCAACCACCCCAGTAGTGACATTCTCTCCATCGCCCGCAAACAAGCAAAGAGGCGAGGCGGAGGAGTCGTGAGGAAAAGTCTACAGCAAAGAAAATGTTGGGCGGGGACCGAGCGGCTGCCATCTCGGCCAATGACATGCGGGGAAATGGAGTGGCTGCGGCTGATTACGGCTTAGCGCCCAACTTTGAGAAGGTTGGTCGGTTCTCTGAGTGGCTGGTGCATTCAACCCCTGCGTTTCACATGTAACCCCTTGCAGGCGCAGGGGTTGCGCTGCACGTCACACCCGCAAAGCCCAGCATTTCCCTTCATGTCTCTGGAAGGGAATGGCCGTAAAAGGCGGAGTGAAATATTCATTCACTGGTATGTAGCTGGCCACTCGCTTTACTTATTGACGATTCGCCAGACAGCGGGCATTCGTCACTGGGACGAGCCTCGAACAATTGACTGACGGTGGCTTCCCTGTTGACCGGGATACCAGGCCACGTAAGTCTGTGGCGAGATCAATGACACATGCGACCAGTCTCTTCCAGGAAGGATACGGCCGCCGTCGCCTCGTTACATTTTGGTAGTCGCTCGAACGCTTGGACCCAAAGCATCAGATCTAGAAGAACCTCATTGGCATCTTGACATCCCGTCCCTGTCAAAGTCTCCGAATTCCCACGCGCGGCAGCCTTCTGCCGGCGCCCACATTGGAGACTTTGCGCAATGCTGTGGGTCGTGAAGCAAGGGACACGTGAGGAACATGGCTCTGCTTAACTGCCGCGAATTTAGAGCTGATGTTCTCCTTCTCGTCTTCGTGTACCACCACCTGCGACGGGAATGTCTCATCTGATGTGCTTCCACGCATGAAGCGGGGCGAGCTCCGTTTCGGGCCTTCTTGTGACTGACTTGCGGATGGCGACGCTAGTTGTGAGATTGGTCGCTTTCCGTTTATATTCCCCTCGGCGCTGTTTTCGGCCGGCAACACCAACGAAGCTGGAACCAGCTCGTTCTCCTTCATGTCGTCTTTCTCAATTGACTCTTGATGGGCATGGCCGCTGATCGGGGGAGAAGCCCACTGCGAATCATCAGCGTCTTGCTCTCCACGGCGCTTGGCTTCCCGAACAGCGTCGAACAAGTTCTTTGGAATCGGAGCGTGTATGCTCGTCATCAATCTTGCTTGTGTAGAGAAAGCAGCATAGTCTTCTTGGATCAGGGCACCAGCCGCTGAATTCAAAGCCGAGTCGGGGTTCGGTTGAATCAACAGACATGAGATTGTCACCAAGATATCTTTGAGCGTCAACTTTTGGTCCCAATCTCTTTTTAACGTCTCCAAGCACACCGCGCCCGTGGATTCCTCGACATTGGGGTGGTAGATGCGAGTTTTGAATGTGGCTTTGGGCGGGCTCTTGGGATAGTCGTGCGGGATTTTGAGGTGCAGTCGCCAGAGACCGCCGGAGTAGGGAGTGCCTTCTGAACCAGTCACAAGGACGAGAAGTTGTGTAAGATCATCAGGAAGATCCCCGTCATCGGTCTCAGGGAAAAGGAAGTTAGGAGGCAGGCAAGACTGCAGCGCAGCGTGGTCTTTGGCGAGCCGACGAAAGGAAAATGCCTGCGTTTCAACTTAGCATCTGCACCGAAGGTCATAGTGTCAGGTCGTAGCAATTATAAGTAGGTCCATACCATTAGAGGAATGAGCTCATCAATCGTGTCGGAATCATCTATGCTGGGAACTCCGAAATTCTGTTTGTTTGCGATAATAATGAACGGAGCTGTTTACATTGCCTGCACGCGCCCACGGTTGACACCCGTCGCGGTGACACAATTGCACAGTTCGACGCGGAAGAATATTTATCCGTTCAAGCCAATGACAGTGCTGGCCTCGTCGACCGACCGCCTACAGTCCTACACACAGACACACCCAGACTTACGAGCAGTACTCCATACATCGTTCAGGATGATGCTCAACGGTCTGAGGACTTTGTCTGAGAGGTAGAAGCAAACATCCTCGTACAGATTTAGGAGGTGATCCATACATCCTCGTGACTGATCGACTTGGATGCCAACTTGGCAGCTTCGCTGCAAAGGCGAGGCTGCATCCTCATCAAGTCTCACATCAGTCTTGCCGATCATTGCAGATCCCTAACGATGGATCATGTGAGAGTTCTCTTGAGGTTCAAGAACGACAACGGATTCCCTCTCAAGGGCGTCAAGGGGTAGTTTTAGTTCTCACCTCGTATATGTGCCAAAGAGGCAGTACCGTGTACGGAGCATTAATGAGGCATTGCGGCCCAGTCCAGGCGGTCCATGATCTTGCATCCGTCCCGTCCGGCGCTCTACTGGGGGCCACTCCCACGGAGACCAACCGACAAAAGTATTGTGCCCATATGTAGTGCTGATACTGATGAGGATATTGGCAGGCCCACGAGCGTGTTACGGGCAGAGGCGAGTTTGTGCCACCCATATGCAGGTCCGGGTACCTGGAACCGGAACCCGTGCGTTGCGAACTCTCGCTTCCTGAGGCCTTGGGTCTTTTCCGAGCCATTCATAGAGGTGGACTGGCCGAGAGGTTTGTAGAAGAGGGTATGTACTCCGTACTCGTAGTCGTTAGAGCTCGTACTGCAGGCGCGTCGTAGTTCCTGCCGCGGGGGTGTGTCGTACGAGCCGGCCAATCGGAAGCCAGGCGTCGACCCCGCCGGCCTCTGAACGTCGAACCAGCGCCCGGTGTGCGCACCGCCATTCTTGAGTCTTCACTCTTCTCTCTTATCGCCGTTTCTCTCATTTGCTCATCAATGCTCACTCCTCGCAGCTCGCTCTCGTCTAGTGCGACACTGATGACAATGCTCACCTCTCCTCCCTCCCACTCCCCTCTCCCAACCTCAAACGCTGTTCCTAACTCTTTCACCCACCTGCGCGCAGACAATCCGTCCTTTTGTCTTTCCCATCAATTTCCCTCCCAACCGCCCTCAGGCTCCAAGCGCTGTATTCGCTTCACCCTTGCCCCTACCTGCCTTCTCGCCCTACGCCATCTCCGTTCTGTTACGCCCTTTACCTTGCTTCCAGCTCGGGATCCTCCGCCTATCGCCCCCCTAACGGGACACCGCCAGATACTCTCAGTGTCGGCGACACCGCCCACAACCAGCCAGTCCCGGCGTGGCCAGACATGTCAAGCGTGGTTGTCACTACCTGTGTGACTGCCTATTGACCGTCGATCTGCTCTTATTGCTTGCCAGATTCCGGCCCCAGAGGCTCTTTTCAGCCCTGGGCTACAGCTGCGGCTCACAGACCTTCCTTCACCTGCCAGGCTCCATCTCGGCACCAAAGGACGCCCAAAAGGTCGACGGTGACACCGGAGAGCATTTACACCCCCCATCATTGGTATATACGTACAATAATTTCCCGGGCTGCTTGATCGTAACAGTTCCTGCCTCATCATCAATCATCCTGCCTCCCTGCCGACGAGCTCCAGTACGAACGAGTACCTGCATATCGCGCTCACTCACATCAGACGCGACCGGCTGCGGCAAGAGACTTCTCCCACGCCCATCTCCCGACACCGCAGATCTTGTTTTGCGCTTGGACTTCTCCGCCGTACTGCCCACTTCCACCCGGCACCTGGACCTGACAGAACGGCGCGACTGGCACCGCTCGTACTTTTGACACCATCCCTCGCCACTCGATCCAAGTCCGGACTCCCCCCATGTGGCAGCACGCGCAAGGGCAGCGCTTCGCCATCCCTATCCCCTCGCGGCCAGCTGGCCCACCATATGTACCCGTGCCTGATCATGAGTCTCAGCCTGAGCTTGATGTGAGCCTAGTCATGGCCATGGCGACGGGCCCGGGCTCGGGCTCGGTCTCGGTCTCGAATGGCCACGCCGCGGGACGGCATGCATCGACCTCGACCTCATCCTCCTCCTCCTCCCCCCCGGGCTTGGCTCGCAGGAAACGGGCCAGCAAACCAAAAGTACGAACGGGATGCAAGACCTGCAAGGTAAGTTCCTCCCTGGCCCGTTCCCCCACCCGCAAATATCTGTCTCGGGCTTCCAAGTTCCCATCCCTCCCCCCCTTCCGTCCTCGTTTGATTCAAGCCACCGAGGAGGATCCTGTTGGTGGATAGCTGAACCATGCCCCGTCTGACTAAATTTGCCGCCCTGTGGACAGATCCGGAGAGTCAAGTGCGATGAGGCCAAACCCAGTTGTGAGTTTCCCGTCGCCCTTGCCATCTGTCTAGGTACGTATATGCTCATGTGCCCTCACAGGTAAGCGATGTACATCGACTGGACGCAAGTGTGACGGCTACGAGTTCCCCCAAGAGGGATCCGGGAGTTCAGCAGAGTCTCCTTCATCGCCACCCCGACGGGCGGCAGTCTCTTTCGAACAACTATTTCAACCCAACTCCATCTCGAAACCTTTTCAAGGCAACACCCAAGAACGCCGCACCTTCCACCGGTTCATCTACTGTACTGTGCCCGCCTTTACTGGTGGCTCTGAGACCGGATTCTGGACAAAGCTCGTACTCAAAGTGGGTCACGACGAACCCGTAGTCCGGAACGCCATCATTGCCCTAGGCACCTTGCACGAGGACTACCAGGATCGGTGCGGCAAATACAGCCCCCAATTGATCGACGACCAGAGCTACCGTTACGCTTTGAAACTGTACGGAGGGGCGTTGCGAGACTTGAACCAGAGACTGAACGAGCCGTCAAAGACCAACGCCAAGCTCGCCATCATCTCGAGTATATTATTCGCCTGCTTCGAGGTCCTGCGTCGCAATAACATGGCCGCTGTCATCCATTATCAGCAGGGCATGCGAGAATTGATCCGCCAGATGAACCTTCCCGAGGCCGACGAGTCTTCCCTCGCACCCTATTCACCACAACAACAACCCAATTCCCGAGCCGCCTTCCGCGAAATCCCTCAGGATGAACTGGATGAGTTGTTACGGGTCTTTGCCCGATACGATATCCAAGCATGTACCTTTTCCAAAGACCGCGCGGAGCCCTTGTCGACTCATTTGGGCCTACCCAAAGTTGTGCCAACCAGCCTGACTCTAGGCCAAGTTCGCAACCACCTTGACAACCTCCTGGTTGCCGTCTATCAGCTTGTCAAATCCGACTGGCGCATGTACCGATACTGGAACGCAGACCTGGTGCCCATCGAATGGCGGGCTCAACGACAGGAAGCCGTCGACATTTTTGATGCTTGGATGGCTGCCTTGGAACAGTTTTTCCAGGTTCAAGCCCCGCGGCTCAGTCATGCTGATATCAAAAGCCTGTTGGGGCTTCGACTCCAGATCAAGACGGCCGTCATCATGCTCAAAATGTGCATCGATTGTGGACCCGAGACCAGCTTCGACGCATTCCTGGGTGATTTCGAGGACATGGTTTCCAAAGTGGAGCAAATGACGACTGCTCTTAGTCTGGGCCCGACAGATCCCCTGGAAGTCGAGTTGACACCCTTCACCATGGAGCTGGGCATCATCCATCCGCTGTTCTTCATCGCGTGTAAATGTCGAGATCGGAGCATCCGGCGTCGAGCCATTGCACAACTGAAGAGAGCGGGTAAAGAGGGTGTCTGGGAAGGCCCCATCACCGCAGTCCTGGCTCAAAGAATCATGGATCTGGAGGAAGAGGGCCTGTCGCCAGGGCAGGATGTTCCGGAAGAAAACCGGTTCCACGAAATCAAGAAGAACGTCGATTACGATGGTCGGCAGATCCTTTTTGAGGCCTCGAAAGCCCTGGATTCGAGTTGGAAGAACTTTACCTTTCACCGAGAAGCTGTCCCGTTCTGAAGCGTGCGCATCATCATCTCCATGGTGTCTCAGAGGATTATTAATTGGTTCAGTCCGATGCCAAATTCTGGAATTTTTTTGAGCATTCTGTTTTCATTACGACGTACGGCCAATGACCAACGATCGATGAAGCATTCCGCAGAAAGGTGCGCACGGGTTTCCTTACGACGACAGAGGGCCGGCAACCGTATTGCCCGTGAAGTGGTGCTAGACCCTTGGTCCAGGACATGGGCGCTTTCAATATCATGTCATTCCATTGGCGTTGAAGGGCAGCCATTCATGTATGAGATAGAATGGCGGCATAAAACATAACGAGGTATTGAATAAGGGAGAAAAGAGTCTCAAACAACGATTTCGCATCTCGACGACGAGCATGTTGCCTTCGCTCAAAATGTGAATGGCTCCACACAGAGTCAGCCTCGGCATGGACAGCTCGCATTCACACAGCCGCATTAATCTGCTTTTGAATTTGGAACGAGCACTCCTCAACCCCGTGATGTAAAAAAAAAAGGGTACAGAGTCAGTCCTTCGTTCGTCAAGGGGACCAAAAATTAAAAACAAAAACCTGTGAAGAACGCCCGCGGAGAGGCTCGAACTCTCAACCTTGAGATTAAAAGTCTCACGCGCTGACCAATTGTGCCACGCGGGCTCACAAGAAATTCCAACGTAATTTCTGGCCCAATTTGGGGGGTCGCAGGTTATGAGGGAAATATTTGTGCGGCCCACTGCACGTGCCTCTTTGGACATATGGTCATGTGACAGGTAGAGTGCTGTCTGTAGGGAACAACGCGGGAGGTGATTGCCAGATTGATCCCGTGACCCGCAGCTGGATTGCTTCCGCGTTGTCGGAGAATTTTCTGTTTTGGTTTCTGGCCCGTTTCCAGTGTCGCCGCGGACGGCGCCGGCCTTGGCGGGCCGTCCTGCCAATAAACGTCGCCTCTGGGCCTCGAAGGGACTGAGACTCGGGCCCAGCGCCTGCGTCTAGCGTGTCGCGTCGCCCATCGTTGATCACAAGAAATGCTCCCAGCGACACCCCGGCTGATTTCCCAATCTCATCCATCACGCACTTCTTGATTTTGACACATCCGCTACAGCTCACCTTTCCTGGCTCCCGCGTGTCTTCCATGGCGTTGTTGACTGTCTCTTATGCTTCGCCTGTCACCGTCAATCTGAAGGCTCCCGGACTCGATTGTACCAACCCCGCAGTCCGCTCATCCCGTTCGGCGGCGGCCTTCTTTCATGACCCTCGAGGAGCTCCATCACTTTGACAACAGCCCTCCTGGAGGCCAACACACCGCCGACAACCTTTCCCACCTTGCCCGTTCCTCGCCGATTCCTTCGGAAGCGCAGAACCTTTCGTCCTCTCCTTCAGAACGCGCTTGGGTTTCGCCTTTTACGCTCCCTCCTTTACCCACCCTACAACGGGACCGCGATCAACCGAACGACCTTGAATCCCCGGAACGTTTGCGCGATCGGACTGGGAGCAGTGCATACTACGCTGCGGCTTGGGGTTCCCCATACGCAACTCCTAGTCCTCGGGCACCTCAATCCCTGGACTCCGAAGCTCAACAATCTAAAGTCAGCGCATCTGCTCCATCGAGTTCGAAGCATCGATTCGCGGCAATCTTACCCGCCGGGGGAAACATCGAAGACAAGGAGTCGCAGTCACCAGCCCATTTGTTTGGGACACAGCGAAGGCAGGCACAAAATCCTCGTTCAGAAAAGCCGAATTGGTTGAGCGACTCGGAAGACAGCGGGTCTGGGGCAAGTGGGAAAGAGCAGGACCAAACGCCAACCCGTGTGGTGTTTTTCGACGATTGGGGAGTCTTACCCGTCGACAGTGCAAGCCATCCTACATCAAGACATCAAATTAGTGAAAGCCTGGCGACCATCACCCCGAACATCTTCCATGGTTCCAAAACCCCGTCGATAGGGTCTGGACACGAGCCCGTAGGACCTTGGTCGTCTCGGGAGACCAGCATGGCGGCACAAGGCTCCGAAGATATTCATCCGGCAGAGAAACCACTTCCCGAAGTTGGCCGTCGAGCGTCTCTGGCCGAGGGAGACAATCCCCCTGATAATGCAGTCCCAGCTGTTCGATCACGACCCACATCTCTCCAGTCATACCAGCGGCCAAAGAAGAGAGTCACCTGGAAAGGCAAGGCTTGTATTATAGCTTTGCCGCTCACCGACCGTGAAGCTGCCGGCCTCCCCCCTCTCCTGTCTGCACAGGAAGTCCAACGGCGGATAGAAAGATGGATCCAGGCTGGGTATTCAGTCAATGGTTTTGAGCTCGCTCATCAGCCAGGAGACGCGACGCGGGAACACAGCGGGCAGAGTCGCCCTGTGTATCCAGACCCAGCGGACCTCACTGCCGAACACAAACTGCGCCGTTTCCACGTCCACGTACCAGACCAAGCGGAATGGGAGTCGTGGGTGAGCCGTGTCAAGGAGGAGAAACTGCGAGCATTGGGCGTCAGTCCGAGCAATTCAGAAGCTCCGCCGTCCACTCGGTCGCCCTTCTCTCCTCCCTTGAGTCGTGTGTCCTCCGGCTTTGCGGGACTTGCGCAATCACCGCCTATTGCGCCCTCTTCGTCAGCGAGCAACCCGCTTCGAGTGACGAATAACCCCTTCAGCCCATCAATGTTGTCCTCGGCTGGGATAAGTCCTCAACCTCCTTCAGTCGTTTCGTCTCAGTTCAGTGGGGCTCAGAAACCTCTGCACGGCTTCAAGCCATCGATAGCCCAGGCTACCGGACATGGACGAATTACCTCGCCCCTGGACCACTCTCTTCCTCAGCCCAGTGCTTTGGCTCCAGGCACGAGACTCGCCATTCAGCCTCTGTCATCTCGACAAAACAGTTTCTCTCCCACACATCCTGTACCACTTCCAAATTTGGGAGAAGTCTTGTCCCCGACAGGTCAGCAGCAAGGTATGGGTGGCAAAGATCCACGTGCAAACTACACTCACCTGCAATACCAAGGCCATGCAATGGCATCGCCAAATTATAGCCAGCACACACCGAGCCCAGCTCCCCCTCAACGCGTGGACAGTCTGGTACATACCCCGGAGTACAGCCAGAACACCCGGAATCCTATTGAGATTGCCCACCCAACTCCCAAAAGCCATCGCCACAACCTCAGTATGGCTTTGCAAAGAGAAATTGATGAAGCGGAAGCCGTGTTGCGAGAGAAACATTCAGACGAACAGCCTGGCCAACATGAAAACTTCGATATTGTGTCAGGGAAAGACTCGACGTTTGATGAAGAACCACCTATCCTCAGACGTCCCGAAACGATATCAGGGGCTGATGAGAGGTCTGAAATAGAGACAAATCCAAGCATAGCAGCAACTCCCATGCTTATCGAGGACAAGAATCCGTTTGTGAATTGGCAAGCTCTGAGCGACGCTGCCAAAGGAGAGCCAAAAGCTTCTCGCAAACCAACTCACTCAAGTTCCAAGTTCAATGTCGAGGCGAAGGAATTCGATCCTCAAGCTGGATTCTCAAGCTCCAATTTCTCCTTTGGAGCGGAGGGCTTTGCACCTTTCGGCTTGTCCCAAAATGGCTCAGCCCTCGCGCTTGAAAATCCTTCTTCTACTCGCCCTCTATCGGTCTCACATCTCAATGCCGGTGCACCAGCGTTTACTCCATCTTTCATGTCCCAGGCAGCGCCCATGGACCATGGGTTCAAGTTCAGTTCCTCAACCTTCAATGTTGCAGCACCGGTGTTTGACCCCTCCCGTTCCCCTAGGGCGAATTTCAAGGACAGGGTCGATCCCTCTGGAGAGCCGCTCTCGACAAATCCAAACAGCATATTCGGCAGTGTTGTCATTGACTCAGGCTCAAAGGTTAACAGGAGATCCGGCAAGACGGTTCCGATTCGTGTGGCAAAGGCCCATCAAGCTCAGGACAGTGATGAAGACTCCAATGACGATGAAGGTCGACCTATGGCGCCCGCAGAACGACAAAAACGTGCAAGACGGCATGGCAGCGACGGTGACCAAAGCCCTGTCTTTGCCGACTCCGCGCCAAGTCAGCACAGAAGGATTCTCTCCGAGATCGTGGACGATGCTGATGTGAATGGACCTCCACCAGAGGAGCCGAAGAAGCCTTTTGATGGCTGGGCTTATATTCCCGCTGATCCAAGTCAACTCGACACTCCAACAGAGACAGTCCCGGGGGAGCACGATCGCGGTAGTGGCCCGGAACCCGACCCAGGCTCTGCAACCACGGGCCAGAATGATGCTGCGATCCTCAACGAAGCTCGCTCACCTCTCGAGATGCAAGAGAACCCGGACTCAGAGGAGGCGGTTGAGGCTGAAGTCAAAGAGCAGACGGAAGCGGCTGCGCCTGCGAAACCAACGGGGTTCTATGAATCAAGCCAGAAACCAAAATCCTCCCTCTCTGCCCTTGCTCTACCATTCGACTTCAAACCACAAACGTCAAGTCATCATTCGTCGTCATCGTTTGCGACACCGAGAAAGGTTCAGGGTCTGGAAGCCTCAAGATATGCAACGCTAAGCCCTCTGCTCTCGTCTGCAGATGTTGAGCCTAGTCCCCCTTCCCCTCTTCAAGAATCAGCTCAAGATGTTTTAAGAGATCATGAACTGGTCAATGAAGACGACACTGTCGAAGTCTTCGAAGAAAATTCTGACGAAGACGAAGTTGTTGAGGTGATCGAAGAAAACACCGAAGAAGAGAGCGAGCAATCTCTGCAGGCAACAGAGGAACCA
This sequence comes from Exophiala alcalophila, assembly GCA_001599775.1. NCBI lineage: Eukaryota > Fungi > Ascomycota > Eurotiomycetes > Chaetothyriales > Herpotrichiellaceae > Exophiala > Exophiala alcalophila. Next base: position 4,459,236 of record BCHY01000002.1, read on the forward strand.
TCTCGCGAACAGGAAGAACCCGAGTCTTCACATCCTGAAGTGGAAGAAGAGCAGCTTGACACTCCCACACCGTCTGTACGACATCAAGATCAACTTGTGCCTTCTTTTGAGGAAATTGATGCTGTCATGAAGCAATTTGAAGTTGACCCGGATCTTGGAATAGAGCGAAATGATACTCCGCTTAAGTCGACTCCACTAGTGGATATGCGTCTTGCGAGCGACTTTCGAAGCGATGCTCCAAGCCCAAGCCCTAGCCCTAGAGGATTACATGACGACCAAATTCCTCATGGCAAGGCATCATTCCCTCCGTCATTTGGCCTCGGTATTGGCGTCCATCATCTCAACTCAGGCAGGGAAGATACCAGCGACTGGGGAGATACCATGCCTGCTGCGGAGGAAGCGAAACTGCAACTTCGCTCCCAGTTCTTCGATGCTCACGTCGATGGTTTGGTTGGCGGACTCCTCGAAAACCGCCTTGGACCTATCGAGCACACTCTTCAGACAATTCAACACACCCTAGCACTGATGGGCTCTCATCCAAAATCCAAGATCGATCGAAGAAGCTTGTCGACCGACGTCAAAGATTCTGACGCCGACGATGAGGATGATTACGATGCCTTCGAAGGGTTCTCATCATACAGGGCGAAATCTCCTCTCTCCAGAAGGGAGGGGCGAAAACAGGACCAGATCCGTGCTGCTGTTGCGGAAGCTCTAGCGGCGTACAAACCACCTCCCCCGCCGCAGCCGGCAGTCGATATGACCGAGTTGAATGTCATAGTACAAGAGATGAGGGAGCTAGCGCAGCAAACTGGGTCTCAGAAAACTCAAGATGAGCTCAAAACCATCATGGAAGATGTCATCTCTTCTCATCCTCGACTCCGAGGCTCAAGGGTTCAGCAAGACCATGAAGGCACCGAGGTCAAATACCGACCCCAAATAGATGGGTTGGAAAGCATGCTCAAGATTTCCAAAGAACATGCCGCGGAAGAAGCTCAACTCAGGAGGAAGGCAGAAGCAGAGATCACTCAACTGCAACTGCGCCTCCGCATTGCTGAAGAAGAGGCTGCTCAGTATCGCGAATCATCGGACGAGGCGCAGCATACCTTGGAGGCCTTCGTTGAAGAGAAAGAGTCATACCGAAATCTTGAGCGAGAGGTGGAGACACTGGTCCTCAAGAATACCGCCCTCGAGACTACCCTGGAGGAATACCGGGTTTCAAGTGACCAGTGGCGTGAAGATATCCGTTCGGAACGTTCCAGTAACCTGGAGCTTAAGCACACAATGCAAGAGCTTACCCGGCAGCTGGCTGATCAAACCCTTTCCCGCCAGAATCTCCGGGCAAAGCTTGACCGAGTCCAGCTGGAAATGACACAACTGGTCCAAGATGTGCATGCGGAGCAAGCAGATTGGCGAGAGAAGGAGCATAGTCTGTCAAGCAAACTTGCTCTTACCCAAACTGCCCTCGATCAAGAACGGCGACACCGTGAGAAAGCGGAAATTGAACTGGACTCCTTGGACAAGGAGCATAAGGCCAATCTTCACTTCAAGCATGTTGTGGAACATTCTCAGTCGGAAATCTCAAAGCTGAACGAATTCGTTGCATCTCTTCGCGAGGAAAATAGGAGTCTCGAATCAAGAGCATTCAATCTCGACAAAGAGTTGGCCCATGCTATCCAGAGCAAGGACGCAGAACTTGCGACGTCGACGGTCAAACTGCAGGCGGAACTGGAAAGTGCACAAACTCAACTTCAAAGTATTCGAACGGATTCCGAAGCTCAAATCTCGCGGCTACAGAGTCGTCTCGACCACGCGGAGCTGGACATCGAAGACCAGAAGGCGACACACGACGCTCTTATGCAGGAGACACTCGAAGCTCACAAAGAGGCTCTTCGGGAAGCCAACGAAAGACGCGAAAGTTCTATTGAAGAGCAACATCAAGCACATGAGAAGAAGCTTAATGATTTACGCGATCGCCACACAAGAGAATTACACAACTCGTTCGACAACAGAACCAGACTTGAGCACCAGCTCAATGAGCGGTTGGACTTGAACAACGACAAGGTCAAGCATTTGGAGAGCAAAGTGGCTGATCTAGAGGAAAGATTGGACATCTCCAAGGCTGCCGCCAGAGCTGCCGTGGAAGCTGCCACCTCCAAGGGTGTCAATCTACCCACTCCCGCCCCTTCTGTTGTGGCCTCACCACCACAACGTGCTGCCAGCGCTTCAATGTCCTTCGTCAAAGGTTCTGAGGTTCCGGAAAAGATATCTCCTCAGGCCCTGCGCGAATCTATCATGGTCTTGCAAGACCAACTGCAGAATCGTGAACAACGAATCGAGCGTCTGGAATCCGACCTCGCCGCAGTGGATAAGGAAGCCCCCATCAAACTCAAGGAGCGTGAAACGGAACTCAACTGGCTTCGCGAGTTGTTGAGTGTCCGGGTCGACGATATTGAGGACATCATCGCCACATTGACTGGGCCGGACTTTGATCGAGACACGGTCAAAGATGCGGCAATCAGGCTGAAAGCTAACCTTCAGATGGAACAGCAGCTTAGGGAGCGTTCAGCAGCAGGCTTCTCTGGCTCCTTCCCTTCCCTTTCAAGCATCTCCACCTATGCTCAGTCACCAAGAGCTCTTCCTATGGCAGCTGCAGCAGCCTGGGGCAATTGGCGGAAAGCTCGAGACACTTCGATAGGTGCACTGTCTGACCTGGCTACCAATCTCGGAAGTCAGACACCGTCAAAATCCAGCGTGGGAAGTCCCGCAAGTTTCCTCTCGGGGATCATGACACCACCGAGCACGGCTCAGAAATCATCGGGAGGACGTAGGTCAATTGCGCCCCCAAGTATGCGACCGCTTGCTGCTGCACCCGTTCGAAAAGGAGGGCCGGAAGCTCGTCCTTTGAGGGCGTATGGTTCAAAACCAAGAGCTTTGTCAAGCAGACAGTATGAGAGCCGCACCGAAAGCTCGCGCGAATCGCATTCCTCACCTTTGCCGGCAGCCGCCGAGCCACCGTCTACTCCGATCCAAACGAGCAGCCGGTCGAGCCTCGATCTCGCAGAAGACGTGGATGATGATGCATCGCCCTTCGACGGGGAGCATTCTCGACACCTTGAAGACATCGAGCCGGTCGCTGAATGAGTTGTTGTCTCGACACAAAGTGCCTGACAGCCAGCGGTTGGACCAAAGTGGAAACGTTTGGTAGCCCCAAACGAAAGTGGAACAGAAGAAAAGAGAGGATGAACAGTCCCCGGGGATGGAGGGATGGATGCATTTTTGCGTGCGTTGATTGCCATGCCACATAATACCCCCCTTGCGTCGATCATTTGTTCTTTTTGCTTTTGTCCTTTAATTTCCTTATTTGCGACATTCTCTGCTCAAACAACTTGTCATAACCCCTCTCTTGTCACGGGGTTACCGTTTTTTTCTCTTGTCATGTCTTCAGCTTGTATAGACACATTAGCGGGATTGGGAGGATAAAAAGAATTTGGTCAACGTTGGAAGTGAAGATGGGCTTGGGAGTCGATGTTCGAGGCTACCCACGGTGAAGGAAGGCCGAACGAAGATGGAGGAGACAAATACAGACTGAAACAGATTGGATCTGAATCTTCAATAAACAGAGAATGGATGCTCAGAGAACTACGCGCTGTGCGCGTGGGCTTTGCTCTTCATCCCTATATACCGTATTCTGGTCTCGGTTGCCTTGTTCGTGATAAATCATTACGATTCACCATCCACCATGCTCGACCCGATCCCCTACGCATTGCCCTCGGTGAGAATTCTCGTCCAGTCAAACTTCCTCCAGACCTTCCTGAAAGCGTCGACACGCTTGTTGTCTCCTCCCTTCTGCCACCTCCCCTGCCTCTTGATCACGTCGGGCTCCAGGCCGAGCATACCGCCGATGATCTCGCGCGCGAACAGGTCTCCACGGGGCCATCGTTCGGCGTCCTCGACGACGTGGCCGATCCCGCCGTCCAACTCGAACCACACGTGGAAGTAAGGCATCTCCTTGACCAGGCTGCGGCGGAAGGCGAGTTTGCCGAGGCCACCTGACTTGGACTTGGCGAGCGTGTCGATGATCTTCTTGTGCTGGCTCCATTCGTCCTCGGACGTGAGGAAGGCTTCCTTGAAGAAGGCCGGCGCCGTCTCGCCCAGGCTATAGGGAAGGGGGATCACGGCGAGGGCGGCGTGCGGTTTGCGGTTCGGGAACGCCGCGTTCTCGTAGAAGATGACGTCGCGGCCTTGGTCGTGGTACAGCCGGGTGAGCGATTTCATGAAGTTGCGGATCTCTTCCCATTCGTCGTCGTCGCATTCTAGGAGGTTGGTGCGGTGTTGGATCGGTACGATCATGGCGCTGAGTGTCGAGAGTTCCGGTTCCGTGGGGAGCGTGAGAAATGTCCTCAAGCCCAGGGAGACGACCGGGGCGATAGGGGGAGTGTCGGTGTCTTCGTGGTGACACAGTGGGCAGCTGTCGAGGATCTTGTTGAGTTTCTGATACTCGTTGATGGCGACGTTGCGGAGGTTGGCGTCAGATCTGTGCACGCGTTTCGCCAGCTTTGCCGCGTTTTCATCGAGATATTCGAGGTCGTTGTCGAATTTGCCGTCTTTGGCAATCCTCTCTGCGAGTCGTAGTCCGTCCCCTCCTGCTTGGCCTCGCGTACGACGTTCTTCTCGAAGCATGTCATCGATGCTCATATCCTCGTTCTCTTCGACCTGGCCCCGTTCCGCTCCTCGGCGGTTTCCGACTGTTTTCACTTCATTCCGCGGCGCTGTGGAGAGCATTCTGTTGTCCATGGCCGAGAGCGTAATGACAGCAGGGCCCTGTGAAGAAAATGCGGCCAACGTCTCATTGTATTCCTTTTCAATCTCGGCTGCCCTGGGGTCTTTCCGCATCTGAGCTCTCATCAACTGCGCTTTCAACTTGTTGAGAGTTGTTTGGTCTATCCTTGGAGCAGAGGCACTCTCAGTGGCTGCTGGGACGGGGATTTGCTCGAGCGCTCTGTCGGGACTCGTCTCCGTGTCGCGTCGATGATGGCGCCTGACTCCAGCATCCATTTTGCGTTCTTGGAAAAGCTCGCCGCTGGGCTTCTCCTTTCCCACGTAGTCATTTCCATATGTCTTGCGTCGATCCAGCTCAATCTCCTCCTCGCGAGCATCGTCGAATTCGCGCAAGCTGTCGTACCTTTCGAGGGCCACATCCTCAATCTTCCGGCCAGATTCCTGAGCTTGTCGGTACACGGCTTTCAGTTTGGTCATGCGCCATTGTGAACCCGCATCGCCAAACGTGTAGTCGACTTCGTGCACGGCTGGAACATCCTCGAGGTCTTCGACCCTTTTCCCACTCTGCAGATCTCTCAAGTGGTGGTTCAGTTCCTTTTCGTGTAGCTTTAACTCGAAATCGGCCCCCAGAGAGTTCCCCTTGGGCTGTGAAGGTTCAGGTCTCTTCTTCTGGATATAGTCGATATCAAGGGCCGAGGGAGCTTCCATCCAAGAATCGCGCTTTAGTTCTCCCAGGTCAGGCCGGGATGAGGTCGGTTTCTCCGCCTCCTCTCGATCCTCCTCTCCCCGGCTCCGGCGATGGTGTCTGGATCTATGTCTGCTTTCTGATGTATTTTCATCCCTTGAGTGTCTTGACCTTTTTGACCGGTGGCCGTCTTCTTCGTAGTGCGAATCATGGTGTCGCGAGCTTCGATGGTGATGGCGGTGGTGACGGTGCTCTGACTTCTCGTGCTCCCTGCGCCTCTCTCGCCGATTCTCAGTCTCCTTCTGCTCGGCCAATTCCCTTTCAAAATCTTCCAACGCCATCTTTGGAGGAATTCAGTCTCTTTGTGGACGTTGGGTGGTGTGTAAAGTGGAAGGGAATGTTTCGCTGATGTTGCGTCACGTCACCTGCGAATCTCCAAAATTTTAGAACTTCCCCGACAGTCGCGGGTTGCTTCAACTTCACGTTCACACCCAGCCCTGTTCCTCCATCATTCCTCCCTGCTACCCATCTGAGATTGAACGAACTTCTCAGTCAAAATGGCGACGTCTCCCGTCGCAGTTGTCTGTGTCGGCATGGCCGGTAGGAATACCACCGTGAACAGATCGAGGCGACGCTTACAAAGTTACAGGCTCCGGCAAGACAACCTTCATGCAACGGATCAACAACTATCTGCATGTGAACAAGAACAAACCATACGTCCTCAACCTCGATCCGGCCGTTCTCAACGTCCCCTTCCAGCCCAACATCGATATAAGAGATAGCATCAACTACAAAGAGGTCATGAAGCAATACAATCTCGGCCCAAACGGAGGCATCCTTACGTCGCTCAATTTATTCGCGACAAAGATCGACCAGGTAATCGGGCTGCTCGAAAAGAGGGCAAACCCTCCTCCAGAAAGTACAGCGCCGCCACCGAAGCACTTCCTGATTGACACGCCTGGCCAAATCGAGGTTTTCGTCTGGTCGGCATCAGGCAGCATCCTTCTGGAATCACTGGCGTCCTCCTTCCCAACCGTTATCGCATATATCATCGATACGCCGCGCACCACGTCTACTTCGACCTTCATGTCAAACATGCTCTACGCATGTTCTATCTTGTACAAAACCAAACTCCCGATGATTCTCGTCTTCAACAAGACAGACGTGCAGGATGCGGAGTTTGCAAGAGAATGGATGACAGACTTTGAGAAGTTCCAGGAAGCGCTTCATAAAGAAGAGAACAAAGGTGTCTTCGGTGGCGAGGGGTTCGGTGGCAGCGGATACATGGGCAGTTTGCTCAACAGTATGAGTCTGATGCTGGAGGAATTCTATTCCCACTTGAACATGGTGGGAGTCTCGAGTATGACTGGCGATGGGATTGACGAGTTCTTCCAAGCAGTGGAGGAGAAGCGGAAAGAATTCGAGCGAGATTACAAGCCGGAGCTGGAGAGGCGAAGAAAGGAACGAGAAAACGAAAGTGCCGCCAAACGAGAACAGGACTTGACGAAAGTGATGCGAGACATGAACATGAACCCGAAACCGAAGGCTTCAGAAAGGCAGGGCGAGGCAGGAGAGGCGGCCGGAGACGACGACGATGGAGAAGACGATGATGAAAACGTTGATCCAGATGACTTTCCCGATGCCGAACGGGATGACGAGGACGAGGAGGGCTTGAAGCGGAGATACAGGAATTCTCTGCGGGAGCAGGGAATCCAAGTCGACGATGATGATCCGACCCTTGCTCAGATGTTGGCGCAGACGCGGAGGACCGGATGAGTCTCTGGAAATTGCAGACAGTCTGAGGAAAGATTTTTGCATTAGCATTAGATACCCAGCGCCGGAGTCGAGTCCAGGAATTGATTTCTCAAACCCATATTGTCCCCCGACTGTCAATTTTTGAAGGGATGCGGTGGCAGCCTAGTGATGATGCCCGACAAGGCCGAGCGGCCGCCGGCGAGGCTGAAAAATGCCAAGCCGTGATTCCACTGGCGCGCACAAAAACCCTAAGACTTGGCGCCCAAGTGCGTTTTGGAGAATTTCTGAGTGACCTTCCTCACAAACGATCCATCCCGTGCACATCTGAAATCAACAATCACCCACACCGCTGCTCAAGATGAAGTACATCTTTTCCGAAGAGCAGCTGGTCATCCCAGAGGATGTCAAAATCCACATCCGCTCCCGCATTGTCTCCGTCGAGGGACCGCGAGGTACGAACCATCCGACTTCGAGATTGCAGGCGCAGGGGATCATTGAAGGATGGACGACGAGGACATGAACTGACATCGATTTCTCCTGCAGGCAAACTCACCAAAGACCTGTCTCACATCGCTGTGACCTTCTCCATCACCAAGAACAAGAAAGGCCAGCAGCTGGTGCGGATCGAAATCCACCATGGCTCGCGAAAGAACGTCGCTACCCTCCGAACCGTCAAGTCCATCATCCAGAATCTGATCACCGGTGTGACCAAGGGTTACAAGTACAAGATGCGATACGTCTATGCCCATTTCCCCATCAACGTCAACATCGAGAAGAACGACGAGGGACGCTTCCACTTGGAGATCAGGTAGGCATTGACATTTTTCTCGACCACCTCGGGAGGAAATCTTCACTCTGGAGCAAACAGAGCGCTAACCTCGCGTTTTTTTCTACCTACAGAAACTTCTTGGGCGAGAAGATCGTTCGCCACGTTACCATGCACGAGGGTGTCAGCGTGGAGGCTTCGAAGGGTGTGAAGGACCAGATCGAAATCACCGGCAACGACCTCGAGAACGTCTCACAATCAGCCGCCGACGTCCAACAGATCTGCAGAGTCCGAAACAAGGATATCCGAAAATTCTTGGACGGTCTGTACGTGAGCGAGAAGGGCAACATTGCTGAGGAATAGACGTGGATGAGATTGGGCTGAGGGAAGGTGAAAGATGTTCCGAATGCATGGGCGAGGCGTCACGAATGGTGAGATTCCTCAATCAACCCGGAGGGATTGGGATTGAAGAAACAAAATGTGCCCTGGTTCTCGGGACAGGTATGAAACCCAGCAAAAGGGTTAGATGAAGAAAAAACCAAAACAGTTTTCCAAGTTCATCGGTTTAGCGAACAATCCAACGTCTCCGGAACTGTTCCATTCTGTCTGCCTCTGTCTGCGGTCTTTTTTCGGCAGTCGATGCTCACATGGGCGTTTTGCGCATGGCCGCTCCCTCCAGAAACGCATGATGAATTTCTGTTTCCCAGCATTCTTTATGTTCACCGTTCCCTGCCCATATCCGAATTCCCGACCACGCCCATCGGTGGTCGAGAAGGACGAAGACGTTGGCGACGACGTGTGCGGCACACGGTGACCCAGGTACAGGATGTACTTAGGTCTGTGGCTGACCGACAATCCCACCATCGTCATGGCCATGGCTATACTAAGGTACGCAAGGCTAGATGGTGTGGAAACAGCACCAAAAGACGCCCTTTGCCTGTTCAACGGAAATCACTCCCACACGATGTCTCGACTTTATAGAACTGAGCTCCCGTGGAATGTCCTGTCCATCCTTTAGGGGCCCATGTCCCGGAAAGCGACCGCTCCTATATTTGGCTCAAAGGACGAGGAAGGTGTCCTCGCGCGCTTTCCCCAAATAAATATTCCTTGCACTTGGGGAGAGTAGCCAGCAAGGCACTTGTAGTTTGTACAGTGCAATTAAACACCAAGACGACGAATATTGACGAGCATAAGACGATGGATTTTCAAAGATGCGAGGTCAATGATCATCGTGTTGAGACTCAAGAGGCAGTTGTACCATATCCAAGACCGACTGGAATCGATTTGGCTGGCCGAGAAAATCAGAACGTGGGGTTGCGAATATTTGCTGGTGCAGACTCTGCAGAGGGCGATTGTTATTCCTATCAACTGCTTGTATTTGAGCTGCCAAATTGCTGCATGGTTGGGAGAAAACAACTCCACTTGTTCATTTCTTTGGGGCGCATTCTTGTAATTTGTAGCGCAGGCCCTGCAGCTTCAGGCGGCCGCCGGCAGGACTGTGCAGCGTGGACACTGATTTCTGGACAGGCACTACTCACCCCAGGCCCTAGGCTTGCGTTTGGGTAAACATTGGTGGGCACTGGGCAGTGGACTCTGGCGTGCTGGGGCGGCCAACCAGCGCAGGGAACCCTTGCCCTCTTCCTTCTAACTTTACACCCAACCGGCATTGCCACGGGCGTCTGTCGTCCCGCCCGCCTGGCCTCGTTAGCCCGCAGATAAAAAGTGCCTGATGCGCAGTTGGCGAGGGTTCAAGCACCAGTTGCAGGCGGGCGTGTTCGGTGTGCTGTCGACGTCCAAGCAGTGTGGGCTCGGGCGCGACTATCATTGCCAGATGACAGTCTACAGCAGCAGCTGCCAGTGGTGCCATCTCCCTGCCTGCCGTGCGTCAAACGCAACCACACCCGCCGCTCGCGCACGTCTTGCTCGCCCTCCAGGTTCCCACAGGCTGTGATTGATCCCTGTTAGATCTACAACTCGACCATCCACTCATCAATAATAGTACTGGATTTCTTTTCATGCTATCACCACTCCTTCACTACTCGTAGTATCTCGTACTTCTTACTACTCTTCCTCTATTGTGTTATCCATTATTCCTCCTCCCCGCCGCTTCACCTACTCGCTACTCGGGCCTCGCTCCCCCACTCTGCTACTACTTCTTCCGATCCCGGCTCATCGGACGCTCTAGCGAGGAAGACGACGAGGACGACGCTCGTTTGTTTACCTGGGTTTCCTCTCTGCCCACCCAGACGGGCGCATTGGGCCGTCGCATCCGAACCCACCCTGCTGCAACAATAACTTCAACAACAACCGCTGCAATCGCATATATAAAAACAAACGAAACCCTCACCACCCAATGCCTCTCTGCGGCGGCAAGAAGGTCGTCCAGCGCAAGCTGGTTCTCCTCGGAGACGGCGCCTGCGGGAAGACGAGTCTTCTCAATGTCTTCACACGCGGCTTTTTCCCGGTACGTCGACTGCGAGTAACACATCCTCTGCGATGCTTTCCAGTCTCAACCGATGCTAATTCTATCCCCGGGGGAGGTCGAAACCGCAGACCGTGTACGAGCCGACCGTATTCGAGAACTACGTCCACGATATCTTCGTCGACAATATACATATGGAATTGTCGCTGTGGGACACGGCGGGGCAAGAGGAGTTTGATCGGCTGCGTTCGCTATCCTACGACGACACGCAGGCAATAATGTTGTGCTTCAGTGTACGTTGAGCGCGTCGCGTTTCTTCATTTCTCTTTCTTCCTATCTCCAATACCTCAAGTTGAGTTGGGCAGAAAGCAGAGCTGATCGCGATTTTTGTTTTGTGTTTACAGGTCGACAACCAAGGATCGTTGGAGAACGTGAGCTCGAAATGGATCGCCGAAATCAACGAACACTGTCCTGGCGTCAAGATCGTGCTGTGCGCACTGAAATGCGATTTACGAGAAGAGCACGAAAAGGATGACGACGAGGAAAACGCCGCTCCCCCGAGACCCATGATCCCATATAACGAAGGGCTGGAAATGGCCAGACAAATTGGGGCTCTGCGATATCTGGGTATGCTTTCCCACCGACTGATAGTGAGCCATACAATCGGCGCGTGTCATTTCCTAACTAGCCTACAGAATGTTCAGCCATGCGCAACCGCGGTGTCAACGAAGCCTTCACAGAAGCGGCCCGAGTCGCTCTGTCAGCCAAACCGGCACGTTCCAAGGATGACTCGAAATGCTCGGTGATGTAAGGAAGAAAGAATCACAGCAGATTCCTCCGGAGCCGGGGATCCCGTCCACACCTGTTTCGAGATGTCGATCGGCCCGTTGTCCTTATTCTCTCTCAACCTTGCGTCGCCTTCTCATGTAAATACCCTCGCTTCGCCTGGTTTACAGTCGTCCACACCTTTGGTGATCAAGATTTGTTGGTTTTAGCGATGCCGTCTGTGTTGTTCCAGCCTCCCTGTTGGGTAAAATGGAGGCCTTATGAAAATGGCGTTTTGGCGGCAGAGATCTAGATTTCAAGTGGAGATGTGATCATGGCGAGACATATTCCCTCGGTATTGCCGACTGTGAAAAGAAAGCTCCATACCATTGGCTTGCGACGGATAACGAGTCTCGACCATTTTCCTCGGGCAAGTAGAAACAGGGAGCTCTTTAATCAATGATCCCATTGACCAAGGGTTGCTGCCCATTGCTCCGTCCTCGTTGAGACGTCGATGCATCTCCCGGATTCAATGAAGCATCGTCATTGACCAAAATCCAATCTTTCACGCCTCCCTTCCAATCTGCGATCCGACCTTCACGCACGGGGACGAGGACCACCCTCACGTCGTCACCTGCAATGTAGCAACTGCTATTCTCCTCGTGGCCGGATGGCTGTGCGCCGAAGAGGCCGGCTTCTTCTCTAACCTCATCTCCAAAGGTGTTGTTTGCCAGATGTGCTTCCTTGCACCATTTCTCTTCCTCGCTCCCTCGTTCCAGAAACCGGGCTTCACCGGCGATCGTGGTCGATATCGAGCTCAAGGCAGACGTGTTCAGGTTCAAAAGCAGACTGGCAAGACTTGACCGAGTGGCGGCCGCGGGCGGACTTCCGGATCGTGCCCCCATCACCGAGGTTGCGGTTGGCGGTCGATGTGAGACCCAGTCGTGGACCAGGAGTGAGACCTTGGGGTTGTGTATCAGGTTCTCCGTCTTCATTGACTGCGCATTGGTCGTCATGATGATGACAGGGCCGTGGTCGTTGTAGGAGGGGAGGAAAGTGTAGTTCATCAGCGAAACGTGCGGCGTAGGCGGAGTGGTCTGGCTCGCAGATATCGTCGCCAGATGGAGGAACCGCGCGTTCTTCAGGCATTGCGATACTTCCTGGGGAAGCGAGGACGAGACGACGGGATGCGTGGTGGTTGCGGAGGGTTCGTAATTCAGCGGAGGGTGGTGTGCGTCGGCCATGGCTGCGAGGTGAGGATAGGGGATGAGGGATGGAGATGAAGGATGGAGGATTTAGAAAGCGGGATCACAGTCAGATCGTCTGGAAGACTGTACTCGTGTGGATGGATGGAGTGCTGTCTATTGCAAATGCGCAGTTGCAAGCAAACGTCGAATGCGCAACGGCCGAAAAGACCACCGCCGCAGGTTGCAGTTTGCAGTTGAAGTTGCAGCTGTGGTCAATCCTCTCCGACCTAGCAGGCTAGCACTAGTGAGGCCTGGATCCCCGCAATTCCCCCTCCCCTAACAGGACTCCGTCGCCCGGGTTGGTCCACTGCGGCGCCAAACTGCCTGTCCCCAGCGTCCTCAGTGTGAACGCTTCTCTGACGTCGACGCTGCTCGCTTCTCCCTGCTTTCTGCAAACAACACTTCCAATCACCGCTCTAGCGAACACCACCTTCACCACCTGCTGAGCCCACCAGCCGTCTCCAAAGCACCTAAGCACTCCCGCATCTCACCTCTCGTCGATTGGGGCTCTTCCCCAGACATCTCCATCCTCTGCTCGCGTGTATCCCGAAGCCTACCATTTGCTCGACTTCGCCCGCCATCAACAAAGGGCCTGAACAGAACCGACAAGGCGGACTTCTTACATCGCTTTCGACCTCTCTCGCTCTCTCGCGCGACCGCTTCCTCCTGGCTTTCAAGCACCGCTTCCTCCAAACCGCAACCATGCTTGCCCGCAGACTACCCCTCTCCTCCTCCTCCCAAGCTTCCTCTCTCCTTCGCGCGTTCAGCACCTCTGCCTTGTGCCGAGAGCCTCCCCGCTCCCCTGCCTTGAGCGATTTGAACTCTGAAGGGGCAGGCGCGTTCAATAAGAGGCAGAAAGAGTTCCGAGATGGACTGGAAGCAGCCCGGAAAAGAAAAGAACAAGCTGATAGTCAGTTACTTGCCACGTCTTCGTCTCATCCAACCCCTGGTGCTTCTGCCGTTCTTGAATCCCTGAGCTTGGGCTCACTCTCTACCGCTCCCCCTACAGAAGAAGCAAGACAAGCCGAAACGGACACCTCGACCCGACGATCAGGCCTCTCTAGCTTCATCTATGGCACCCCCGAGGGCCAACAGATGGACAAAGAGATGGAAAGATCGTTCTCGCAGGTATTGGCTAGAGGCAAATACGTCCATTCAATCGTATTTCACGACGTCAAACCCGACAAAGTGGACGACTACGTCGAACTAGTTGGCAGTTGGTATCCGAGAATGGCGAACGACCCTTCGAACAAGGTGCACCTCGTTGGCAGCTGGAGAACAGAAGTTGGGGAATGCGAAACCTTTGGTAGATATCTTTGCCCCCGTGCGTCTTCAAACTAATGTGTCTTTCCAGTGCATATCTGGGAGTATCAACGCTACACCGGCTACCATGCTTCCTTGCACAGCATTGCCCACCATCCCGAATTTGTCGCCTTCGAAACTAAGTTGAAGACTCTGATCACCTCCAAAAAGATCGATCTCATGCAGGAATTCTCCTTCTGGCCAACCACGCCCCCGCGCAAGCTCGGCGGCCTCTTCGAACTACGATCGTACACGCTTCACCCGGGAAATCTGTTGGAATGGGAGACGCATTGGAGAAAGGGCCTCAAGGCGCGCAGAGAGGTCATGGAAGGCGTGGGAGCCTGGTTTGTTCAGATCGGAGACCTCAACACCGTTCACCACCTGTGGCAATTCGCCGACCTCGAGGAGCGAAAGCTGAGGCGAGAACAGTCTTGGGGAGTTGAGGGTTGGGCAGATACGGTCCACAAAACAGTGCCTCTCATCCAGACGATGAAGAGCAAGATCCTCATTCCAATGCCGTGGAGTCCGGTGGGCTAAGCATATCGGTCAGGGGCGCTGAAATTGGACGGTCAAGGGATCGAGCGACAGCTTCACATTCACCGGGAAGAAAAAGCTGCACCTGGCTTCAAGGCGGAGAGCCTTGCGATGTGTTAGATAGATAATATCACCACATTTCCAGTCATCGTTTACGGAGCTGACGGCTTCTCCATGCGGCGGTAATAAAATGGCCGAATTGCAAGACACGGTATTGGCTGGAACGCGACTCTACGCCAAGCACCGCGTACTTTTATTTTTGATGCATCCATTCCAGCGCAATGGGCGAAGCCGACTCTCCAAGGAGGGTGAGAAGTTGATTGACGCAAGACAGATGCTTTCTCGCGCAAGGAACCCAGGCCTTTGCCAGGGCTGTAGGCAGGACCTACAGTCCATTCTCGAACGAGGTTTCTGTGGACCGGCCGTGTCGGTAAGGCCTCGACCGCACCCGTTTCAACTGCGAACTTTTGAATCCCGACGACAACAACTCAGATTCTTCGCTCGGACGCCTCGATTCCTCCAAGATCGATCTATCCCAGGCCCCGAGGAGCCGAAAAAATGGAACGAAGACGATCACCTCTCAAATCAAGACCCCGAGCCCGAAGGTGAACCTTTTGATGTGTTGAAAGCGCTGGAGAAGGCTTTGGGTCGGCCAATTGAGGATGCAATAGATGAAGATCGGTCGACGAGCAAAGCACAGGGCGAGATTGACCCGGGCGAAGATCTTTCTGCGATCAAAGATGCAGAGATCGCACGTGAAAAGACAGATCGGCTCGCGAACATGCGGTCATCTGGTGCGTCACACGAAGACGTTGCAAGATTCGCCAGACAGATGTACGGCGACAGACTTCCTCACAATACTCTGGACGATCAGGAACTCAAAGTCTACACACGATTGTATGGGGACCCTATCTCTATTTCATATGAAGAATATCTGGACCAAGAGGAGGCAGTCGATGTGGACGAGGAGCATACGAGCGAACTCTTAGACCAGGAAGGAGAGACCGTGCTTCTTGATCAGTCACATGAAGACCGTTTTCAGACAGACGATCTCACGGGGGGCGAAGTGCCTGAACGCGGTCCTCCGAAGCCTCTGCAAGGCAACATCGAGCTCTCATCGATGGGCAAGATGGATCCTGCCCTGTTGGCATCCACCGAAGAAAGGGCATTGGAAGCGGCTCGATTGCTCGACGGCCAACTTGTTGAATACCAAGATCATGAACAAGATGACGAGACCGACCCCAATGAGAGACGACATCCTTTCACTCACCTTGGGAAATTTGCCACCACTCCAAGCACCGTATATCTCTCCCAGGAAGATTTCGTCCTTCCAGTTCAGAGGATCATGAGCGACTTCTCCAACAAGCATCTGAAGGAAGTGTGTGAGAGGACCTTTGGAGGCCCTGGTCTTCCTGACTCTGCTCTGACACCGAGATCTGGGCGATCGAGACCACAAGTTCCTATCCCCCTGGATGCTTCACAGCACATCATGGGCGAGATGGAAGCAAACGCTTTTGTCGCCACCATCATGCCACCTACATATGCTGCGGTCATGTCGGTCCTGATAGAGACCAGAAAACGTCTGGGAGCGACTTGGCTGACCAATCTGTTTGCCAAAGAAGGCGGCCCTCGGGTGCTCGATGTCGGAGCAGGAGGAGCTGGTATCATTGCCTGGCGCGAAGTCGTCAAAGCTCACTGGGGCTCGCTTCATTCTTCTGATCGCAACCCCCCTCCTCCTCCAGCCTCGAAATCTGTCGTCCTCACTGGCTCGGATACGCTGAGGCACCGAGCAGCCGCACTTCTGGAGAACACTACTTTCATTCCTCGACTTCCCGACTACGTTCACACGCGCGATACTCCTACATTGGAAGACGATCGACCGGCGCAGCAAAGAAAACAGTTCGATGTGATCATTTCCTCGCACTCCCTCTTGGGCTTGGACGAAGATTGGAAGAGGAAGCAGCACATCCAAAATCTCTGGTCCATGCTGAGTCCCAAAGGGGGTGTATTGATCTTGGTCGAGAAAGGCCTACCTCGTGGATTTGAAGCGATCGCAGGGGCTCGAGAGCTTCTTTTGGAAAGGCATATTGCCGTACCGGAAGGGAAAACGACCACCTACAGTGCACGCCAGGATCCGGATGACATCCACGTCCGAGAAACAGGAATGATCGTAGCGCCTTGTACAACTCACGAAAAATGCCCGATGTACAGAGCCCCGGGCCTGTCCCGAGGACGCAAAGATTTCTGCAGCTTTCAGCAGAGGTATATCCGTCCGGCTTATCTACAACGCATTCTCGGCGCCAAAGAGCGCAATCACGATGACGTCGATTTCTCCTACCTTTCTGTGATGAGAGGAGAAGACCTGCGGCAGCGACAAGTGCAATCTTGGAAAGGACTCGAGGACGGCCTTTCATCTCCACTTCATCCAGACCCTCAAAATCTAGGAGTCGAGCGCGACACCTGGACCGAGCTTGCTCAACATGGGTTCGACGAAATCAACCCTGAAACTACTCTCGGTGACTCCATGTCTGTGTTTCCGGATGGGAAAACACCGTCAACACTTCCTGCCCATTGGAACCTGCCGCGCCTGGTTTTCACGCCCATGAAACGCCGCGGACATGTCATTCTCGACGTGTGCACCCCCACCGGCAAGATCGAACGGTGGACGGTACCAAAGTCGTTCGGGAAACAGGCGTATCGTGACGCGAGAAAGTCGCAATGGGGTGATCTCTGGGCACTCGGTGCAAAGACACGTATTCCGCGGACGCTCAAACTCGGTGGTATCGACACCAAGGAGGCTCGCAAGGCTCGAAGTCGGTCGGAACGACTCAAGGAGCAAGCTGAGAATCTGCTGGAGCAAATGGAGGAGGAGAAGTTGGCCGAGATGGAGGAAGAGAAAGAACTGAATCGCATCTTCGAAGAGGGCGATCTTTTCGACCACGTCGATGATGAATCACCGCTGAGAGAAGAGAAGAAAACAAGATCCAAGAAAGACAGGGTCAAGAAGGCAGATGCTTCCACCCCAGGTGTCGAGTCCTTTACATTCGACGATTTCGACCTGGACGAAGTCAACCCTCCTCTCCCCTCCTTTTCCACTTCACGCACCACGCCCGGGTCAGCACACCGACCCACGCAACGAGACCGATCTATCGCCGAGGACAAAGATGACGATCCCGACAACCTCACACCAGCCGAAATTGCATCATTGCAGCACTTGGAAGAGTCTCTTACCGGTGACGTGTCGGATATCAAGATCCGAGGACGCTCGGGGAAGAAGCATCAATTCCTTGCACAGGCTCGGAGAGAAAGAAGAGGCCTGACTCCGCCCGGAGCGAGGAGGGGCTTGTAAAATCGAAAGGACAGAGAGTGGCAGCAGTGTCCCATAGTAGTAGAAGTAATAGAAATCAAAAATGAATGGAAGGAAAGAAAGGATGAATGCAAAACACTCCTCTCAATCCTCGACCGCCTCCGATTCAACCATGTTCTCCACTTTTTTTATTTATGATTTCATCTCTTTCAGTCCACATCAATCAGCCTCGCTCTGTCCACCCTTCCTTTCTTGATTAAAATGTAAATACCTGGTAGCCTCCCTGATCAGATCCTTGGAGCCATATCTTTTCGCCGGCATAGAGTACGATATCTACCATGGAAGCTGATTTGTTTAGGCGTTGCAGTTATGGCAACTCGTGCCGATTTCGAGATCTACCGAAATATATCCAAACCTAACCGAAACTACACAAATGTACCCAAGTCGAACCGAAAGTGCCCAAATCGGGCTTTGCAGTTGAGCCATCTCGCAGCGGTTTTTGGGGCTTTGCAGTTAGGGGATTTCGCAACGGTTTTTGGGTACTTCAAGGTCGACTCGTCAACTTTGATCATTTTCGGATTTTGCAGTTGAGAGGTTTCGTTCGGGTCGGTTTCTAGTCGTAGATGACGAGCGGAAAATTCACGCCGACCGACTGTGTATTTTTCCGTTTGCATATACCTCAAAGAAAAGCAATGAAATGTTGAGACGGGGGAATGACGAATTACGAACTGAACGCTGGCCCCTGGACCCGGTACGTCTCGATGGTTCTTCTTTCAAGAGCCAGACTCATCATCACCCGTCTAGAGTGCTCGTGTGAATTTCTGGCGTTGTTCCGTTGCCATGGCTACATCCGTCTTGGGATTCCCACCCAGAAACTTTATTGTCACCGAGCTATTCTAGCTAGATTTTGGGCGGCCAATGCGTTATCACTGGTAGTTTACCTATGCTTTCTGACCAGCGGACTCCTGAGAATCTAACATGTTTTGAACTTTGCTTTGGAACGGGCGGGAGGTTTGTTGGCATCAACACTGGTCATGTTTGTTATGCTCAGCGGTCTCCAGGGAACGATGAGGACTTTGGGCATACTCCATTAAAGTTGGGAATGACAAAGAATTTGGTTGGTATAATGGTATGGTCATTAAACTCGTCCGTTCAGTCTAGCCGTGCCTTCCCCGTGGTAAAATTATGTACACCGGTTTTCTCTATCCAAGAGCCTGGTGATTAAATCATTGCCATCCCTTCCATGGGTTGAAGAATCGAATAGGTTAAACTTATGATGAAGTAGTCGCCGCGTTGCCGCCCGCCGACGTCAGGAACTCGAATGGCGGAGTTGCCACAAACTCGGTGGTCATGTTTCCGAGACGGAGGGAGGGATCGACATTCAGCAGCGCCAGGGACAAAGATGGAGCACCTTGGGTGAGGTTCAGTTCCGCGGTATTGACCCAGAGGAACATGGGCTCAACAGAGCTCTCCCAGTAGTACCGCTTGGTCCTGGTGTCGGCGTAGGTGCGCCAGAGAGTCGAGGCAACGTTTGGCTCGCCGGGGACCGAGGGTGAGAATGGGACGCTGATGGCCCGGATCATTGAAGCCGTGACGGCGATAGCCTGCTCCATGTTGCTGGCAGAGTTCGTCACGTTGTTGTAGTATGACAGGCGAGCAAAGCGGTCGTCGGGTCGTCGAGTACCGGGCAAGAAAGTGGCTCCCATCGGCAGCCAATAGTCATTGATGGCCAATTGCTGGTAGTAGGATGGCTGGTTGGTCATGACGGTATACTGGGGGCCGCGGTGGACAGTCAGAATGCCATCCAGGTACTCCATGATCAAATTATCCCCTGAGGCGTCCGCGAGGCTGACGTGGCCGACGGACGGCGTGCCAGGGATGAGCTCGGTGCTCACGATCTGGAATTTTTGCTTGCCCTCTGGAGTGAACAGGTCTCTCGCAGCTTCGTCGACGGTAGCGTAGTTGTCAAGGAAGTACTGGAGCCATGCGCCGACGGAAAGACCGGGGAGGTCGCCTCGCTGGCCATAGTTGCTGTCAGAGAGATAGAGGAAGTTGCCTGTCAGTCCTTCGGTGTTGATGCCGTCGACAGTGGCAGCAAAGTACATTGCGGTGACCACCGATCCGTACTTGGACGTCCAGTTCAAAGAGTTGGCCCCAACGTTACCACTCCTTTGCATCCCAGCGGGGAATGCCCACAGACTGGCATTCGTCGTCATGAACCAATCCATCGATCGGCCCACGACGATGCGGTTGTCATCTGTCACGGTGCTGTTATAAGTGACTCGGGAGCAAGCCCATGCCGGGGTGAGAAGGCCTGCAAGCGCAGAAACAGCGAGGATGGGAAGTTGGTAAAGCATGTTTGCGGTATGGACCTGGCGTTGCAGGGAAAAAGAAAGAGTAAGATAATACTGCCCTTAAGGGGACCTTAGAAAATTGAAGCAAAAAGTGACGGAGCAGAAATGTTCCCTTGTTGGGGTCCGGTAGATGTATTTATTTACCAGACATCCTCGATACCTCGTAAGCGCCCTTTCCTCTGACCTGAGCCTAATCCTGATCAGTCTTCAGTAGTGGTGCTGAGGGACTCACAAGCATCACTTGGCCTTCGAGGTCCGAACAGCTCTCCATCGCCGCATTGAGCCATACTTCCTCATCAGGCTGTCCGGTGCCCACTGTCGAGGACGAAGTTCCTTCTTCTTCTTTGCACGTAGTTGTTTGTATGCATTATTCTAGACGGTCGAAGACGGTCGTCAGAATCCTCAGATCACTTTGGGAACCATGAGTGCCACGGCCGTTGCACGGGACTCATGCGGGGACGGCTGAAGTCCAGCTCCAGCCAATGGGGCGTCTTTTCTTTCACTAGTTCAACCGTTAAACTGACGTCGTCGATGTCTGATTCGCCCGGAGAGAACTCATGACCACGCAATTCATATCCATCTCGTCTACGAAGTGGGTCACGATGCTCAAGAACCAACTAGCGAGGACACACGCGTGGCAACACCCAAGGGCCAACACCGCTCACTGCGCTCAGGCCATGGTGGTAGCTGAGAGCACTCTGAATACGAGGCCTTGCCCAATAGCTCGGTTCATGTGTTCTAGGTCCCTTGGCCCACGGGAGGTTTTTCTCGTGTCTGGAAAGCCTGCCGTTGTCCAGCTGAGGAGCATCCCCCCCGGATTCGATGCCATTGCACCTCCAACAACAAACAAGTCTCCGATTTTGAAATCTGAGTTTCACCAGAGGTATGCTGTGAGTTTTGACCGGGACAAAATCAAAACAATTTGATGGCTTTTGCATTTCCTATACAACAGACTTCCTCGGCCATCCTGGCACTGCCACATTGGCAAGAATGCGCATCACAGAGGCCTCGCCACCAGCTGAACATGTGGCTATGCCAAAGAGTCGGCTGTGAGTTTTGGACGAAGGTCCAAGAAGAAGACAAGTCAGTGTGGCGGCTTCCCAAGCCGCCAAAGAAGGCAACTATTTGTGAAGTCGAAAACCCTTTCGCACCACAGGCCACAAGCTAGATATGGGCTAGGCGAGATCCTACATCATGCCACTGCCGGGTCGGCACATCTCCTACTAGTAGTAGTCTCGAACTGATGGTCCTCTCTTCGGAACGGTCGGTGGGATCTCCGAAATATCAGAAAGACGACATAGGCGAGGCTTCTGCGTCATTGTTGACAGCCGAACACTTGCCGTCCGACCTTCTAGTAGGTGCCAGTTCGTGAAATGACGTTACATCCTCTCCTCTCGCCCACCTTCCCCATAGAAATCCATTCTGCGGGCAACTATCCCCGATCGCTTGTGAAAAGCAAAGGCTGTGTGGCGACTATCGAGTGGTATTCTCCTCCTCGATCGACGACTTCGACCCCCAGGTGCTGGGAATACGAGGGAGAAGGCTGAAGCTGGTCGATCTCCGCCCAAGAGATTTAGATCAAACCTTCAGAAGCCTTCGGTAACTCCTGCCTTGACGAGTGCTAAAGAAGAGACGAGACACGGGAGATGCCTCTTCTTAGTACTCGTAGCTAAGCTCTCCTCAATGGCTGTCTCTGGACCGGCGCCAAAGTTGCGTTAGAGTATGAATCGATCTATCGCATTTTAGTCCCGGGTTGGCTCCAATGGTCCGGGATCCATATGTGACGTGTCGGCATCGTTCGTTGCTGAAGCTACTCGATGTTTGTTGACATGGAGGACATACTCGTATGCACATACACTATGCACGCCAGGCTTCGTCCAGCGAGGCATCGAGCCGTCGTAATCTTGTTTCCTCGCCGACGTGCCTACAATATACTCTCGGTTGGACTCTAACACCCTCCTTACAGTACTCTACGCAACAAGATCAAGCAACTACATTGCCTAGCTACATTTGACGAGATTGCTTCAAGTTTGGCCACATACTCGAGTAGCGATGGAAGCCAAATCGGAGCCGGAAAAGAAAAAAAACCCGAAGCATCAGTTGGGTGCCTTCAGCAACTGTCAAGTCATCCTCCTCCTTGGAGATTTTGCATAGACTGTCAAACAGCTCGGATACAGAGGCCACCAGCAAAAGTTCCTCCCCAGAATTTTATTATTAGACCCTCGATGCTTCCTGCTTGACTCTCCCCTTTGTCATCTCGCCCCTGGCGGCTGCGAGAGGCTCCGTGGACCGGAATGACGACGAGAAGCACAAAGTCAAATGCCCCACGGCAGGTCAATTCACAGCCTTAACGTGCGAGTAGAGATGCGGGATACGACTCAAGAGGGACAGAAACTCAACCAGAGTAGAGCATGATCCCGGGGCTATTGTGGGGCGTTCTAAGCGAGAACCGGGAGTTGGAAGAGACGTTCGGTTTGTTCGCTTTTCTCGATATGGGGGCAAAGCCCTCTCTACCAGTCCTATTTCTCAGCCACCTTGATTTGCCCATACCATCATCGCCATTGAAACTTCCGTCCCAAACCCCCAATTCTGGCCGTTTCCTGTTCAGGTACTATCGAATCCTTAACGTCCAACTAAATCAAAGGCCCAGAGTACGATAGCATGGCCAAAACCTCAGAGGTAGAAAAGCCGTCCGATTGCCTTTGCGCGAACTTCAGGATTGATATTTTCGGCAGTGTGGCGCGGAATGATGCGTGGCGGTGTGGAATGGAGACAGCATCGTCCTCTTCCTGCTCGTCGTCATCCCTCTTTCTTTTTTTCGGCTTTCTCACAGATGGGTTGATGCCCGCAGCCTTCGTCTTCTCGCACTGTTGCAGCTGCTCCAGTCTTCTGATTTCAGTACTGAGAGGTTTGTGATCCATGATGTTCTGTGGGCGTCGGTAGATCGAGTCTCTCAGAACTGAAAGCTGCAGTTTCCGCCCATACCAGTTCTTGATGTGGTCAAGAATCATCGAATAGGCGCGATCATTTCCACCACGAAACTCCACCTTGTCAACCGTGCAAATCCAGTCAGCGATCTCATCCATGTCGTTGGCTGAAGATAACTTTTCAAATTGTGCTTCGGATATCGCAGATGGCTCTTCGGAAGGAGCAGAGCTCATCTGGAAAACGTGTTCTTTTGAGGATTTTCCGGCGGGCATGTAATACCACGGAAAGATTTCACCACCCTCACCAAGCAGATGGGTTATCCAAGACGGCAGTGAATCTTTCTGGGCCGAGTTTGTGGTTGCCAGGTTGATGCCATTAGACAGCTTCAAATGCCCCCCGGCCCCCTGCTCCAAGGTCAACCGAGCCGCTTGAGTCAGGACCTGTTTCACTTCCTTTCGGTTTGAGATGGTTGTATTGGCTCCGATTCCGAATTTTTGCCTATTCTGGGTGTCCATTGCGTGGGAGTTCTCTAGCATATGGTTAAGCCAGCATGCGCGCCGAAAATCGTTGCCGAAGAAGATCTCATCTCGGACCAGGGCCTCGTCGACAAGCATAACAAGCTTTGGTCCATGGGTTCAGGCGATTTGGTTCTCTGTGAGTCGATTCATGCACAGCGGGTGAGAAACCGCCGTGAGCTCGGCCCATTGAGCTCGAAGTGGCCGTTCCGGACCAACTGCGGCCAAAGGTAGGATCGTTCGATCGGCGAGACCCTCATCGGTGAGGCAGGCTCGAAGTTGAAACCATATGATTTCAACTGTGGCTCATCCAGCGGATGTCCTGGACGAAAGGAGTGAGCATTGGAACGGAAATGGAGCATGGTGCGCTGGGATGTCATACCTCTCAGTCCTTCGGATCGGCGCTGATATTTGATACACATATATAAACTCGAAGATGCATGATGATCTGAAAGAACGAGGAGAATGAACGAGAAATGGAGGGGACCGAAAGATTCAAATAGGACGACGACAGACCAGCTGCCAGAAGAGGGTGACTTATAGATGGCTTCACTTGTTGAAGTATTGTTTCAGGACAATAGAATCATTCACAAAGTTGATTCACCACCTTGCGCAGCTGGCAGCCCTGCACGTTGGCTTGACAGGGCACGATTGCCGCTCCCATATGGGCTGTGATGAGATTGTCTCATTCGTCGGCTGACTTCGACCCGAGGTTCTCTCAGTTCACCGTCTGTCACTGTGTATCAGTGGGTCCGTTACTTGGTTACTGAAAGTACTTACCAACGCCGAGGATCAAACGGATCCATCATCGCTGCATGGGACTCCACGTTCAATGTAGCTTGAAGATTGATGTATCACCAAAAAAGGGGGATACCGCCAAGACAAGGCTGCACAGTCACACGACTCTTGGCAAATTATGTACGTCACGTCCTATGCTATTGGCTTGGCGCACACACTCATCCAGGGCCAAAAAAGAATGATTGCTTCTCAATATCATTCAGGACCAAAAAGAGAATGAATGCTTCATGATATGAAGGATCCTCACGCTGTTATAGCAACGCTTGGTTTCGATCCAAGGTCCTCCGGGTTATGAGCCCGGCGCGCTTCCACTGCGCCACGTTGCTTTTTGTGTGATTGAATTCGAGATAAAATCGGGACATATAAATAATATAGTGACTCATTTGTGGCTTTCTATGGAGTGATTCCCCGCACCTTGGCCCCTAAAGCTAGTGGAGGAACCCCCAAGTTAGAGTACGTACTCCCTACCTTACCTGGAATTTATTGTGCCCACCCAGGCCGAACTAAAATGTCGTCACCACCCACAAACCTGAAAACAACAATGATTGATTGACGGCCATTTGTCGCAACCCTTGTTCATCAATTACCCAGCATTGTCCTGTGGAGCGAAGCGAAGCAGAGCAAGAAAGCCGCGATGCTAATTGGCTGGAAGACCTCTACACGCTCCGATTACCCGAGTTAGCCACTTTGCTCTGATTAGTTCGTGAAAAAGGAAACCACGTAAGCTTAAATGATAAGCCATGAGACTTGATAAACCACGAGACTTCGGCGATAGGAGGCTGGAGGACGCCTACGAGGCTTGGGGGCTTGGGGGGCACCCACTCAAATTAAGAAGAAATAGAGAATGAGGCCGAGGGTGCAGCCTTAAGAAAAAAGCCTAAGGAAAAGACTGTCCTAAGAGCGAACGCAGGCCTTTTAGGGAGTGTTAAGGGGGGGTTGCCATCTCTTGTTGCCATCTCTTGGTGCCATCTCTTGGTGCCATCTCTTGTTGCCATCTCTTGTTGCCATCTCTTGTTGCCATCTCTTGTTGCCATCTCTTGTTGCCATCTCATGTTGCCATCTCTGGCTGCCATCTCTATGGTGTTGTCCTCCCTACGGTGTTGCGAGGTCTACAGGTCGCCTTAGTGCTGAAGGCATTACAGTGTAGTTTATCTTTCTCGTTCAAGGTCGGGACTTTTTTTGTCAACACAGCCACTGCTTGGTCCGTGTCCGGCGGAACGAAAAGTGGCATGAGACGAAGGGGGCGTTTGCAAGCTGAAGCTGACCATCACATCTCCTCGCCCCGGACCCGGCCATTCGTTTAAGGCCCCGCTTGTATACTTGCATCATTCTCCACCTTCCCAATTCGGTGTTTTGCGAACTCGGGATTGCATCGACGCTAAAGGAAGCACCGGGGTCGTCGACTTCTTCCCTGTGACGATGTAGGAATCCCTTCGGCCGTTCAGGAAGGACGAAGGTGATATAAATGAAGATGACACCCATGGACTGTCGTCGTTCACTCAGGCTTCCTTGTCCTTCGAGCGAGCGATAAAACCTCCGCAGCTATGTCGACCAAGTCTCATGCGCTTGTATTTGGAGCATCTGGTATATCAGGATGGGCACTCGTGAAAGAAGCCCTAGAGTATCCCACCCCCACCACGTTTGATCAGATCACCGCCTTGTCAAACCGGCCGTTGTCTTTGTCTGATACCCTTTGGCCTGATGACCCACGACTTCAACTGGCCAGTGGTATTGATCTGACCGGCTCTGTCGAGAGTGTGGTCAACGCCCTGAAAGCAAAAGTGAACAATGTCGACACAGTCAGCCATGTCTTCTTGTTTGCCTACCTCGATCCTGGCAAGGGCAAGCAGGCTCTGAAGGACGTCAATACCAAACTCATCAAGACTGCCGTGGAGGCGATGCAGAAGGTATCGACGAATCTGAAGAGCTTTATACTTCAGACTGGTGGGAAGTCTTATGGACTAGGTACGAACATGAATGCTTGCAACGACAGACTCATTAATGAGCTTTACAGAATATTTTGGCGCAGTTGAGATCGTCACGCCTCTCAAAGAATCATATCCTCGCGTCCCCATGCCCATTGCCGACGAGATCTTCTACTACTCCCAGTATGATGTTCTCGAAGCTTTGTCGAAGGGAGCATCCTGGACCTTCAGTGAAATCCGACCAGACGCCATGATCGGATTCGTCCCCGGCACCAACGTGATGAACATGGCCCAAGGTCTCGCCTTCTATCTGAGCCTGTACCGGGACGTTCACGGAGCCGGGGCCAAAGTTCCCTACCCAGGAGGCGAGCCGGGCTACCGCCACAAGCACACAGACACGTTCCAAGATATTGCGGCCAAGATGGAAATCTTTGTGGCGTTGAACCCGGACAAATGCGGCTCAGGAAAGACCTTCAACATCACCTGCGGCGACGTGGTCACTTGGGCAGACAAATGGCCTGGGATCTGCGCGTATTTCGGCCTCGAGGGCATCGGCCCTCAGGGCAGCTTCGAGCCACCAGCGCAGTTCGTCCAGCGCAACTCCGCAGTCTGGGACAAGCTTGTACAGCGAGAAGGGCTCAAGTCCGGCCGCGTGGAGACTTTCTTCTGGCCATTCATGGACGTCATGATGGACAAGGCGTTCTTCGATCGTCAGTATGATCTGAGTGCTACACGAGCTGTCGGTTTTGAGGAGTCTATCGATACGGTCAAGGCGTATAAGATCGCGTTTGATAGGATGAGGGCTGCCAGAGTCATTCCACGAAGGCACCAAGAGAAAACACTTCTTTCGCTCAAGCATTGAGAGCTCTGGATACTGACATACTGAGACTGTGGTGTCCTCTGGAACCCTAAGGTCTGCACCCTGAGCCTCAGACGATGGGCGCAGAGAAGTAACTGAGGGGAATTAGGCAGCACACAGCTGGAGTATGAAAGCGGGGGTACCGTTCTCAAGCAATCAAACAGGTCTGCAGCAATAACCACGCCATCCTTGTTTGTGTAACTGAAATGATCCTTCTCATTGTAACGGGGCGCATTTGGGCAGCAAACTGGGATCCCAAAATCGCAATAGCTGCACACACGCCCAGAGGCGTGCTTCCAGTTCGCCAACAAGTGGCTCTGACGTATTCTCCATGCTCGAACTCTTCCAGCCCTCAGACACTTTGTCCTGGAGCTGGGGAACTTATAGGAGTGCCAGCCTCAGCCTGTGCCCGTGCCCGCTTTTCAGCCTTCTCATCCTTCTCGTCCTTTCCCCCACTTACTTGGTTTGAGTCTCTTAGTGGAGTTCAGCCGTCGAAAGAATTAGTGCTTGAAGTGCTGATAAGAGATGTGCAACGAATACAGAGTTACATCCATGTGGTCAGGAGGGGGCTGCAAGCTCGGTGAATGCGACCAGGTTGATTATGTCGCGAGCCCCTGCGAAGATAAGCCTCAAGCTGGCATTCGCCATTGTCACAAGTACAAAATGGTCCACGCAGCCTCCAACAGGAAGAAAGGTCCTCGCCCGGGACATGAGGGCAAGCATAAAAGCACCTCAAGCAGCTCAGCTGTGTCCAAATAGCGGCAAGTACGGAGGATGTCTCGAGCTGATTTCAGTGAAGGCTAATATCACCAGAATTTCAGAGTCGAAAGATATCTGTATTTTCAGCAGAATATCATAGCTTGGTGCAAACTGCAATCCATCCTTCATTCGTCACCGATACCCCCTTCTCCGGAGACCGCCGCAGCAGTCTTGCTTCGAAGAAAGATTCCAAGGCCGAAAATGAACAAAATCGGAAGCGTTCGATTGAGAAGAGTGAACATGGTTGGTCAAGGGACAAGCAAAATCAAAGTTTTTCCACCTCGTTCGTCGGATCGATTGACGTGAGGTGGTGCATGCGCTTCTCTCGAGCATCCAATATATCGCGCGCACGGCTGAACTTCTGATTCCAGCATCCGAAGATCTCTTCCTCAAACAGCAGCCCTTCTGTGCTAGGAAAATCGCATTTTGCATAGAAATATTCGATTTCATCATCGCCGCGCCCCTCGTAAGGCTGTCGGCCAGTCGCAAGCTCGTAGAGGCACGAGCCTAGGGCGAAGAGATCCGAGGCGACGCAATTGTCGGCATCATATGGTCGCGGCAGATAATGACTGGCGGTTTCAAATCCGAGTGCGGGCTTTCCTTCCAGCCCGAGAGTCGGTTGGGCATCGAAACCTGCGGCATTGAAGTCGCTTAGCCGTGCGTTGCCAGCCTCGTCGACCAGCCACTGGTCCAGCCTGAGGTCGGAATGTCGAACCCCTTTCGTGTGAAGGTAGTCGATGCTTTGGATCATCTGGACACCCCAGCATTCCAGCTGCGCCCTAGTGACGATATCCCAGTTCCGACTGATGTATTCCTTCAATGTGCCGTTGTCGTAGAATTCCAGTTCCACGTACTCCCTGGAGGGAGCAACTGACGTACACCGGGTGATAAGAGGATGTGTTCCCAGGATCAGATACACATCGGCCTCGGTATGACATGCGTCCAAGTTCTGTGCTGAGATGGCAGGATCGTAGGCCAACAGGCGGCATTGTTTCCGAACACGGTTTCCGACGCGGTACGTTTCTGAGCTCATGCCCACCATCAGCAGCTGGGGTAGGTTCGAGCTGTCTGGTGCCATCTCGACCCAGGAGAAAGGAGCATCGTGCGAGCTGTTTATTGCTTCCGGAATCCAAGAATCTGAAAGCGAAGTTGTGTTGTACAGGTTGAGATGTCGCAGCATCCTTGTCCCTCCATAACGACATCTGGGGGGAGACATTCAAACGCCGCTTTAATCAAGTCTCCTGTCGCGAGTCGCGAGGCCGGGGTACGAATAAAGCGGCATCAGTCTCGTCCCAAAGCCGGGTGTGCCTCAGCCGCGTGTAGATTTCCCTTGGCGCGTCACTTCAAGGGGATGAAGAGTCAAGACGCATCTCGATTCTCGGCCTTGAATCTTGGACTGGACTGTCAAACGCATCTTCTCTCTTCGTGTCATTTCTTTCGTTGTTCTACTAACCGGGCGTTCTCAGTCACTCCCTTCAGTCACCTGCTTCTTCTCGTGACAGTCCTTCATTTATTTCCCTACCTGACCTTCAAACGCGACTTTCAGCGCCTACAAAGAGCGACGAATACCGACCCCTACCTTGCTCCCTGACAGCTCCTTAATCCTAACGGCCGAACATGCTTGCTCGCAATATCCTCTCCACCGTCCTTGTAGCGGCACCGCTGGCAGTGTCCGCCGCTGGCACGCTCGGCTTCGCTGTCGGGAACACCAACCCCGATGGCTCGTGTAAGAAGCAGTCCGACTTCGAGGCCGACTTCAAGGCCATCCTCGACCACACCGATGCAAAGCTAGTTCGAACCTACTCTTCGTCCGACGTGTGGGGGAACCCGTGCAACACACCCTCTGAGATCATGCCGGCTGCTAAAGCAGCAGGAATCCAGGTGCTGCTGGGCATGTGGTGAGTTTTGGACATATCCATGAAGAGCTCTGGGCTGGGGAGGGGAACTGACACATGCTGTCACCAGGCCAGACGGTGGTGCATATGAGAAGGAGAAGGCGGCAATCGATGCAGCAGATCCTGCATCCTTCGGCGATACCCTCTACGGCATTACAGTCGGATCGGAGGGGATGTATCGAGGCACATACAACGCACAGGAGCTGCTTGGCTGGATTGGAGAAGTGCAGAAGAGCTATCCAAATACCCACATTGGAACTGCCGACAGCTGGAACTGCTGGGCCAATGGGACCATGGACTCCATCATCACGAGCGGTATCTCACTGATGTAAGTTTGATACGTCCCCGGGTTTGAGAGTGGATGACGGTAAAGACTGATACTCGGACGCGCGCGCAGCCTTGCCAACGGATTCGCCTACTGGCAATATCAAGAGATCGGCAACGCCACCAAGACATTCTTTGACGATATGGCCCAGGCCCTCGGACACGTCCAGGAGCTGACGGGCAGTCTGGACAAGATCCACTTCATGAACGGCGGTAAGAAGAAACTCAGCCACCTACTCCAACGGCTCAAAAAGAAGCGCATATCTAATCTTTCAATTTCGTCATTTAGAAACCGGTTGGCCGGGCACAGGGGGCACGGACGCCGGCGCCGCCATCGCCAGCGACGACAACATGAAGACCTACTGGCAATCGGCCGTGTGCGGCCTCCTGGACTGGGGCGTCGACCTGTTCTGGTTCGAAGCTTTTGACGAGCCCAACAAGGCCGACGCGATCGGCGACAACGGCCAGGTGGCCAGCGAGAAGCACTGGGGTTCTTTCACCGCGGATCTCCAGCCAAAGTTCGACATGCGCTGCACCTAGATTTGATTATCCTTCTTCTCTCTTTAGGATTTCATTTTTCGTCCTATCTTGATCTCTGTCCTACCACAGGCCCGGACACTACGATCTCAGAGATCCTGAACGAATGTGTTTTTTTGATCACCAAAAGCCTCAACCTGCATATACAGTTACATGTCTTCTACCGACTCCCTTTCTCCGAAGATCTCCACGACCGCTCCCCTATGGAATTTCGTTGGATTTTCAACGCGAGCGTTCATTGGAACCCAGGCAGCAAATGCTAGTCAGGGAACAAAACATCCCATGGCCATCTCATCTTTGGACTCTGCAAGCTCACCAAACCCCCTTTTTGTTTCTGTACGTGCACATAACGCAGACGGTGTTGAGGGCGACGGATAGGGCAGAATGGAGGGATACCAGGAGACAGACCATCATATCATGGCGGAACGCCGGTAGTCGACTTCGACGGCTTAGGGGACCCCCTGAGTTGGGTTGTACGAGTAGTAGTATTTGAGGTCTCGGCCCGACAATGATAAAGCTTGAATCCTGCATGCCTCTCAGTCTCCGTTGCTTTTCGTCTTTTCATTCTTTCCTCCTTTCTCTATTTCAATCAGCATGTACTCAAATCGTAGGCAAGGCGAGGAAATACAAAGGCAAAGAGCAAGGGAAAGCAAAAGCAAAAAGGAAAAGTGACAGAAAAAGAACAGAAAAACAAAGCATAGAAATCCAGTGCTATGATTCGGTCCCGTTGATGATCTGTCGTTCAATTCCGGCTTATGTACCTAAATACGTAGCCAGCCAGCCAGCCACACATCCTGTGCGTTGCACTCTTATGGCCTGACCACCCTTCTAGAGCGAAACTCTCAGCCAGCCTGATCCGCTCTCCTCCCTTCTTGGACCAAGTTGACCCTCTTGATCGGATGCAGCATCATCCCGGGGAGACACATCCTTCCTTCGCCCGCGAGCTCCTCTTGCTCACCGCCGATGTTGTGGAATCGCATACCCAGCCAGCGATGCCACAGGACCTCGGGGAACCCGGCGTTGTAGTACCACGTGGTGCCGCGGAAGTTGTGCTCGCGGTCGCCGAAGACGGAGGTGCGCGCGCCGCCTGTCGCGCCGTTGCGGCCGCCGTTGAAGACGCTCTGCAGGTAGTTGGTCGGCCATTTGCGGTCGATGTATTCTGGATGCGGCGCGTAGACGACCTTCAAGCCGTGGTGCAGAGCGCAGCTGGCGGGCCACATCTCGCTGAACATGGTGTGCTTCTTGAGAGCCGTCTCCCGATGCATTGTCACGAGCAGCTTGCGACTGAGTCGACTGGCGGTGATGATCGCCGTGCGGCGTGGCGGGCGGCCTCGCGTGTTATTGTAACCCGTCGTATCGTCTCGGAGCAGCCAGGTTGTGCCGTCAGGATCGAAAAGAGGGTTGAAGGTGATGAGGTCGGCATCTTCGCCCACGCCCCAGGTGTATTTGTCCTTCTCGAATGACGTAGGTGGAGTTGGGTCACCCTCAAAGGCAACGTCGTCGTCGAGTGGTCGTTCAGGACCCCAGATGGGTTTGTCGCCTTGTTGTCTCATCGCGCCAGGGACGTTGGCCTCGGAGGGATCCCGGTGTTCTCGATTCAGAGCACTCCAGAGGTTGGCGACGCTGTTTGTGCCATGCTCCGTCTGAATACGGACCATCTGGCTAAAATCTTCCCATTCACCGTGCTCCGAGGGAATGAAGAAGCGGCTATTGCGCTCCCAAAGAAGCTTCCGAGGCTGTGCCCTGGCCCATTTGGTCACGCTGTCGAAAAAGTGATACCAGTGGTGGGTGGTGCGGATGTCCATTTCCCAGTTCCAGAAAAAGTCGTATTCGGGATGTTGGTACGCAAAGTATTGCATGGGCATGAAAGTGCTGCGATAGACACCATGGACTGGCAGGTCCCGCGCCCAGGTCTCCTCGAGGCCGCCGTACATGAGAAGCATCTGTCTCTCTGTCCACAGCGTGCCCATGCCTTGAAACTCTTCCGGTAATGAGTCCCGCAGAACGCGTTCGTAAGTCTCGTCATCGGAGAAGATGGGGACATCATTGCTCTTGACCTGGATAAGGAAATGGACGACATATTCCCCTCCGGTCAAGATGCCCAACTCCGAGATGAGCGATCGGAGGTAGATCTTGTCCTCTGGGGTGTAAGGGTAATCCCACCAAGTTCGAATGACCACTGCGGTTCGCGGGAGCTTCTTCTCGCCGGCT
Source organism: Exophiala alcalophila (assembly GCA_001599775.1). Classification (NCBI taxonomy): domain Eukaryota; kingdom Fungi; phylum Ascomycota; class Eurotiomycetes; order Chaetothyriales; family Herpotrichiellaceae; genus Exophiala; species Exophiala alcalophila. The sequence goes on from BCHY01000002.1 coordinate 4,491,903, forward strand.
TTAGGCTTGTGCGGTTTCTCTGGTGGTGGTTTCGAAGGTTTAGAGGGCACGACCTCGTCCTCGTCGATAGCCTCATCCTCGCCTCGCTTGGACACACTCCCGACTGGCATGGCTCGGAAGGTGTCGATTCGGGGTTTGGGTAACTCTTTGAAGCGGTGTTGGTTTGCGACCACACATCGTTGCTGAACATCCGCCCAACGGACGTTTCTGAAATCCACCTCGGGGGTGTCCTGCCACACCAAATCGGCTCCTTCTCTTTCACCTTCCTGTTGCGCACCGCTGCCACCTCGATTGATGCTGTAGCCCAGGCCATAGGGCCCAAGCCTGCCAAAGCGGTCGTAACAAATGTCGGTGCGGAGACCCAAAAGTTTGGCCGAACCCATTACCATATCTGGGAATCCTCGAGGGATTCCTTCGTATATCCGAACCTGCGGAATGGAAATCGTCTTATCGGCATCCAGGAAACAATCAATCTTCTCCCCGTACTTGGCAATGTACTCTGACGAGGTGTAATTTGGATAAGGCTCGAATCTCTTACTCGCCGGAATTGCCCTCTTCCTCTTCTCCTCGGCTGGTGGAGTCGCGTCTCTAAATTCTTCCTCGGTGATGTTCAACTTCTCCCACGGCACCTCGTCCTCCTTCCTGGGATACTCCGGCACATTGGTGAGGGCGGGAACGAGGGAACGCAGGCCGCCGTAGTATCTCTCCAGGAAAGAAAACTCCTCCCACGGTGGTGGTCTTGGTGTCACCTTCTCTTGCTCGATGGCCACTTGAACTTCCTTGTCGGCGACCTTGCTCAATCGAACCAGGGAAAAGATGAAGAGAAGCAGGCCGGCGGCCACGGCCCAACAAAGCCATCGCATGATTGATCGTGGCATTCTTCCGATGAATGAGGAGGGATTTGATCTCGTTGAGCTGTAGGCATCGTTGAAAAGCATGGGGCGATAAGAGGAGGAGGTGTCGCGTGAAGGCGCGGCAGATGGATCATCGTCGTCGCAGATGGCCTCGTTGTGGTGTTCACCGCTGGGGCGATATCGATAGAGGCCTTCCTTCTCGATGTCGGATTCGCCGCGACTGCGAATGCGCGCCTTGGACCTGGAACTGTCTATTCCCAGGGATGAAGTCCGCTGCCATCCCATTTTCACAGACCTGGGAGCCGCAGCCCCGGCGCATTGTCGTGTGTCTCAAAGATTGGGAGGCGGCAGCCGCGTCACGCAACGGCGCGCACGAGAAACAAAGGGTATGCAGAGGCGCACTCGTATATGATGGACAGGAGATGTCTCTTTTGTGTGCGCGGGACAGGAGCACGACTGGAGTCGCGGCGTGAAAGGTGGGCGTCGGTATCGGCGCACACGAGAATGGGTCGCAGGTGGAGGGAGGTAAGTGGTAGGTGTTTGTGCAGAGCCGCGACAGGCTAGAGAATATAGATACAGGGCACTAGATGACAGTATATGTACAAGAGACGAGGGAGCTGGAAGAGAAGGAGATAGTGGTAGTAGTGGTGGTGGAGGTTGGTTGCAAGTTGCGAGGACAGGACGGAAAGTTGCTGATTTGTTTGTTGTTCTTGTCCCGGTTTTGCAGCGAGATACTACGAGTAGTGGTGCGAGATACGAACTCAATCTTTGGACCAGGGAGGAGATATCTGCTGGAAGTTGGAACTTAGGGATCCATACACCCACTGATCCTTGACTACCTTACCTGGCACTCAAGCATGAAGGCCTCAGGAGCAACAAGGAGCCTCATCACTGGCACTCGGGAAGCGAGGTTCCACTCCCACTCTCCATGCGTGGGAATGATGGATGCATGATGCATGATGCTGGAGCTGTGATCCGCCCCTGGAACCAGCCCGCAAGGTTGAAAGGCGGGAGGACGGGCGCCACCGTCAACAGGCACCTTGCTACTGGTGAGTGCCCCGAGTGAACGGACTCGAGCCCCAAGGTACGTGCCCTAAATTCTCCGCCAGAGATAGAGTACAAGAGCCCCGACTTCTGGGTCGATGGGTACAGAGTGGCCATTAAGTATTACTAGTATTGGAAAGGAGCAAGACGATCCGATTTCTCATGTTGTCTCTCTTTACCGACAGTTTGTTGCTCCTCGTTCATGGCGCTTCCAGTAGACCGCAGGTGCTGGTCGTACTTGTACTTTGTAGTGCCTGTTGGGCCCCTAGCCTCGCCTCTGTGGTCATTGGGGCCACCGAGGTAGCCTAATGAGCCCACTGGAGCCACCCCCCTAGCCTCCCTCGCCCCAAGGCCCAGGGAGCCTCAAACGTCCCCATCCCGTCCGCCACAACCATGCATTTTCTCGCATCCCGCATCGGTCGCGTCTCGGCGCCTCGTCATCGCGTCTTGGGCCACAGTTGCTTCTCCAATTGCAGTTGGCAGCTCAGCACTTCAGGAGTTACATACAGTACTAGTACTCGCAGGACTCAGGACTCAGGAGTCGTTCCCGCTGGGAGGCAATCCCTCTGTTCCCCGGCCCAAGTCTTCCTTGAGAGCGACGCCGCCGATCTCCAGCTTCTCGCAGTCTTGCAGCACAAAGATCATCCTCGCCCACTCGGTCTCACTGGGGTTCTTCCACGCATGCATCGTCGCCCGCTGGACTGCCACGTCGCCTCTCTGCATTGGCTGTCTCTCTCCGCTGTCCAGGACCAGCTCAATGGTACCTTCCAGGACGATGCCGTAGTCCAGACTTTGGGTGCGGTGCATCATGCACTCATATCCCGGGGCGAAGTCGACCACCCGGCACACGGTGCCGTTCGAGTTCACGAGGCCGAGTTTCCCGCTGGCGGTGAGGTCGTTATGTGCTTTGATGTCGCGGTCGTCGTTGAGGTTGGCAGGGAATTGGGATGTGGTGTAGATCACATTGAACCCCATCTCTTTCTTATCGTAGACGCTCCAGTTGCCCGGCCGAGATTCCTGCACCACGGCCTTCCCTGTGCTGGCATCGTGGCCCGTGATGTGGGCGGTGAGACCTGGCAGACCGTTGGGAATCTGCGTCGGGTTGGGAGGGCGAGAAGACATGTTTGAAAAGAAGTCGAGGTGTTGCTAAAGCGGTGTGGTCAGAGGAGACAATGGGATGAATCTGATCCTTTCTTGTTGGATCTGAGCAGTCCTAGATATATCATATATCGTGTCTCAAACCCGGAAGCTGCAAGGGAGTGCGCCTCGCGTGAACCCCGCCTCTCCGGACTCTGATGTTGATTCTGTCAACCGCGTGAGCATCCACCAATCGGCCATGATATCAAGGACGTGTCACTGCGGAGGTATAGACTTTCTAAACGACGGAAGCGCCCATCGGAAGCGCGGAAGCGCGGAAGCGAGGAAGCGAGAAGAGAACCGGCATGGAATGTGTTTTAAACTGGCCCTGGTCGTCAAAAAGAGTCCGGATGTCTGGCCTTCCCAGTCCGTCTACTTCTCTACTCTCGTAGTCTCAAATTACATTCGCGAATTCGTCCCAAAGAGCAGCCGTAGCACGTATCGTCATAAATCATAGCACCATTTTGAATTCCGGATCTCGATCATCCCCATATCCAATGTACTTGTCGTACTTGCCGTTGGCCTTGTCACGGTTGACTTTCGCGCAGTAGAGCACGTTGCAGAGGATCCTGTTGCTATTCTTAGAACCGGAACTGTGTGGGCGGATTGATGGTACTTACGCGAACCAAGCATACACCAACAGTCCCAGGATAATCGTGTGGGACTTGTGATATTGGGGTGATTGCGAAGAAGGATAGATGAACGCTGTTCAAGTCCCATCAGTAATGCATCCAAGCGCCGGCTCACAAACAACACCACTTACCACTAACAAAGCCTCCCGAGTTGGCGATCGCGAGCTGCATACCAGACGTCGTTGCTCGTTTGTAGTGTCCGGCGGAGTTGTTCGAGTTCCACACCAACACGGGAGGAACGCTGGCATACAAGCCTGTGGCCATCAAGAACGTCATTCCGTATTTGACGTGATTGTCGTGTTCGCCGACGTTGGCAATCGCTGAGTATCCGATGATAGCCAATGGTAAGGTGAATAGCATGACCACTCCTCTGAGCTTCAAACGGTCGGATGCGAAAGCCACCACAACCGTGACCACTGCCGCGACAGCATAAGGAATCACGGACCATAATTGAGCCTCGTTTGCCGTGTATCCGAGGCCTTTGATGATCGTCGGCAGAAAGAGGCCAAAAGAGTACAATCCCGATAGGATGGAAAAGTATGCCGTGCCCGTCAGCCACAGTTGGACATTCAGGATACCACGACGAACTTCAGACCAGCGGAATTTCTCAACCCCTTCCGCCTGTTGGCCATCAGGCAAATGCGCCGAAGTGTCGTTTTGGAGTCGTCTCTTCCCGAGTTCTCGTTCCTCGGGCGTCAGGAACCAGGCAGTCGCGACAGTGTTGGGAAGGAGGAAATATGCCGCAACTCCTGCGAAAAAGGTCAAGAGACCTTCGATGATCATAATCCATCTCCAGCCCGCGTCCACCACGCTCCCAGTGGGGCCGATGGCCGAGAGTCCACGAGCCAGGAGGCCACCAAAAGCGCCGGCAAGAGAGGCCGAAGTGTAGAACAGACCAATTCGCAGAGCCAGCTCGCCGCGGGTATACATGTTGGACAGGTACAACACCATGCCCGGCAACAATCCACCTTCGGCAAGACCCAGAAAAGCCCTGACGGTAAGGAAACCTCCATAGTTGCGGATGAAGCCCAAAGACATGCCGATGATTCCCCAGGCGGCTGTCAGCACCGCCAGCCAGACCCGGGGACTGGCTCGTTTGAGCACCAGGTTGCTGGGCAGTTCGGCCGCAATGTAAAACGCAAAGAAAATGGCGAGGCCATTGGCGTACTGGCTACCGCTGATACCGATGTCCTCCTCCAGTCCGAGGATTTTGGCATTTCCCACATTGGTCCGGTCGAGGAATGAACAAAGGAACAAGACCGCAAGCACCGGAAGAATTCTAGAAGGAGGGAATCGTTTAGCATGACAGGTTGGCTTCGCAGTGACAGAATCACGGCTTACCTTGTGTCGAGCTTCCAAAGAAGTTTCCGTGTCAAAGCCTTAGTATGGGCATCGTCGTCCACCGCTCGTAGGTCAGCCTTGTCGACTGGGATCACTTGGCTGGAATTTTCATATTCATGCTGCATGTCTTCAGGCTTTTCGACGGCAGGGTCCATCACCTTCTCTTCGGCCCTGTCACCGCCATGGCGGTCGGTGGTATTGGCAGCCATGTGGGCGGAGCGTGGCAGATGCTGGGCAGAGAGGGAGATGGGAGAAAGCGTATGCGGATTGGAGGAGACCACGACGTATTGAGTCCAAGGTCCAACCAAGAAATGCCCAAGTCTCGTCAATTCTCTTGTTTATTTGAAACGGGTCTTGGAAAAGAGAGAAGATATCAGAACGGCCATGAACCTGGGGTAAAGCAGGAATTTGTAGGAATCAGACAAGTTGAGGTTGGGGCCCCCTTCAACTTCCAGTCTACCCCGTGGGTAGACGATGGATTGACGTCCACCCCTCCTCAAATCTATCACCAATCAAGCCCATTTTAGCACCGAATACGACGATCGACGACAAAACATGTCGGGCGCCGACCGCAGGTCGCACGAGTTCAAACACCGGTAAAGGGTTGAGGCAGGTTACATCCTAGAGGTGCGGGCGAATCAAGGCGGGGCGCTCGTCGACGCAGGGACGAACGGTGAAGGAACGGACGGCGCAGAGTGACGAGAGAACGCCAGGCCGGAATCGAGGATGGATTGACAATGATGTGAGACGACGAGGTGATTGGGTGGAGGTAGAAAAATGGCCGTCGTCGCGTTGTTAACTGCGCAGAGAGGGAGTTGGTGGGTGAGGCAATCTGCGCAGGATGCGCAAGTACGCAGTTTGGTGCCAAGGCTTTCACGCCGCACCTTCCGCGTCCGGTCATTGATTGGCGGTAGAAAAACCGCCGAGATTCCGGCTTCGGGATTTCTTTCCGCCGGAAGCTAAGGAATTGACCGAGGCTGTTGTGTACACGCTTCAACCTCACTCTTCTCTTTTCTCAACTGGCCCTATCCAGACACCGACAGTCAGACTCGTCCTTAGTGATTACTCTTGGGGCATATCAATATCTCCGCCGAATATACAAGCGTCGTGACCGGGAGATCCAGCCAATCGCCTGCTGGTCAAGTCCGTTATATGAGTGATAACTCTACCGGCAAACCAGCCGGAAATCAGTGGCGAGGAGGCCGACAAGATCTAAAATGTACGCATGATGGCCTGACCCCCTTTCCCCTTTTACAAATTCCCAATTCCCAATATCATGCAATTTCCCCGTATCCTTGACCGAAGCTGACACCTCCTTCAGCACATCGGGTACAGAAACCAGGAACCACCAAACCCACCAAGAAGGCATCGTCAGCCAATATGTCGAAACTCTCCGAGCCATTGAAGGCGCTCATCAATGCCGCCCACGCGGCCCCCGGCACCCTGAAGGCTCCGCCGTCCATTCGCTCGACATACTCCCGCATCGCCGCGAGCGCCAAGGAGAAGGGCGTCGGCTTCCCCGCATGGGTGACGCTGTCGACGGCGGCGACCATGACGATGAACTCCCCGGCGTCGATGGTCGAGCTGTACAACCTGACGCAGACGCTTCCATCGGCGCCTCCGCCGACGCAGGCCGCAGAACTGATGCGCGAGGTCGGCCTGAAGTGCATTTCGTTCAACGGCATCCCGCGCTCCATCAACTGCCTGGGCGCCTTCCGCGAGGGCCTCCCCAAGGACGTGTTCGACGCCATCCCGCCGCCGCCATCGCGGAAAATAGACCACGAGAACGTCGATGCCTCCATGGCCCGCGGCCGCAAGCTGTGGGACTCGGTCTACTACCCGTTCGAGGACAAGTTGCTCGCCAAGCTGGCGGCCTCGCACCCGAACCTGCCCGTCCACATCCTGGCAGGTCATTACTCCAATCTTCTCTCTGACCCGGCTTCGTCCTCACCCATGAAGGTTGGCCGCGTGCTGACCTCGCTGGTGGCCATCGCGTGCCTGCGTTCCCAGACCGGTGTCGGCCCACAGGTGGTAAGCCACGTGTTCGGCCTGCGCAAGGCTTTCGAAGATGGCTCGGCCGAGCGCGACGTCGAGGGCGGCGAGTGGTTGGCCTCGGACGAAGGCAACCAGTGGATGCTGCGATGCATCGATGATATCGTCGCGACCTTAAGCGAAGGACGAGGCACGACTTTTGCCCCGGGGATGCTCAAGGCGAAGTTGTAAATGTTCAAAGGTCTTCTCCGGCCGGATCTGGACAAAAAGAGGGTTTATCTAAGGCTACGTTACCTTAACTGGAGATTTGACAGCATTTTATACAAAAGCCCGCCGGGGTTCTAGATATGAAAGCAAATCTTGTTAGATATTCACATCTGCATTGATCGGTCATACCTTCTCGTGTCCTGAGGTATCTGAATATCTGATACGCCTCTCTGCCAATCTGGCGGTGCTTAGAGCTCCTTTCACTGGACCGCCCGACGATATTCGCCCCGTTTCTTAGACTTGATGTATAAGGTATGTCCATGATTGCCCAGTGTATGTCTAGGTATAGGTAGTATATACATAATTCGTTTCTCCCATTTTGGCGACCAACGACAGCCCAAAAACCGATGGGAAGCAAAGCATGAGTTCCAAGGGAAGATCGTCAGGGCGCGCCGCCGCAAGAACGCTTGAATGAGCATATGCTACCACTCCATTCCACTCCAGTCGACTCCAAGATGTGAATGTGATGTGCGCCAGAGGTAAATTCAATGCCTCAATTGGGCCTCGAGACATGAGTTCCCTCACTCCATCGTCTTCAGATCATCAGCAACAGCAAAGCTAGCATCAGTCTTACTCCGAACGTCATCAACAGAGACACCGGGCGCAACCTCCGTCAAAGTCAACCCACCACGGACGCGATCGACCTGAAAGACCGCCAGATCCGTAATGATAGTACTGACGACGCGAGCGCCCGTCAACGGCAACGAACACGACTCGACGATCTTGCTCTTCCCATACTTGTCGACGTGGTCCGTCGTGACGACGATCTTGGTCAAGCTAGGGTTCGACACCAGATCCATGGCGCCGCCCATGCCCTTGAATACTTTGCCAGGGATCATGTAGTTTGCCAGATCGCCCGCGGCCGAGACCTGAAGCGCACCGAGGATCGAGACGTCGACGTGTCCGCCGCGGATCATGCTGAAAGACTCGGCGCTATCAAATGTCGATGCGCCGGGGACGAGAGTGACTGTCTCTTTGCCGGCGTTGACGATGTCCGGGTCGACTTCGGATTCGAGTGGGTAGGGACCCATTCCGAGGATGCCGTTCTCCGACTGGATCCAGACTTTGACATCTGAGGGGAGGAATGATGGCGCCAGCGTCGGCATCCCGACGCCTAGGTTCACGTACATGCCGTGTTTGAGCTCCTTTGCCGCGCGGCGGGCGATGCGGTCGCGTCGTTCCAACGCCGCTGATTTGGAGCTTGATGTCGAAGACGAAGACGCCGAAGAGGCGTCCGAGTCTTCACCAGCGCTGTGCTCGTGGTCGGCCGGTCGCGTCTTCTTGATCTCAAGCTTCTTGTCCACCGTCGCCGGCACGATCCGGTCAACGAAGATACCTGGCAGGTGGATGTCGTTCGGGTCGATCTCGCCAGCGGGGACGATGTTCTCGGCCTCGACGATCGTGAGACGTGCCGCTTTGGCCATGATGGGGCCGAATGCTTTGGTCGTGTATCTAAGGAGGTGATGTTAGTATTCAAACTCACTCCCGATCTCGGCTCGGCCATATTGTGGCACCAGACGTACCTGAATTGACAGTTTCCAGCCTCATCGACCTTCCACGCTCGAATGATGGCCACATCACCGGTCAATGCCGTCTCCATCACGTAGGTTCTGCCGTTGAAGATCCTCGTCTCTCGCGGCTTGCCTGGTTCCAGCACAACAGACTTCTTCGTCTCCGGGTCGGCGGGACCTAATCTTGTGGGAATTTCGCCCGTTTCGATGAAAGTGTCTATAAAATCATGGCGAAAACGCGACCCCGGTCAGAAACCATGATTTCGTCATGAATAGGGAGGGGTATGGGGACTAAGACTCAGACTTACGAACACCTGTGGGCGTATAGAACGCCGGAATACCACTCCCACCGGCACGGATCCGCTCCGCCAATGTGCCCTGGGGACACAACTCGATCGCGATCCGGCCGGAGAGATACTTCTGCTCCAGGGGCTTGTTGTTGCCGAGATAGGAGAGGATGCAGCGCGTGATCTGGCCGGAGCGAGTCAGCGGAGACAGACCTCCGTCGCCGGATGCGCCGGCGTTGTTGGACACGGCGGTCAGGTTGTTGAGGGACTCGACGCCGCGTTTGTGGATTGCGGTGATGATGGTTTCTGCAGTCAACCTGTTAATGGACATTGTTCCCTCATCGTCTGGCTCTCGAATACCAGTATCTCAGCAAGAAATAGAACTCACCAGCAGTCCCGCACAGACCAAATCCGGCGCTCAGGATGGTAGAACCGGACTTCAAATCAGCCACGGCCTCGTCGGCGTCCTTGAACAGCTTCGACCTCGTCCGGTCGATTACTGGTTGTGCGACTTCCTGCCATCTCGACCGCGAGGACGAAAAATACCGAACGGGGACGCCGCGGGAGGCGTGAGGCTGTCTCGAAACGACCGACGACGACAACGGTCTGACACTGACGCTTAATTGGCGTGTGCTGTTGCACTTGTGAGAAAGAAACGAGCTGCCGCCACTGGTGGTTCTGAGGTCGTTGACGCACACGAGCAGCGTGCGTCGTGCTGCCGTGGTATCCATGATTGGCGGTCTTGTTGTTATTCGTATATCCGTGTTGAACCGTCTTCCGAACCGGCAGAAAAGAGATCACTGATGTGAGACTCGAGAGGTGCGTGCCAGGGGGCAGAGACGGGCAAATATATCGCTCTGATGACTGACTTGACCGGGAAAACCCAAAGAGGTAGGTGTTGTAATTGACGCAAGCTTCAACAACACCTCGCTAAATCATTTTATATGAATGGGATCATGGCATGACGCCGGGGCCCCGGATCCGACGCCTTGTGTTTGAGTTGAGCCCTTTTCGATCGAGGCTGACTCCGACTCCGACTCCGATGCCCATCTTCCGGATATAACAGTCACGTGATCGGCAAGGGACCCAGACGTCACTTCGGTGATATTTTTGATGCCGACCTCGTCTTTTCTTCGCCCGGATCGTCTGCTGTCTGGAACCCGGACGGGGAACGTGTGGGTGATGCATGATAGATAGCCTGGGAAAATGGCCGAACGACGGTGCGTGTTCGGTGTCCGCGGGTTATGTGTTGTCCCTGTTCTCGTACTCATCGGTGGATGTGGGACTTGGTTTTTCCCCAGATCCCAGTTCGAACAGACGCGACATCATAATACATTTCGAGCGTGTCGCTGTATTCATATTGTCCCTTTAGACGTGTTGATTTGTTCTGGTGGCCGCTTCATTCATCCCCTCTCTCCACTCGCGTTCTTGCATCTATATTGTATACTCGGTACCACGCTGTAGAACTGGGCCTATGCTGATACAGTTGTCGGGCTGAAACCCTCGTGAACCCGCCATTCTCATTATCCCGGTACTCTCTCGCCTCGACAGATAAATCAAGAGGAAAATGGCGAAGACGAAGAAGACAGGACAGCCGTTCTGGCTCGGGTAAGCAAGCAATCCAGATCATAAACCTGGCCGGGTGATGGCTGATGGCATTACAGTGGTGCGGCCGCATCGATGGCTGCGTGTTTCAGTACGCATTCTTCCCATTTGAATCCCACTCCAGTATCTCCAAGCGACTGACAAAACGCTGCTTTCAGCACATCCGCTCGACCAGACGAAATAGTAGGTTTTTTGCTCCAAATCTGTCCGCATGAACCGCAACGCACGTTCACGTTGCTGACACAGGTTTCAAGTCGAATGCAGGTCATGGCCACGAGGCAGAATATGTTGCGAACAATGGTTCAGTTTGCCGGGCGAGATGGTACGTCAACACCCTTTCCCACTCCACTCCGGCTCCTCTTTCCTAGATGTATACTTGTATTCACAATCTCACCATGACACATGAAACAGGCATTCCATCCCTGTGGTGGGGAATCTCGGCCTCGATGCTCCGGCAATCGACGTACTCGACGGCTCGATTCGGTCTGTACAATCATTTCGCCGGCGAGGCTCGACAATGGACGGGACAAAAGCGACTCTCCAGTTCGTGGGAGATCGCCTGCGCCGGTGTAGCTGGTGGTCTGGCAGGTCTCATTGGAAATCCGACAGAGGTTGGTGTCATGTATCACGATCACGCGTGAGTCTGTCGCTGATAATCGCCGGTATTGTAGGTCGCTCTTGTCAGGATGTGCGCAGATGGCGCGCGGCCGCTATCCCAGAGATTCGGATACAACCACGCTTTCGATGCGCTGATAAGAATCGCCCGGGAGGAAGGCGTTCGGACCTTCACCAGAGGGCTCGGGCCCAATGTTGTCCGCAGTGTCATCATGAGTGGGTGTTGATCCCATCCTGCTTTCCCCAGCTCTTTCACTGACATTTGCCGCAGACGTCTCGCAGATAGCCACGTATGCTAAGCACCAAACATCCCATCCCTCTCCCCGATGCTTCAGCTCACACGCTCCCAGATACTCCGCGGCCAAGCGCCAGCTCCTTTCGGACCCTTCATTGGGACTCAAAGACGGGATTGCCACGCATTTCTTTGCCTCGTTGCTCGCCGGCACGGTTGCCACAACGGCTTGTGCGCCCGCTGATGTGTTGAAGAGTAGGATCCAAAATGCCGTGACCGTGGATGGAGTCAAACCCGTAGGTGACATACCGAGCTTGATGCTTTTGGATGTACGCTGACTTGGTCGCAGAGCGTAAGCAAGATTGTGGTCGAATCTCTGCGCACCGAGGGCCCACGATTCCTGATGAGAGGCTGGACTCCGGCCTGGCTCAGACTGGCGTAAGTGGTCTTAACCTCAATCAATTCTCTCTCGATCGGCTTCTAACCATGGCGCAGGCCCAACACGGTCCTTACTTTCATCTTCATCGAACAGCTGCAGAAACTGGTAAATCTGTCCAGGGATATGGGCTCGGTTGCACCCGTACCGGAAACTACCTCCACCCAGAAGATTTGAACATGGTCTCGAAGTTGGAGAAAGAAGTCTGAAGATAAACAATCAAGCTGAAGGATCGGTTCATGTGACATTTGGCCAATCAAGCCAGTCGAGGAACATGGTTTCATCCAGCTGAAACAAATCCTGCGAGGCGCTGGCGTTGTTGATGGCCTCGAGGATCTGATCATCGGTCATGTCGAACACGTACGGCTCCGGGGCCGCATTTGCGGCAGGCATTGTCGGCGTCTGGGATGCATTGTACTCGGGGTTCCGGTCTTGCTGTTGGGGATGTTCCCGAGCGACCGGAACAATTCCTGGGTTCTCATCGGGAGGGTTAAGCAGGGAACTCTGCAAAATGCGGCGGATGTGTTTTGCAAACAGGACCGACAGGCCGTGGCGATGGCTTGGTGAGCTTCCAATGCGCTCCAGCACTTGGGTCGTCTCTTCGATCAATGCTTTCGCGTTGGGAGCGAGCATAGCTCTGTTCCCCAAGCTCGTGGTTCCAAGAGCCAGCGCAAAAGTCGCCGCAAACGAGACCATGATGACGGTGTTGTTAGGCATGGACTTCAGCCGACCTTCACCTTGAACCGCAGCACGCATCACGTTCATGGCAGAGGCCAATCCCGCGGCACGGAAGAACTGCTTCACATCGTTCGACGCTGTGGGATGATTGACGACGTTGCAATAAGTAGATAGTTTCGTATGAGATACCAGGATTTCCACGTAGGGAGGCAACTGGCCTGGTACAGGGGTCAGAATAATGATTTTCACTTTCAAGCCGTCCGATCAAGTCTTACCGTCCCCTTGAGTAATCTGGAGAGACCAGACTGCGTACCATTGTTCGAAAAATCGATCGATCTTGTCTTTGAGACTGGAGAAAGGGTCAGTGCACTGTACACGGTTTTGCAGCAGAAGGACTCACTACTTGACCGCGGTGGTGCCTCCACTGACACCCTGGCTTCCATCGCAGAACTCGCGGACGCTGGTTATTAGACCGACCTAATTGGGTGGGCGGTCAGTAAGGATTGAGACCACCTGGAAGTTGTGAGAATATGTTACCAAATCCCGCCTAAGTACGGCGGCGGAGATGACACTGCCATCCCACCGGTCTGCGATGTCGGAGATGTGCCATGTATCACAGCTCTCAACCAAAGGTCCGATAGGGACTGCGTATGGTCGACCTCTCGCTAGACATACACTGTAAAAAAAATTAGGTGATCTTGCCTTGCTTTTATCATAGTCGGGGGCTGGAGACATACCCTCGATCCAGGACAAATAACGCCAGCCAAACGCGCTCCCTGGTTCTGAGGAGGCGCCGTCCCCACGCCGAAGACGGATCAACGTGTGGAAATCCATCCAACTGCAGGGCTTTGGCCGAGTCGATGCACTCGGCTTTGGCGACTCGATCGAGAAAGCCAGCTGGGCGGATCGTCGGCGAGGGGACCACGATCTTGTTCAAAGACATGTCCAGCGCCATGGTGAGCGCCATGGACAGAAACGCACATGTCTGGTCGTCCGCCCAGTGTTGCGCCGGCTGCATCCAGGGAATGTTGACCATGAAGGCCAGCACAATCTCCACGGACCTGTTCCTGTTGGAGATGACGGATTTGGCAAGCTGGTTCCGGTGGTTCGCCAGGCGCTTCGACAGCGCCTCTGCTTTTGGTAGGAACAGTGCAGATGCGGCCAGGATGGAGGTGAAGAGGAAGGCTGACCGCGACCGGACGAACCCGGCAGTGTGCAGGACCGGGTCGAGACCCCATCGCGTATGGGAGAGTCGTTCGTAGAAATAAGCAAAGAGCGAGTCGGCCTCTTCCTGCGTCAACAGCCCCAGTTCAATCGGATCCAGATCGGCCGAGTTGTCCAGGTTTGGCATCAGAGAACCGAAGAATTGTTGCAACTCAGCGTCCGCGGCGTTGGGTTCGTTTGTTCCCGGCTGGGACGCTGCACCAGCTGGAGATGTTGACATGTTCGTCGAGGGAGACTGGCCCGGTAGGACCGATGCCATGGCGAGCAGCTGGAGGGGGTTATCAGCATTATTGAGAGCGAGCTCATCTGGCTTCTCGCCAAGCTCCGCTGGAGACACTTCCTGCGCGGTCTCGGCGATGCCATTGTTCTCGCTGGCTGCCAGGCTCGGGCGGTGTTGGTGTTGGTGTTGCTCGAAAGCCGAGGCGTGGGCCGTGGGAGTCAGTGACTGAGATTTCCGATTGCCACTGTGATTCACGGCGGGGGCACCGATCAGTTGACGGAGGTCCGTCTCAGCATCCAGATTCAGTCCCGAAGCACCGTCTTTGGAGCGTTTCAGCGCCTGCTCGACCTGGTAGATGGCCTTCTCCAGCCCAGTCCTCTTGCTATGGAGAGGTCATTATTAGCGTCGCTCAGGTCCTGCCTCGAGCAGCAACTTACTTCTTGACCCCTTTATACCTTCCGACGTGGTATTCGGGCGTGACACATTGAAGCCCGGCTTGTTGACATTTGCGACAGACGCGGGCACCGGCATCGCGCATACATTTCACCTTGCTCCGGCGGCATTCGAGACAGGCGGCCTGCTTTGCCTGCGATGAAGAGGATGCCGCATCTTGGTCTGACGAGGAGCTAGGATTCATGCCTCAATACGGATTATAGGCATCATTCAGTCGTGGTCATGGGATGTGAGCAAAGCTGTGGCTGGGACGCGGGGACAGTCATCCAGCTAGGAAGATGCGCACGATGCTTTCGGGGGATTGACACGCGACGCGGCTGAGCGCGCTTGTCTGGCGACAGGATCGATGGGTCCAGGGTCACGATATGGTGTACCTGTATTTTGTTGAATAGGTTCGGATGATGAAGCCGAGCAGAGAGAGACCGAGTGAGGTTGGAACGTAGATCAAGTTCGGATCTCGCGCCTAGTGACACGTGACCGCGACTCCGCAACTTCCCGATAAAAGATCCGAACACGTGACATTGAGGGAGCAAGGCTGCACGAGGCTGCACGAGGCTGCGGTAAACAGGAGATAGATGCCTTGTCCACCGAGAGTTGACATCACCGTCTGGATGGTCAAGGCCGGCGACGCAAAGTAACGTTCCAAGAGTCTTGAATTGACGCACTAACACTCCCTAGATATTATCGAATCGGTAATTGTCAACGACTCCCGGTGTCACGAGCACAACAATACCATGTCGTTCCTCTGAAATGTTGCCAGGTACCCAGTACATACAGCTGAGGTCTTGGTGGCTGCGGATAATCTCACTAGCCTCCGGGGGTTATCTGTCACATGTAGTGTAGCCTTGCCAAATGGATATGCATCGGCATCGTGACCCGACGGCGCGCTACCGAGAATGAGGACCAGCTCTACAGACGCCAGTTCCAGAACTATGAGCCAGGCTCAGCGAGCATATGTTGAGAGGACCAGCGGTGGCGACCTTACCTATCTGTGGTCTCGGTTACCAGGTCTGGTATGTCTTTCCTAATACGACATTCAAAACGGGGGAACAGATAAGGCCATCCAAGGGAACTTCCCGCCACGTTCGCCATGTGCAAAAAGCCACGCGGCCTCTGCTCTCCTCTCCTCATCCGGAGAAGGCATAGGGATACCCTTTTTCCCTTCCCGGAACGAAGACGAGTATAAACAGTGGCGAGGATAACGCAGAAAGTCTGTTAGTCATTCTCACGAGTCGCCAGGGGGGTGGTTACATCCCCCGGACCCCCAGGGATGTGGATTCCGTCCGTGGTGGAGGCTGAGAAAAGAAGTGGCGGGCCTTGATTTCAATGAGTTCTGGATTCTTCCCTTTTGGAGACGCTACATGCAGTGCATACGTACCGTAGGTCCTTGTCGTCGTCGTTGTTCACCCGGCAGTTTCCACGGAGAATGAGCGGGTAAATAGATACGATAAATCCTTATCCTGGTCGTCGACTCGACATACCTATCTATTCCTATCGAGGAGAAAGGCATGGATGGCGGTTGATACGTAGAAGAGCAATGTCGTCGGAGCAGAGCGAGCGAAGCTTTTCGGCAGTTGATAGACGAGCAATGTCGGCGGAGCAGAGCGAGCGAAGCTTTTCGGCAATCGGATATTTCGCTGTCGAGCGATCTTATTAAGTCGGCAGTCTCATCTGATTCTGGTGTTGAAGGCTCCGGCGGCTAAGAACCATATCATAAACTAAGGTACTCGCCGACGTTACTACTCGCTACAAGTAGGAGGTCTACAGATAGATCCGAGATATGAGTGCTCGCAAGATGCCTCCTCTTTATGTCTAAGGCTCCCTCCCTCCCGTACTGGAGGCTGATTGGTCGCCCTACCAACAAGCGAACTGGGAGGCGTGGTCTAGACTAATAGCGACCTACTGTCGGCGTCGGCGATCTGTCTGGTCTTCAGTAATGCACTGTGCTTTGCTCTTATGGCTCCGCACCCACTGTCATGGACTTCATATCAGCCGAATTAAGACCATAAAGGGGGCCTGAGTCTCAGAATCCTGAGTCCCAACGGCTGATTACCGGCCATTTCTCCGCCTCCCACTCCCACTCCCACTCCCACCTCCATCAGGGGTGATCCCTCCCGCTGCTACATGCTACAGGGACAGCCTATAACATGTCAGCCAACGATTTGAATCTGGACGGTGGGTTTCGCAATATGCATGCGCAAGCGCATCTGCACGGTTATGACTAAGTTGAGCAGCTCTTCTGTCATTCATTCTGTCCAACACGCTCCAATGAAGCTGCGCCGTACCTTTTGAGTGAAAAAGGCAAAAATCCTGAACCAATGGACGGACTTTGGGTCTGATCCGTGAGGAAGAAAAACACCCCCTTACCTATTTCCAAACCTGGAAAGTGTTAAACTTTCTTCGAGGGCTAGCTACGAGTAATAAAGCGAATAGAAAGGAACTGAGGGCACGCAATCGCAATCGCCCGGCAGATGCTCTCGCTCAAAAGCCAAAATGCTCAATGGCAAAACCCATTCGTGAGTCGTGAGTCGTCTGGCGTCCGAGATTCCGAGTCCCCGTCCAATGTCCATCCCGTCCACCCGCTCTCATTCGCTCTCGCTTGGTCGGGAAACGTGGGAAACATAATTTCTGACTAAAAAAACGGGCGCGGGCCTTTGATCTTCTGGGGTAGTAGGTCAGGCCAATGACGGGCGTTGGCCGAACTTCCTTTATTTGATTTCGCTTTCTGTCAAAACCAGTCAAGCAACCTGTTCGTCGTGTGGTTCTGTACCTTGCTACGTAAGTTCTAGCAGACCCAGAGTACGTATTTCATCCGTCACACTTGTATCTCACACGTCAATCGGGCTCGAAATCGGAAGGTAAGCAGCCCGCCCCCTCCCAACCTCATCTCGGTGAAGGTTTACTGCCTGCAGGTGTGGATATGAGAGGGGATCTTGATCGGGTAGTCTGCAAACGGACGGCACAGAAGAGGAACGTGTGATCGTCTCCCACGGTCCTCCAAAGTCTCACTCCCGGAAGACCGCGTGCGATACAGTTCGCGAAGCCCGGGAAGCCGTGAATTTCACGTTCCGTCGAGTGACGTGATTTGAACGTTCATGCCCATTTATGATTCAACTTTAGTAGGCAACGGCACTGTCGTCAGATTAGAGGAGGGGAACCCGATGGTGCGCGCTCTAGTCTGCAGTCTTCTGACAAAGATGGCGTCCGATAGTCCGAAGGCAATGCAAAACAAACTGAATGCAAAAAAAGAGCATGTGAGCGCCGAGCGCTGATACTGCCTGTTTGGGAAAATAGTAAATCCCCCCAATTTCAGTGGACCGTAGTGCTTCTAAAAGGAGAAACCCCCTGGTGGCACGGCCGCACGAAGTAAGTCGTCGGTCGGATGCGATCAGCATTCGAGTTGTTCCTGGAAACCGTCGAAGATGCCATTGCAATGTCTGACCCTTCTGCGCCAACAGAACTGGTGATTGTGTTGCAAGGAGCCGACGCGCTCGCTCCTGGACTTGTCAAGTCGGTGGTTAATTCGCACATTGCAAAAGTTACCCATGCGCGACGGAGACAGGCAGCGGAAAAGCGCGCGCAGTTGGTCGCGAAGGGACGAGAAGAGGGACGAGGAGGAGCACGATCTGCGGTGAGCGGTGGCAAAGGTGATGTCTGCGAGCGATGTGGAATGAATGGCAGGTGTTCTTGTGCTTCGAGATTGTCAGTGTCAACATCGAAGAGCAAATCTCAATCCCTATTTCTCCAAAGGCTTGTGAAGGGAGGTAATTCGGATCCATTCTCCACCACCACGATCGTGGTCGACGTGACGGTCAGTGAGCTGCTCACCTTCTGTCGCGATTTCCTCCTGCCCTGTCTTCATGGCAAGGAGGTCGATAACGGCCAGTTCTCGTATGCGGATAGCTTTTGGCACGACACCACCACCGCGCTCCAGGACGAGTGCAGCGGATATGCCTACTTGTCGAGGTATGCCGCCCTCATCGCCTCCATCACCAACCAGCCTTCAATGAGCATTCTGGCAATGAAATACAAGGACCGCGCCTCTGTCACCTTGCGAAAGCGCCTCGCAAACAGGGCCCATTTGCCAGTGTCAGATGAGTCTTGCTGGTCGATATACTCCCTGTTCACGGCCGAGATCGCGGCGCAAAATTTAGTCGCGGCGCGTATTCACGCCCAGATGCTCAAGAGAATGATCCAGCCGGAGTCTCGACAGACTCACACTCTCGACTCTCGACTGCTGCATGCGGCTCTGTGGCATGATGTGCAAAGATCCTCACTTACATTGACACGGACGACGTTCGATCTGGATCGATGGTCTGACGAATTCGCGCCTCCGACGTGCCTCGATTCCACCTGGGACGGACTGGCCACAGGAGGTGTCGTGCCGAAGACCTTCTCATTTACAGTCTCCTCCAGCATTGAATGTCGATTCCTGCGTGAGGCTTTCTCCGAGGTGAAATACCTTTTGACAATCATCGGCCACCTCGGCTACGTCCCCAGCCTGGCCACAGACAGCACCATTGCACAGATATCCACCAGAGGCCTGGTCCTCGAAGGTGGTCTCGTCAATAATTACCTCGACTATATGGACATCGTCGACTCCGGAGGACTCGACGAGCAACAGGTGGTAGACTTCGCCACGGTGGCGCTCGCTTCGTTGGCAGCTTTGTATTGGGTGCGACGTGCGGCGCAGCATGAGGGTTTGGGAGCTGGATCGAAGTTTTCAAGAGCCGGCTCGACCGTCTACACGGCTGGGCCTTTGATTTTGAGCAGGATGAGAGACTTGATGGAAACAGTGGAAGCGCTGAGCTATTCTCCAGACTGTCCTTTTTACCTGTGGATGCTTTACGTCAGTGCAATGGCCGAAGAGACTGTCAATGGCTCTGGTGGTTGGGGAATGGAGGGAAGAGATTACCATAGCCGTCTCTTTGCCATGCATGCCAGACGTATGGGCCTCTTGGTTTGGCCGGATGTTGAGCAGGTGCTGAATGAATTTCTGTACGTCGCGGCCTTTTCGCCGACAGCACAAAAGAATTTCGAGGCAGCAATGATGGAGGAATTGCAGTCTCAGACATGTGCTTGAAGGAAAGCCCTCGGCTTCGGTGCCCGGTCTCGAGGTTCATTCGCGGTAGCTAACAATGCCTCTTCGCGTTACTGATGGGATCTTGATCATCACGGTGATTGCTGTTCCGTGTTTTTCCTCGGCCACATGAGTATCTCATGTCCAGAATCTTGTTCTCAGAGCTCTTTGGGGGAGAGGGTGTGTGAACAGCCTGCAAAAGGAATGTCATCGGCGCAGAAGATGAAATGGGAAACCCCTCCGTGCCTCGTACTGTTAAAGGATGGTACGCAGAGACAAGTCACAAAAAGAGACTGAACCCCGTCCATGTCCCCGCTTCCTTCCGTTCGTACCGGGCCCTGGGCAAGTTTTCTGACAGATCCGGCTGCGTCGCAACCATCAGGGCGGTGAAAGGATGAGTGCAAGCAAGGCAGAATAGCCCCTGGCCGAGGGAAAAGGCCGGATGGCCGTGGCAGACTCACCGACAATTGGTCCGCCGAACGGAGAAGGAGAGTGGATGGATGGATCCTCCCAGGAGTAGTAATGTGCTAGGCCCAGGACGGCTCGAGAAACAATGTGGAGGAAAGTAACGTTGAAGCAGATCGCGAGCTGGGTTGCTCA
Organism: Exophiala alcalophila; assembly: GCA_001599775.1. Taxonomy (NCBI): domain Eukaryota; kingdom Fungi; phylum Ascomycota; class Eurotiomycetes; order Chaetothyriales; family Herpotrichiellaceae; genus Exophiala; species Exophiala alcalophila. The sequence goes on from BCHY01000002.1 coordinate 4,512,111, forward strand.
GGAACGTTGCAACGGCGCAGAATGATCCTTCACGTCTTCTGGAAGCTTCAAGGAGAGAACATCGGTGAGACTGAAGACCGGAGCAGATGAGGCCATCGGACGCGCAGCATGGCACAGCGCTCTTCGAATGGCCGTGTTGAGCAAAGAGTACGATCGTGACTGATGATGTCGATCTCATCTCGAAACCGGTAGGATTCTGGAAGTCAGACAAAGGCCGGAAGCAGGCGGGGGGCTGAGAGGGACCCAAAGATTCGGTAAAGCACGGAGGACGCCGGAGGGGCTCAGCCCAGCCGGCTCAGGGCTCGGAAGGATTCGAGTCGCAGGCACAATCAGGCAAATAATAGGACAGGGGTGGCTCTTGCATTAGGAAAGCATCTTTCCGGGGTTCAAGTGAAGGGCCAGACAGCAAGCAGGTGAGTGTGATCGGGTCGATCAGGGCGGCGAGTCTGCGACAAATGCGACCATCCAGTTCGTTTGTCTCGTCCAATGCTGTCGTTGTACATACGAGTAGACGTGCAAATAGTGCATCAGCCTGATTCTGCAGTCGAACGCGCCGGTCGGGCAACAGCGTCAAGGAAAAAGAAAGAGCATCAAAACAGTGGGGTGACCGGCCGGAGCGTACCCTCGACGAGGCTCTTGTGAGTTGAGTCCTGAGCCTTGAGAAGCTGAGATAATTGCCTGGAAAGGAGTGACATCCGTCAGGCCTCAGGAACCGCGACTGCGACCGCGTGGCACGAGCCCCGGTCCACAGGAATAGATGGGCAAATTCTGCGATCGCACCGCGTGCGTGGCAGAGCTTCGGTCCACAAGATAGATGGGTAGAGTTTGCGATCGCGCCGCTTGCGTGGGTGGAATTCAAACCGATAGAAGCTTCCAAGTTCCTGGTCCCGTGGGCCACTGCATCGGGAAGATGTGTTTGAATCTGAAGAAGATTGGGAGCTGCTCCTCGTGTTCGATTCGAGACGTCCGCGTGGCGTGATGGAGCCTCGGGCATCGAAACAAACTTGATATCCAAGAAAAGCTCCCCATGGAGAGTGGAGGGTGGGTTGAAGTTGAAACACAACGGGCCGCCGACGATCGGGAGGAGAGGAGCCAGGGATAAGGAGGCTTCAGGATGGGACAAGCCCGCGGGCCAGTAATAATGAGTAATGGTGTCCCTGCTGCAGGACTGTTTGGTCCTTGATTGATGATTGAAGAAGGAGTACTCCGTACTTTACGGAGTACGTACTCATTCTTTTTTCTGAAGCCCTCCGTCCAAAGTGCTGCAGACTCCAGAGCAAGGGATCCTGGGAATCGGGCACAGTGGGACCACCGACCACAGACAACGGACCAGAAGGGGGGGGGGGGAGAAGCCAAGATCGCTCTGTGCCTTAGTGCACCTGTTGTATTTGGAATAGCTGCGACGATAGAGCCGGTTAGGCGAGTTGCGACAGGACGTGAAGCCGGGACGGGCTGAATGCCCCGTAGCCGTACAGTAAGTAGGCGATAGCTTGTAGGGCGCTCGGCGGTGCAGCGGTCGAGTGAGAACACTCATACGGTACCGGTACGGTGTGAGCTTGTGAGCTTGTGTGTGGGCGAGGATGACTGGGCACACTACGGACGAGCTTCGAGCTTCAAGCTTCCAGCCTCGAGGCAGGTTCCCGGTCGCAGGGCTGGGCAGGCTGGCTGGCTGGCAGCTGCTCAGTGCTCGTACAAGTAGGTCTCTGTCTCTCTCGAGAAAAGTGGAGTACAGATTCCTAATTCGGGCTGGTGGCTCTTACCTTATGTATGCAAGTCATGCACATCGGACGGACCATGGACCTTTGATCTCTGGCCCAGTGACCCAGGTCCAGTGACTCTGGCAGCTGCTTTTTTTACCCTGTGTGCTGCACCGGTGAGTACCTACAGTACGGACTCGAAGGATCGGCCATGGTTGGCAGTGAGAGAGAGCGAGAGACCGATCTGGCTCTCGAACTACATACCTACCTAGGTAAGGTACTATGTACTTCCTTCTTGTATCCGTCCTTGTACTGCCTCTCCAGTCGTAGCGCTCATCCCTCCGATATCGATCATCGCCCCTCCTTCATTCAGCCTTCGATGGTCTGTCTGTCTGTCTGTCTGTACGGAGGACGTGCGCAAGTGAAAGAACGAGTACGACTGGGTACATGTCCACCCCTGCTGGAACACTGCGACCGAGAAAAAGGTGGAACCACCTCTTTCCACATTGTGATAGAGATGCCCTCCCTCGCAATGGCCGGATGGGAAGGGCGGGATTCAACAATTGACGATGGCATGGTGACTCGAGAGAAGGGAAGAGAGAAGACCGAACCCATCTCCGGAACTGGACGCGGCCCTGGTCAACAGAATGCTCAAACCACTTTGTATATACTTTGTTGTCGCGGTGTTAGTTAACACCATCTATCAGATCGTCGATCTTGCTGTATGAGTATGTCCCATATCTCATCTCATCTCAGTCTCCCGGCAATTTGGAAATAGCCAAAGAATTGATAATATGATATTGACAGGGGACTAGGATCATTGAGATCAAGTGCTTCGGCGAGCGAGCTTAGATAAGTCATCGGGTGTTCTCTCCTGACGCAGAGGTGGTGGTAGGGTAAGGTAAGCAGTTGAAGCAGGCGGGAGTGGAAACCCTGGGCTCGGTACGTGCTACGAAGTACTGTACCTCCCTTCAACAAACTGTCCATAGGTATGTACAAACTCGCAGACCTGGACACGTCTGTCCTACCGCGATACGTACCGTGGTTTCGCCTGTCCCCCTGGCGTTCGACAAACATCCATTTCATTGCGTTTCTGGCGTCGCTCGCCTGTGTCTGTCTCTCTGTCTGTCTGTCTGTCTCCTGCTCAGACACGTCATTGTTGCCAAACTTCAATCGAAGCGGATGATTCAGCCACCTGTCCGGCTATTTCAGGCCTCTCCCCCATGATGCCTCCTACAGAAGGTAAGGTACCTGACCATGGACTTGTACCATGTATGTATGGTGTTTACCTGATCAACATGCAATCTCGAGGGTCCAAACTTCAAACACTGGTCACTCGGCGTGACTGCTGACATGTTCCGGGCGGGCCCCAGGAGGTCACGGGCTGCGATCGCTTGTGCAAGCCTTGTGTAACCAGTGACCACTTGACGATACCCCTCCCCCTTCCATGAGTATGCACCTACATACAGGCTTTATTTTGCTCATCTCTCTCGCGGGAGTTCAAGGAAATTTGCCAATTGGTTTGTTCGCAGCAACCTCGAAAGTTAACCTACTACTCTGTCTGTACGAGTACGCACACTAGTAGAAAGGTCTGTGAGTACTCGCTGTGAGTCGGTGATGGGCAGGTCACCAGGTCGGAAGAGGGTCGTGTAAGGTTCCGACTGGGCTGTCAATCTTCAACCTTTCCACAAGACGAGATCGACGTCTTAGATTGGAAGCTTTCTCTGAGCTTGGTGCCTTTTCTGCCTCCAAGAAGCTCGAGAGAGGCAAGATTGCCATTCAAGGCAAGCTCTCTCTCTTGGGAGAGTCAAGAGTCGAGACGATTGGATTGTCAGGCGCCTGCCCCCTTGAATCTTGAGTCTTGAGTCTTCAGCCTTCAGGCTTGGTTGCCATGGTTGGGCCTTGACCAGAACGGCAGTGGGTTGAGGCCCGTGGTGATTCGGTGGCCACGATTAGCGACCGGGCGCCAAACGAGAAACGAGAAGACTAAACGAAGAGAAGGATCCCCTCAAGGCTTCATTGTCTAGGTCCCCCGGCCGCTGGGAATCGATGGGATTTGATCATCTCTCCCGCCATTTCTCTCCCACGTGGATGTCGGACGATGGGACAGAATCGGGGAAAGCTGCCAGATGCTGGCAATTGCCAAGGGACCCCGGGGGGATCGTCTGAGGGTCTCTTGAGCGCGCAGAGCCACAGACGGTGATCCTGTGCTCCTGTACAGTGTGCAGTATGGTGTGCAGCGGTCTTCTGGGCACTGCCAGACAGTGGACACTGGGACAGAGGGCAGGGTAGGGTGATACCAGCGAGCCCGGAGGCGCCCACCTCCTCCCCCAGAGGCACCAAGCCCATGGCAGCACGGGCAGCAACGGGTAGGGTGCCACAATGTCACTGCTTGGGCTAGGGAGGCCCTGCGCCCTGGACCTGGGGTGCGCTCCTCTCTGTCTCTTATGTAAGGCCCCTGGCCTCTTACTCAGAATCTTCTGCTGAGCTCATTGCTTCGTTGTGGAACCTGGTGCCCCGTAGGCTGGGCTGGCAATGGGCATCTGTCCCGCCCCCTCCGATTAAACTCGCGACTCGCTAGGGCCCCCGATTTCCTGGACTGGCATAGTCGATGGGAAAGGGAAATGGATCCCGGTACGGAGCCGAAGTCGTTTCGCTGATCAGTCCCTGCGCAGGCGATCGACATTCAATTGCTTGTACTTTGCGCTTGCAAGTTGCACTCGTGAACGGGTTGAAGGGCCGAAATCACAGCGTGGATCGAGTCGAGAGGAAAGGCCGAATGCCTAGGTATGCTTACACAGACGGTATGTACAAACTACTAGTAGGATGTAGTAGGTTTGAGGATTCTGTAGAGGCCAACGCAGTCGAAAGACTTGGGCACGGGTATCCATTGTTGTTGCCACCGGTGTTGTTGCTGCTGCTGTTGCTGTACTGGTGGATTTGATTTCCTCTAATGCGCGCCTCCTATCAGGTCATCATTCGTCTCAAGTCTGTCAAGGTACCAAATGAAACTTCAAAGTAGAGAGAAAAGTGAAAATGCCTTTCCATTAGATTAGGAAGAAAGCGGCTTGAGCCAGGCAGTCTCTTTGTATCGTAAATCGGCATTACCGCTCCTCCTCCGCGTATCTCTCTCTCCCTCTTGAGTCTCTCGCCCTTAAAACGCGGCCAAGGATGGACCATGATTTCCCAGACAAAAGAATGCTTTCGAATCTGTGCCCCCTCCCCCCTCGAATGTACATTCTCACAAGTTTCCTGCCCCCAAGGCAGGGCGGAGAGAGAGAGCACCCTTTTGGCCCTCGCCCTTCGCCCAATATGCAGTATGATCTCAGCCACAGAACCAAATGCAAAAAGGTAACGACGATATCGGGTTCGCCCGGTTCTCGCGCCTCAAAACGCCTGCCCCCATTCAACTCCATGTCCGTCGTGAAAAACCCAAGTCTCACGCTATGCAAATGAACACAGACAAATCTCCCCCACCACACAAACCAGTAAATGAAGCTCCGGCTCATCCCCAGGGCGAGTAAGACACCTCAGGAGTTTCGCCGGGTCGGGCAGGCGTGCGATAGGCGCGGGGTGCTCTGAGGAGACAGCGCATCGGCGTTGAAGAAGGGCACCAGGTCAAACTCCTGCGGGGACTGGCACATGGAGCCACAGAGGCTGGGCAGGCCGGACTGCAGCTGGGAGATCTCGCTGTTGAGCTGTTCGATCTGCGACTTGAGGCGGCCCACTTCTTCGGTCTGCTGGGAATACGAGCGCGAGAGGAGCTGGTGCTTTTGCTGCCACTGCGAGATTTGCTCCTCGAGTTCCTTTTGGTGCCGTTCTTTGCGCTCGCGGTAGGCGCGCTGTGACGAACGATTTTGCTCTCGTCGGCGCTGTCGGAGGAGTCAGCATGCGTCAATGAGGTCTCCTTCAATCGCTCGACTCACTTCAATCTTGTCGGGGATGGAGTTCTTGACTTGGGTGACAACGCCGTTGCTGGTCGACGAGACGCGCCGCTCCGGCGTCGATCGGTACGAGCTGTCGGAGCCAGACGACGACATGCTGTCGAACGAGTTGTCCAGTGTGGCATAGAAGTCCGCCGCTCGTTGCAGTAGCTGCGATATCACAGTGAGAACGAGGCTCTATCTAGTGTGCGCGAGGCGGCGGCCAGACCAGACCAGACCAGACCGGGAAACTTACGTCGTTGTAGTGGCTGACCATGTTCTTGGGCGATTGCTGGACGCCGCTGTACTCCCACTGGAACGAGGGGTCGACGGGCGAAAAGCCGGCGGGTTGCTGGGCCCAGCCGTTGGCAGAGTGGTAGTCGGTCATTCTTGTATGTTGGTTGTATTGAAGCGCGGTGAAAGTGCTGGAGTGTCGTCGAGAACAGTGTCAAGTCTCAAGTGTGGTATGGCACGCGTTGAAGGAAGTTCGGTCCAGCTGTTTTATTTTGCGATTTGAAGATCGAGGCGTTCGTTACCAGGGCTCGTGGTGTGGTGGTGGGGGGTGAAGATGTGTTCTTATACAAGGGCCTCTGAGCACGAGGCTGGCACGCCGCACAGGTAGGTGGGTGGTGTGTACTCGTATCCCCCCAACGCGCGCGCGGGCTCCTCCTCTCCATGGACGGTGATTTGAAGCCGGTGGGAGACGAGACGGCGGCTACCACTGGACCAGGCTGGTCGAGGATCCGACCCTGGCTCGCGAGCACGATGCAGAGCAGAGCAGAGCAGGGCAGGGCAGGGGGACCCGCGAGGGCTCAGGGAGGGTCTGTGTTGGTCGAGGGAGGGCTTCGAGCAGCTAAACCCAGAGCAGTAGGCGCACTAGAAACAGCTCTCGAGGGCCCCCTGTCCAAGGGCTGTCACCCTGGTTAGCGCTATTGCTCACTGTGCAGACCCCTTCTGCCTTCATCAGTCAGCCAGGCCTTTATGCGTCCTTACTCACGGCCCGCGGCCATGCCCAAAGGGGTAGAAAGTGGCTGAGGCCAAGAGAGGGAGGAGAGATGGAGGAGTGGTTTTGCGAGGACGGGCCTCCCGAAGAGCAGCTTCACAGACCGGCCTGCCTGCGATGGTACCGAGTATGTAGAGTACACTGCTGGCTCTGACTGCTGGCTCTGACTCTGAATGACTTGAGGCAACTTGTTACTGCGCCACCAGGTTTGAAACTGGGAATTTCCCGTTGGAACACATCGACCCTCTGCGACTTGTGCCCTCCATATCCGTACCGTGTCGTGTAAGATACCTTATTGATGATACTGGACAGTCAGTAGTGGACACGATAACAAGCAAGCGTGCACGGTGCCCGGTGCCCGGTCCCCGGCACAACTTCGCGAGTTGAGTCGCGTCGCAACTTGCAACTTGCAAGAAAGTCTCTCGAGTCTTGCATGTGTGTCCACTCTCCGTCATTAAGTCGGCTATTAAGCCGTCTCAAGCTTCGACAAGGCGACTCGTCTGGATAATAATCTCTGTTTGAATGGCCGGCCGCATTGGTCGCCAGGCGCCTCCCGTAGAAAACCCATGTGGGAATGAATGTTGTATCTCTGGTGATACTCTGCCTACATACAACCCAAGAAGGCTCCGTTGCAATTTTCCAGAATCCCGATGTCGATCTCGTCAAGGAAGTCGCAAGGATAGAAGCTCGAGAACTCGTTTGGTGGTACGAGGCCCCCCCCCTACACCTGCCGAAAAGCGCCGTGTCTACGGCTTCCAGAACAGGAGCCGTTGGCCTCCCCATTTCCCAATCGAGCCGAATCGACGATCGATGCCATGCAATAGCAAGCGAGGCCCCTGCATGGGCCAGGTACTGTGTACATACTCTGTACACTGTACTCCGGACTCGCTCGTACTCATCTGCTTCGTTACTCTACCTCGTAGGGCTTTGCAGCCCCTCCACAATCTCCTGGCTGATACATTTCCACTGCCAGCAGTGTCAGCCTTGCCACCAGCCTTGCAACATGTTGCATGACCATCTCCAGACCGACAAGAATACCGGCTTCATTTTTTCTTCTGTCTCTTCCATCATCTACAAACGACCACAGTGACTTTTTTTTGCGTAAACACCTCAATTTCCTGCTGTAAAGGACGCGATTCTCTCCTCTACCACTGACGCTGCCCAGCCGCGAAGATGCGACGCAGCCATAGCAAACCGTGAAGACCCGGAGGGGGAACTCTCAGTTCTTTCGTTTCTTAATTGACATCGCAAATGACGTCGATTGTCTCGTGTATTCGTCCAGCCATTAGCCGCTATGCTGGGTCTGAGGCTTGAGGCTGAAGCTTCGTCCATGTCCAATCTTCCAATAATCTCCACTCCCTTGACCGACAGTCTGAGTCTGCAGAGGATGAGTAGAGTACGAACCACACACCGTTCTTGACAAAGAGAAGTCCGTCCAGGATGCTGCATGCACGTGGTGTGATTCTATTGATTCGCATCACATTCCTGGTTCACTGTTTTCAAGACAAGCTACGGGACAGACTCCTGGGTGAGTGGACACCTCAATGGACTCCAAGACGGGATCTCTACTCGTACAGGCATCGTTATCAGGCACGTCCCATCCATCCCGCGCGCGGGAGAAGCATCAGGACACCTTCCAGAACATCTGTCTGCCGTCTGCCGCCTGCCTGCTCCTCCAATGTCCTTTACCGAATTTCCAAGGCCTTGCTTATCACCTTCGGGCCGTGACTGGCAACGTCAGCCACGAGAACTGGAGCCTTCTCCTTACCGTCACTAGAAAACATCCATCCATCCATCGCTTCGTTTCTTCAGGCCCCAGTGCCTAGAAATCCAAGCGAGATCCTATCTTGGATGCGCGAATTTTCTAGAAGCCATCGAAGCCGCCCGAAGTCTTGTTGCTCATGCTGAATGACGTCGCGTTCCGCGCCCAAGCGAACGCACAGGAGACTACATGTTTAACTAATGGTACGTACCTTTCTAACCGGAGACAGCCTGAGCACACTTGAATGGCCTATGCCAATGTGGTGAGGGCTCCCAGCCGCTAACTGGAACGGAGCACCACGACTATGACTACTATAGTCTAGTATACGGGAGGCTACACCGGAGTTCAGCCTTCCAAGTTCCCAACCTCGAGCCTTCCAAGCTCACCCCAAGCCGCCAACACGCCCACCAGACAAGGACCGCCAGGGAGGTCGTCGATTGAGGAACCAGGTCAAGACTCTCACTCAGACTCCCCCGATCATCATCAGGATGAGTCCCCGGCCGCCCATGAGACAGTGTTGCGGGGATCCGAAGCTTACGAGAGAACCTCAACAAAGGTACCTAGGTAGGTACATACAGTACGGAGTACGTACTTCCCAGCATAAAGTACCAGCATCAGACGTGGATGTGGATGGAAGCGAAATCACATCTTGCCCAATGCCCACTCTCCCACAGTTCTATTCTCCGACTCCCGACTCCCGACTTCCCACGACTTTTCCTCATGTGTGTGGGCCTACAATCCGATTCTGAGAGTACGAAGTAGGGAGGGCTTGGGCCTAAGCACAAGCGTCTGGCTTGTGTGCTTGTGTCTGTGCCGTGCCAGTCAGTGTCTTGTGGGCATCTGAGCACCCGTTCGTTCACCTCAACCCTTTCCTCAAAACGTCTCATCCTGCCGTTTCCTCCCTCTGCGTGTACGAGTACGAGTACGAGGGCGAGAGTATTCATTCACATGGCAACCAACGTCATACTTAGGATAGAGAGAGGGAAGCGAACACGACACTACTACCCTTCTATCCACCCCGGACTCGCGGGAACTTGGAATAGAAGGGGGGAGGGAGGGTTGTAACTGCTACCTCAAGGTACGTACCACGCGACCCAGTGACCCACCTTGTTTTCGTGGTGGTGTTTTTGTCGTCGTCGTCGTCGTCGTCGTCGTTGTGGTGGTGGTTGTTTGTTATTGTTACCTCCCCCGCCCGGCACGCGGCGGCGGCCTACCGCGTCGAATACCTCGTTTTGATCTGATCAAGATCATGTCATCTCATGTCCTATGTCATATCCAGCCCGTGTTTATGGGTACCCAAGGTACCATGCATTGCATACAGTACAGGTACGTACCAACAAAAAGAACCCGGCCCGGCACCCGGCACCCAGCCCCGGGGGAAGGTGGAAGTGGAGAGGAAGAGCATGTGTGTGTGTGATCATCAACGACAGACGCCAGGGCAGAGTACTCGTAGGGCAGGGCAGTGGGCCAGGTTAGTGCCTTGCTGTACGTACCTTCCGTCCCCATCCAGCCGGCCATCAAGCCGACCCGGCTCCCGGACCTCTCTCCCTCTCTCTCGATCTGTGTCCTAGAACGAGAAGGGAGAAAGGAAAACAGATCGGCGATCTGGAGAGTCAACAAAGAAAAAAAGACAGATCTCCGATCTTCATGCACGATGCCGCGCCCTTCTAGAAGGATGGGGTTGCACTTTCCACCACTTTACCGGAATGAGACGCACCGGCTTGGATGACTGTACAGAGAGTGGGGGGAGCTTTTCTTTGGGCTGGTTGCTATACAATCAGTATCACCCATGGCGCGGAAGAATCAGGCTCGCCTTCGCTTAGAGGGAGGAGTGGGGGGAAGATATCGCAACGGAGCAGGAAAAAGGAAAGAGAAACAAAACAGATGCAAAGAGGGAATGAGATCATGAGATCATGATGGTGATGCAATTCGAGAGTCAAGGGTGCACGCTCCACAGCCAACTTGGGTGCCGTGGTCGGCAGGACCGACTCCTTTCGAGTTCTTGGATGTTTGTCACTCCTACAGGACATGTCACAGGAGATACGGACACCAGCGGCAGCATTGCTGAGAGAAATGGGTATGGATAAGGTATTGATTGATATTGATGGCGCTTGCTTGATGGGACGTTATTGGAGTCAAGGCTGATGATCAATTTCTCCAACATTGAGCACATAGTTACAGTGGCCATGAGAGAACGACACTCTCTCCCGCCCGACCAATATCTCCCTCTCCGACACGATCGCTTCCAAGAGAACCGGTACCATTTACCCCCCTTCACTTACACCCTCGTCCACTTCCTCCCAAGGATCAGCCAGCCTGGTACAAAGCCGGACCGGCGTAGACGAACGGATTGATCAGCGACAGATTGTAGGGCGTCAGATACGGATTCTGGCTTGTGATGGCGATGAACATGGTCCCGTTGACGGCCGGGTCGCCCGCGAAGGTGGACATGTTGGGCTGCACCGCCGACGCCGTGTTGCCGCTGATGTTCTGGAGTGGCACATACGTCGCGTTCAGCTGCGACACGAACATGGCGTACCGCGGCGCGTCGGCCAGTGGAGATCTCGACGTCACGTAGCTATTGTTGGGGCCGACGGTTTGGTTTACGTCGCTCCACGACAACAGCACGGGGCGTCCAGGGTAGGACAGCGGGATGGATCGGTTGCGGCTTGTCGAGGGGCTGCAATCCTCGCCCACTTCCGTCGCGTTGGGGCAGTAGTTGCTCTCGACGATGTTGGTGCTTGGAGATGAGTCTGATCCCGTTACATTTTGCTGCGGTCCCTCGTTAGGGTTGACCTTGTTGACATTCGGCTGGTTCAGAATGCTCAGAGAGGGAAAGTTCTGCCATGCCAAACGCGTGGTGTTGGCCGGGCATTCGGAAATGTATGGCGCCAGAAGGGTCCTTCAACCGTTAGTGACGGGGGAAGATCATCTGGAAATAAAACAAGAACATACCAGGCCCAACTCTGCGGGATTCCGCTGCGACAGTGTCAGTAATAGCCCGTTTTGATTGATAAAAGTTAACAGGAGCAGATGTCCTCTCCTCGATCCCTTGGAATCAAAACTTACACTTCAAACCAAACCGGCATGGGGAACAGACCAGCAAATTGTCGAAAGATCAATTGCTGCCGAGCTTCAGTGGAGATGGACTGTAACAACAACGTTGCAGATTCACGAGAATCCAGATGTCCCAGAAATCCATACACGCCGCTTTCGCCGAATCGAGTCAGCTTCTGGCAAAAGTCGACAAACTCCCGGACCGTGGTGAATGGGTAGTTGTATGAACATTGAGGAGGCGCGGCAGGTCCAAGAATGTTGCTGAGCAAGGTCGCGTGGCCGACTTCTTGATCGGCCATGAACTCAATCAAGTGTCGATCTTCCGCGGTCAGACCGGCTGCTTCAAACTCATCGGCCGAGAACATTGCAAGACCACGATGGAACAGATCTAACTCGATCCATTCTTGATACAGGGCCAACGTGAGAGACTCATAGTCGAAGTCGGACAGCGGGTGGTAGTACGGCTCGGTCCCATTTGTTCCGGCACCGCCTGCTGGCTGATAAGGGACCGGCATGTACTCGGCTTGAAGATCGCCATCGTTATTGGTGTAGGTTATAGGCAAAGCAGGCTTTGGTACAATCGATTGGGCGGCAGGCGGACGTGATAGAGCGCCGACAGTTGTTGGCTCGGGTCCCTTGTATGGTCCATGAGACAGCACTCCCGTTGGGGCCGAGCTCCGAACCGGGGGGACGGGACCACTTTCAGGAACCTCGGTGACCTGAGGAGCCGGAAGAGCAGCCGCTAGGACCCCCAGGCTCAAGAACAGACCGACTGCAGAAGACTTCATGGTGGTGATTGCAATAGGACGACGAAGTAGGAAGCGAGCAGGTTTGAAGGTCTCTGGCGACTCGAGGAGCAGTCAGTGCTGAAAGATATATCTGCCAGTATTGAATTGCTTTGTGCCTGACATCACGATGGCCTCTTCGTCTGAAGATCCGTTGGTCCCGTCATGATGGTCCAGTTGCGTCTATACCCCTGGCACGCGAGCCGAGCGGGTGGCACTTTTCCTCGCATAGGCAGCGACATATTGGAATGGTCACACAAGCCGGGGCCGCAAGAGAAGCGAACCTATCCACATGTGGCGAAGACTGCTTCCTTTACAGGGGTAAGAAAGCCGGACGATAATGCCGAGCGAGAATAGTAGTCATCGACTGCGTCGATGATGCGCAGAGTTCCAACACCCAGATGAGATTTTGATAGTCTGCGGGGCATTAGCACCAGGGATGCTGACTTCTGTTAATGAAGGGGTCAGAGTGAGGCTCTCGAGTCTCCAGAACATGACGGGCCTTCGAGAGGTGACGTCGACATTCTTCGGAACAAAGTCCCATCGCACAGAGCAGCTTCATTCAAGCTGATGCCAGATCTAGTGTCTGCATCCGCAATTTATGGGGGAGGGTCAATGTTCACCGGCACTTCCATCTGGGACCTACCTGTCTCCTGTGCACCGCTGGTGTGTGACTGACTCCCTTCAAAGATGTTGTTCACCAGAAAGAACGCGTCAGATACAAACAGTGGCACTTCTCAGGTTGGTGCGCCAAGAATTTTCACGTGACGATGAGTCAAGATCACGTGAGAGAATGCAGCCCGTCCATATGAGGAACGTCTGCCGAAGGATCACAAACAGTGGCTGGGCGTCGCAACTTGCAAGGGGACTCGGTAGGTGCCCCAAGCGGCGGCGACGATGATGGCCCTGGGGATGATCAGTCGCAGTGGCAATGGCGATAATTTGCACAAAAGAGGCAGCTTGTCTTGATCTGGAGAGGTGTAAACATCACCCACAGCCATCCAATCCTACTCACAAGTCCATTCCTCCATGATGCAGAAGAAGACTGTCGGAGAGCAGCGTGCAGGGGTGCCATGCAGTCACTGGGAAGCCGTACCAATCCTATCTACCTTAGGTACCAGTCGCAGTATTCACCCCTCGCTTCCGCTCAGCTCTTCCAAAGTCACTCCGCAGCTCTCCGTCGTCAACATGCGAAAACAATCCCCGACATCAAGAGACAATTCTCTCATCTTGAGTGTCTCAGATCATTTGAGTGCCTCCTCGTAATTTCTGCCTCCCAGCCACCTGGAAATTCCACAGCACCAATTCCGCTGCTGACCTCACTTGTTTGGCTTTTTCACTCCTGTCCCCGGTGGCTGGAGGGTGGTTGGTACGAGTACATCCGAGCCTTGCCAGCGCGCCACAAGAAGGCGGTCGTCTTTCTGCCCAACGCCCAGTCGACTCCCTCTTCAAACTGCTCTCTCTATTCCAGTCTCTGCCTCCTGTCTATTCTGACTTTCAGACTCGATAGACTTTTTGTACAATTCGTTGCTGGTCGAGCCACCCGAACGAGCCGCGAATCCAGGTGTTGCGAACTCGAAACAGACCTTGGACATATTTCGATGCTTGTATAGACGCCCAGAGATACGGCGCATTGACCTCTAAGTGGCACTCACCACTGTCGAGTCTGTGCGCGCGACATGCGATTGCACAAGATGTCCATGTCGATCAACTCCCTCCTTGTCGCCAGCATCCTATTGCGGCCGATCCTCGCATCGCTGCTACCCGATCGCCTACCGAGCTTCGAAGACCTTCAAAACGTCAGAAAAAGATGCGATAACCCCTGCGGATACTACGGCCAACTTTGCTGTCAAGCCGGGCAAGCTTGCTACACCGATGCCAACAGCCAGGCCCAATGCGGTGTCATCGCAGCTACCACCGCGGCAGCAGGACAGTGGCAGTATTTTACAACGACCTACGTCCAGACAGACCTGAAGACTGTCACGGCTACCTTCAGCTCCTTTGTGCCGAGTGCCACCCTCAGCTGCTCATACTCACTCGGTGAAACGCCCTGCGGCAACGTCTGCTGTCTGTCTGGCCAGTTTTGCCAGGCTTTGGGAATCTGTGTTGCCGTCGGCGGAGGCAGCTCGGGCTACTACAGCAGCCTCTATACCGTGACCACCGTCATCACCAACACGGCCAGTGCGCCCCTTCGGCCCACGAGCAACACTCCCGTCACGGTCACCACCAGTGGCGGCAATGGCGGCATTGGGGGCGTGACTACCACACAACCCTTCGTGACGCCGGTTGGCACCGACGGGGTCATCATTGGCGGGACAACATCGAGTTCTGGGGGCGGGTTGAGTGGAGGTGCCATTGCCGGCATCGTCATCGGGGTGATTGCCGGCATCATCCTTCTCCTCCTCATCTGCGCCTGCTGCTGCTTCAAAGGCCTGATTGATGGTCTGTTGGCCATCTTCGGCCTGGGACCAAAAAGCAGACGGCGAACAGAGGAGGATGTCTACGTTGAGAGACACTCGCATCGCAGTGGTCGCGGAAGGACGTGGTTTGGCACCAGGCCGGCAAGAAGTGAGGTCGTGGAGGAAAAGAGGAGCAGCGGAATCGGACGAGCTGGCTGGGTGGCTGCGGCTCTCGGTGGCCTCGCTCTCTGGTTGGGATTGAAGAGGAGAAATCGACGCAACAAGGCCGACTCCGGCGCTGGGAGCTCGTACTATTCCTATTCAGATTACACGGGGTCCAGTGAGTATTCCTGATCTTTCATCCTCATCTTCTTTGCTCTTCGGCTCACAGCTGACTCCTTTTGTTCCAGGCACCGAAAGCTCATCCGACCGACGAACAAGGCGGACCAGCAGGTCGAGATCGCGGCGGTGAGGGGGAAGCGCCCGTCGAGGACAGTGGCATTCTGGGCATGTTTGATTCCAGCGGGCATGGGCATGGGCATGGGCGTGGGAGTTGGCGGACTGGACCTGTCAAGATTTTGGGTTAATGGGCATCACCGTCTGAGCATCACATGAACTTGTGCTTGCGATTCATGTTGGAAGCCGTGGCCGTACTTCTGCACATACTCTAGTGTACAATTTCGATGGACAGAATGAACAAACTTGATCAGAGGCCAAGTGGACGATGCCTTGATAACTTAGAGTAAAGAACAATGCGTGTTGTTATTATTATTGTTGTGTCCCTTCCGGGTGCCAGGTGGTCGGTGCAGAGCCGAAGCAGAGAACGCGTGCAAACTCGGGTTGGAACTCTGAATAATAACGAGTCACGCCGCCAAGCTCGAGTCCCGTGCCAGACGCGGTTCTTCGCTGCGCTGCGGATCTTGTTCTTCTCACTGCTCACTGCTCATTGCACAGTGCTCGGTCATTCTTCCACTGAGGACGGCACCGCAGGGGGCCGATTTCTAAAACTCCCCGCTTTATTCCTGCATCTGTCCTTGCTTTGTCTTCTCCCATTTCATTGCCATTCATCGCCATTGTCGAGTCTCAGCCTTGCTGTACACCCGCCCAGCAAACTCTCACATTGTCCTCAGACGAGGACACCAGCAGTCCCGCCGTGCTCGATCTCTCCTCGACCTTGCCCCTGCCTTGTCCTTCCCTCCGACCGAGGATGACTGCGACCTGACCCCGATCCGCCCACACACACTCACACGCACCACCATGCTGCAAACACAGCATCTTTACTCGCACCAGCAACAGTATGGCCAGCACGACCAGTCTGCCTGGCAGCACAATGGCCCGCAGCAGAGCCACCAGCCCTTGAACCATGGACAGCAGGCCCAGGCCGCCGCAGCCGCCGCAGCCGCGGCGCAGCAACAACACTACAACCGTCTTGCGATCAACCAGAACCACAACTCGTCCCACGCGCAGGGGGCCAACCGACAGACCTCGGGCGATAACGCGCAGAGCTCCATGAATGCCTCGTTGACCAGCATGAACGACCAGCCCTCCCCCGGCATCGAACAACAGCTCTCGGACGAGAATCGCAAGGTGCTACAATGGGTGGCCGAGTTGATGGACCCGAACCGAAGAGAGGGAGCCCTGATGGAACTCAGCAAGAAGAGAGAGCAGGTGCCCGAACTGGCGTTGGTCCTCTGGCACAGCTTTGGCGTCATGACCAGTCTGCTCCAGGAAATCATCTCCGTCTATCCTCTCCTGAATCCTAGTCAACTCACAGCGGCGGCTAGCAACCGTGTCTGCAACGCTCTTGCTTTGCTGCAGTGCGTGGCCAGTCACAACGAGACCCGAGGTCTTTTTCTCAACGGTACCCAGTCCCAACCCGTTTGACTCGAGAAACAGTCTGCTGACGAATCTGATAAGCTCATATCCCTTTGTTCCTCTATCCATTCCTGAACACCACATCCAAGTCCAGACCCTTTGAGTATCTGCGACTCACTTCGCTCGGCGTTATTGGCGCCCTGGTCAAGAACGAGCCGTCCTCGAGTGTGTCGATGAATCCGACCGGCGCTGCAGGAGCACCAGGAACTGCGAACAACTCCTCCCCTACAATTACGTTTCTCCTGACAACCGAGATCATTCCTCTTTGCCTGCGCATCATGGAGACCGGCAGCGAGTTGTCCAAGACTGTCGCTATCTTCATTGTGCAGAAAATCCTGCTGGACGATACCGGCCTCGGCTATATCTGTGCCACCTATGAACGATTCTACGCGGTTGGCACTGTCTTGAGCAACATGGTCATTGGCTTGGTTGAGACGCAGACTGTTCGCCTTTTGAAACACGTGGTTAGATGCTTCTTGAGGTTGGTTGCTTTCTGCTTATATACACTCATGACTGTCCACTGACAAACGACCAGATTGAGCGACAACAACCGAGCGCGTCAAGCACTCCGACAGTGTTTGCCAGAGCCCCTCAGAGATGCAACGTTTTCGAATGTGCTGAGGGATGATGCCGCGACGAAACGATGCCTCGCGCAGCTCCTTATCAACCTGAGCGACACGGTCACGGATGCCCAGAGCGACCAATTTGAGTGAATTGATTTACACACCGGCCGCGATTGGGCCGACTTCGATTTTGCTGTGCGAAGATACAGGATGAGAAAATGATACCCATCATCAGAATGACGACCATTTTTCAGCATTGCGACCGGCGACCGACGACAAAGGTTATAACATCAACGAGGGAAACTTGGAGTTCTTGAACGGTCCTTACCCTTTTCCTTTGATTTTTGCGACATGACTTTCGACGTCGAATCGACATAGAGATTATACCCGGTGGCCGGCTGGCTGTTTGGCAGCAAGCCCGGATCGGCGCACCCTCGTTTTCTTTTTACATGGTTCTTCGGCCACGACTAATGCACATGGCACATGCTTCATTCTCCAATTCAGCAACTGTAACAAGAGCCGGCGGCGGCTTCCGGCCAACGGAAGGAGGGACAGGTCATTGAGACGGATGAAAACGAGATCAAAAGTGCTTTTTCCCGCTTGCTTTTCCCCTTTTCCCCTCCTTTGGGGTTCACATATTGTCTTTGTTTCTCAAGTTTGGGAGAGAGTCGGATATACGCCAGGTTCTACAAGGTCATGATGCCGGGACAGGTACCGGCGGCTGTTCATGACCTGGAGTGGTGCGAGCGGAGGTTGCAGTCGGCGTGGCTGGTTCTGGAATACATTCAGGTTTACTTCCTTCAAAAGAAGCAGCGGTGAGACTGAGGGTGGTGGAGGCACAGGAGAGGGTCAAGGGACCTGAGTTGCCG
Source organism: Exophiala alcalophila (assembly GCA_001599775.1). Classification (NCBI taxonomy): domain Eukaryota; kingdom Fungi; phylum Ascomycota; class Eurotiomycetes; order Chaetothyriales; family Herpotrichiellaceae; genus Exophiala; species Exophiala alcalophila. The sequence goes on from BCHY01000002.1 coordinate 4,530,044, forward strand.
ATTTTCTTTCAATTCCCATGTATGTATGGTCATCCATCCATTCATCTACTCTGCATGGCGATAGCAGAGAAGCAGAAGCTTTCATCACCATAGAGATTTCGTTGTATTCAGCACCGCCTTCATTCCAATTTGATTGACTGCTCGGTATTCAGATCCCACCACCGTGTAGTTGTGATTTCTTGCCATGTCCCTGAGTGTCTTTCTTCCTCGAGATGTATTTCTTCTCCGTGCGCCCGGACTTTAAAATGACAGGTCCATTGCCTATCTCCGAGGGCATGAATGACGACCATCTATATCTCATCGACATCATGACCTACATCTACCTATCTACATCTGTCGACATCCTTTCATGTCTCATCTCGCAATTAATTGAACTGGGCCAGTGCAGCTTACCACACCCATTACTTGCTTGAGGCGGAGTGGCGGTAGAGAACATCCAGGACCAAGACTCCCCAAGATCTCTGTGTTTCAGCGCGCTCAAATCGGAGCCTCGCCTGCCATGTCTGCTAGTACTTCTCAACCTACTCTCATATCCAAGCCTATAGGGCAGATCGGCTACGGGTTGATGGGCCTGACATGGCGACCGAACCCACAGCCCGCCAGTGAGAGTTACGCTGCAATGTCGACCGCGCTGGCCCAGGGAGCGAATTTCTGGAACGGGGGCGAGCTTTATGGGACGCCGAAGCGCCATTCTTGCCATCTCCTGAAGGAGTACTTCACGCAGAATCCCCAGGATGCCGAGAAAATCGTGTTGAGCATCAAGGGCGGCCTTGTTCCAGGGTCAATGAAATCCGATGGCTCGGCCCAAAATGTCCGCCGCAGCGTTGAAGACTGCCTGAGCGTCTTGGGCGGGACGAAGACCATCGACATCTTCGAATGTGCCCGGCTGGACCCGAACACTCCGCTGGAAGAGACGATCGGCACGTTGGCCGAGCTGGTGAAGGAGGGCAAGATCGGAGGCATTGGGCTGTCGGAGGTTAAGGCCAGTACCATCGCGCGAGCCCACGCCATCCATCCCATCTCTGCCGTCGAAGTCGAGGTGTCTCTGTGGGCGACGGACATCCTCCACAACGGAATCGCAGCCACATGCGCGAAACTCGACATCCCGATCGTCGCCTACAGTCCGCTATGCCGTGGGGCCTTGACGGGCGAGATCGTGCGGAAGAACGCCGACATCCCAGAGGGCGACGTGCGCAAACATCTCCCGAAATTCCAGGACGACGTGCTCGAGTTCAACAACCGAGTGGTGGACGAGGTGCAGAAGCTCGCGGACAGGAAAGGCGTGACAAAGGGCCAGATCGCCATCGCATGGGTCAGGGCTCTCAGTGGCCGTACCATCACCACCGACGACGGATCCAAACTGAAGCTGGGAACCATCATCCCGATCCCCGGCGCCACCACGCCCGAGCGCATCGTCGAGAACAGCAAGCTCGTGGACCTGTCCGAGGCGGAGATGCAGGAGATTGCGACCATCTTGAAGGACAATCCCGTCCAGGGGGAGCGATATCACAAGTTTGGCATGGCTTTGGCCAATATGTGAGCAGTGAGTGAGTGAGTAGTTCTGGCTGGACTGGAGGAAGAGATGGACAGCAAAGATGAGCTCTCTCAAGTCGCAGTATCTAGTTTCGAATTGAACTGTCGTTGGTCCAAATGCAGCTGTGAACGAATGCGAGCCGCAACTTGATACGTATCTGGTCCTACTTATAATTCCTCCCTTGTATTTGCATCCAAACACCCCAAGAACCCTCGATGAGCCGATTCCTTGTCAGTTGCTTGCCATAATATTGCAGATGCAGGCAGTCTCTTCTTCACTCATTTGTCGTTCATCTCGGTTCTCGAACATCCATCTCGAGTTCTGCGTGTCCTCCATCCCGCCCCGTTTCCGTTACTTCGCCCCCTCCGTCGGTTTTCCTCTGACGGTACTTTGGCCGCAACCAGTCCCAGAGCAAGACAGCCACATAAACGGTACACATGACGGCCAGGACAGCAAAGTATGGTGCCGTCTTGTTATCCCGGGCCAAACTGAATCCACGAGCGCCGTTGACCAAGCCCAGAATCAGCAGCAGACGCCCGAGAACCAGGTGCGCCCATCCAAAGAAACCCCGACGAGCCGTCTTGAGATAGTGACGATGCTGGAGGACCCCAAGCGCCGGCTGTAGGAAGACCAGACACCCGATGATCACAAATCCAAGGATCGCATGGGCCGTCGCGCCCACGGAGATGCGACGTTTGCGGGCAACAGAGATGCCCAACGCCATCCCCGTAACGGCGAGGACGACGTTGAAGATCTGCCAGGGCGCGTGGACGCGGGACACGCGTGCCTTGAGCGGAGAGCGCGTCGTGAGGGCGGCGAGAGGCAGGAAGAGCACGAACACGATGCACATCAGCGTTGCGTGGCCGATGAGTTCCTTCTGGCCGGGGATCTCGAATCCCGGCGGCAACTCTGGAGGGGCCGACGATGCCATTATGGTCGGTGGTAGGCTGTCGGATGGAGAGAGAGGGCGCGTGGTATGAGATCGGTTGCTTGTTCAAAGAGGAGAGGAGATGATGTCCTGGTTTCTTTCTGACTTCAAAGACAGGTATACCCTACGCAGCGCGCGGAAGAAGATGCATGAACATTGAACAGAGGCAGACTCACGACATGGCAGGGCAGTATTTTCTTCATTTTATACATCCCATGCTCTATCCACGATAAACATTCAATTCGGTCGCGCCACACGGAATGGCATCAACTCTTTCAACTTCTTGAAACCCCGAAGACGACCATCTCGAGGGCCTGTCTCAGCTCAATGGGCCATCATCACGCTCTCGTTCGCGTTCCCGAAATGGAAGATACGATGGGGGAGCCCGCAAAATGATGATCATCCTCCATAGTCTTGGTCCCGTAAGCCAGGATTAGTACTCAAGGCTCAGAGTCCAGAGTCCAGAGTCACCAAACCGAAACCGGGGAGCCGTACTCGTATTTGTCGACCTCGCCAGGACAAGACGCGGGAACTTTACCCAGACAGGCAGCAGTGACGGGCATTTGCCCCGGCCGTCTCTGATTTTATCCGCTTTTTACCAGTCGATTTGACCCGGATGATGCTCAGGCACTGCCTCAAAAGACGCTTGGCCGCCATGCCGTGTCCCTGATACCGATATGCTCACAATAAAATAGTACGCATGAACTCAGTGTTGGCAGCCATGGCGGAACGTCGTGCGTCATGCGTCAACATTCGACTCGTATCTACTGTTTCGTCTCAAGTCCACTGTTTCTCCCCAACTTCAGGTCTTGTGTCTGCAGGCGCTTCGCTACTGGAAGGCGGGAATGTTAGATTCGGGAATCGGAAGGACTGCTGGAAATGGAGAGGAACGGGCAGCATCAGTTCTACCTGAACATCAACAATGACGCTGCCTCGCCCTTCTTGCGTCGTCCGCACACGAAGTCCCGGTCAGGCTGCGCGAATTGCAAGGCCAGCAGGATCAAATGTGGAGAGGAACAGCCGCAATGCCGCAACTGTGTGAAGAAGGGGAAAACTTGCCACTATCAAACCCCGAAGTTCAAATCGAAGAAGAAAGAAGAAAAGGCAACGAGGCGCGAGGAGGCCTTGGTGAAGCGATCGCCGTCGTCTCCTGAGGCCGCGCTGTCCCAGGTCTCGGGATCCTTCACCTTGCACGACCTGAGACTCTTCCACCATTTTCTGGCCTTCGCGCATCCGTCCCTGCCGTTGGGGAATGAGTCGGTTTGGATACAGGACATTCCGCAGCTGATGCACGTGTCCGATCATCTCATGCATGCCTTGCTGGCCTTGGGGGCATCTCATATCGGTTCTCTGGCTGGAACCAACCATGACGAATGCAATGCGCTCCTCCACAAGGGTCAAGCCATTGCGGGACTCAAAGAGGCATTCGCACAGTCGCAGCACTCGTCACTCGAATACGATCTCATGCTTGCGACCTGCTATGCTCTTGCATTCCAGTCGGCGCTGGTGCCTTCCGGGGCGGTCGACTTTGCAACCTTCGTCCGTGGCTGTGCTCTTCTCACGGAACGCATCCAGCAGGAACGAAAGAGGACGATCTTCAGCCTACCTGCCGCAGGTCTGAGTCGAGCTCGGACACAGACCACGGCTGCTGACAACGCCCTTGCCTCTGGGGTTCTGCTTCAAGAATCGTCTCTCAGCCCTCTTTTGACCAAGGGAGTCCATTGTCTGAGTGCAGCTCACCAGTGTCTTCCAGAGGAAGCCGCAGCACAGAACTTCTATGGTGCCATTCACTCCACCCTGCTGGGGTTTCAGATCTCTCCAAGCATAGGGTATGACCGTTTTCTCGGCTTCTATGCCGTGTGGTTCAAGCTGGTGGACAACACCCTGCAGCACCCGACCGAGTCAGTCAACGAAGCAACGCAGGTGCTCTGGGCTTTCTTCATCGGCTTACAATTGTTCACCGTCATGCTCGTCGATGAGTGTCTTGATGACCACTCTGATAAGCAGCAGGGCGCTGCTGCGTTTGAGAAGTCGGGCGCAGGGGGGAAGATGGCTGGAATGATAGAATGGTTCCTCGCGATCCGCATTAACTTGCCCCTCAACTCGCAAGCTCATCTTGTTTGGCCGGGGCTCATGGCAGAAGAAGCAATCTCCCGCTATCATCTGTCTGTTGCCTCGAACGCCAGGGTCGAAGGCAAGGTGGAGGCACTTCGGAACTTACATGTCCACTCACACAATATCATGGGGAGTATTCTTGATCTCTCTGCAAGTCTGACAAATTGGACGGAAAGTCTTTCGCCGAGAAGAGCGGTGGTCGATCGCACGGTCTCGACAAGTGCTGAACGACAGACCATGCACAGATGTACCAGCCACTCTCTTCAGCACAGCGGTGGTCAGCGAGCTGCTCTCGCGACGGGAATGCTTCAAACGGTCGCCACTGCGCCAAATTCGCAACGCTTGTCAACGGATCATGCAACACTCGTTGCTCATGCACCATGTGATCCTGAGACACTCTTCCAGGCCTCGAGCAGGAGCTGTGGCAACAAAAACAATTTAGCAGGCCTCGACAGGCCCCCGACTGCGGGCCGAGGATCGGATCTAGAACAAGAGCTCGACCGCGAGCTCGACCTCTCGATATTGGACGAGACAGATCTCTTCCACATGCATTCACGCCTCGACAAGATCGGCATACAGGCGAGCGGCAAAAGCTGAGGGAGACTGTCAGCTCAAGGGTACCTCCATGATCCAAGGGCCGAGACGCTGAGAGCTCGTCTGTAGACCCCACAGGAGAGGTCGCTCGATTGACGTGATCGAATCACCTTCGTCTGCCCGGACATACTTGCCTTCTGGAGGAGCGGCGCCGCAGCATCCTCAGGGCGTGCATTTGCAGATCAAGTTGCGAACAGGTGGATCGTCAACCAGGTCCCCGCTTGGGCGAGCTCTCGCTCGCTGAAAGAGGCAAAGGAAGAATTGTTGTCTCTCCAACACCTGACCGGAGGGCATGAAGACTCGATACTGGTCGATTGTAGGCCTCCCTTTGTCGGCGACCTTGACGGCTGCATCGAATATTGACAATAACCCCACGGCCCAGGAGACGAAGTGAGCCCAGAGTTTTCCCGAACGATTAGAATTCAAAACAGTCTGGTGAGCCATCATTTCGAATCAAGCTCGGTACCCCGGCGGCCCACCCTGGACTGGAAGACCGTGGCCCTGGGGTGTGGCAAGACATGGCCCAAAGCTTCTGGAGTATGGCAATTTAGGAGCCGCTACTGCGATCCTTCCCTCGATGACCAGGGTTTTCCACCCAGGGATCCTCCACGCAGCTCCAAGTCAACGATTGCTGTTTTGCTGCGATGCTAGTTGATGCTGAGGAGCCACATGCGCGAAGTCGGCGGTAACTGCCCCCATATCGTGACGACCAGAGCCTCCTCGAGCGAGGAAGAGGGGGAAGTCTGGCACCAGGACGATATCGACATGGCGCGGTGCAGAATCCAGATACACGTTTGTGTCAGAGATGGTCATGAGAACTCGATCCGGCGTAAGCCAGGTCCGCCGCTCCGGGCCCCGCTGAAGCGATTCGCAAAACATCATGAGAAAATCTCAATCACGGGCAATCAGACGGGGAGTCCCGCCTCTCTCTTTTTTTCTTTCTCTCCAGTTTGGGGTCTGCTGAGATCCACGGCCGGAGCGGATTGATGGGGTGAAGACTGAGAAGGTCATGCAAGGCTGAACATCCCCGGTCACGCACGACTCACAGCTCACCTGGCTGTCTCCCGACATCCGGCCACAGCTCCTCGAGACAGCTCTGCTCCCGAGGATTAGCCAGGAGGCAGAAGATTGAGGATAGAGTCCGGGGAACAGGAAAGACGGTGGTGCCAAGGGCAGTTACCAGTGCGATGTGTTTGATGGACACGACGACGGACGCTCGATGTTTTCTTCCTCGTGGACGTTGTGCCGAAGATGAGCCTAATCCCGGCGGCAGAGAGAGTCACTGCCCAGTGCCAGATGAGAGCGAACGACGCCCAAGCCTCAAGAGCAGCCATGGCCGATGGATCATGGGAAACCTCGAGCACGGATACTGAGATGAAAGGAAATTCACTTGGCTGCAACGACGAACGGTGCTAACGGCAGTCGTCGAATCGACACAGTAAGACACAACGAACCTTGGGAGGCGATGGCGCGCAGTGGCCAATTGGCAGCATCGTCCCGAAATGATGGATTCCTGGAATTCATCTCGAGGAGACCACTGACGGGCCTTCGTTTCGCCGCTTAATATTCGGCACGACCATGGGACTTGGGCAATTGGAAGGCCGGTTGTCCCCTCCTCGCTTCCTGCGCCACCGGCCAATCCCATATGGCAACAGTGTCAAGGTTTAGTCAACGACCGGTCCGTCCGGCCAACCAGCATCCCGCTCACCGCTGGCCGCGCCAGTCCACTGTCCGGGACCGGGCAAGCGTGGCTTTCCTCCTCCTGGGGCCCACACTGTGAGGCTTGAGAGCAGACTGGCCAATGACTATACGGAGCCAAGGGCCGGCCGGCGACCACAGGTCTGAGGTGACAGCCTACAGGCTCCAGGTCAGGAGATGGAGAGCCCGCCCCGGAAGCAAAAATCGAAATCCAAAAGCTAAAGACGCCTTCTGGGCTTCCATTTCGCACCGCTAGAACCTCGGCCACCCCGACTCCTGTCACGCCGGTACGAGCATCGACTCACGAGACAGACTTCCAGACGTTGCGAAGCATTTTTTGCCATGCCAAATTCCAAAGGGTTCGACTTCGGAGGCGGGAGCGGCGGCCTGGGCACAATGGACAGTGGACACTGGACACCCTCTCTGCTCGCCCTCTCGCGCCCTCTTGTCGCCTCCCAATCCCATGCACCCTCTTGTCCATGCACCTTGACCAGGAGAAGTAATCAACACAAACCTTCCGCCGTCGATGGGCGGCCGCGCTTTCAGGGATACGGGATGGCTAAGCGAAAGCAACCCCCTTCTGACATGCCATGATGCCACTTGCATCCCACGATTGAACCATCAGTCCAGCATTCACGGAGCCCCGTACTCCGTACTGGTTCTCCATCCCCCGGATTCAAGGCGGCTAGGACTCTGGGCTCGAGCGGTCCATGCTGGTACTTGCTGGTTAGCTCCTCGTGCCACTTCGATCACGCTTCGCTCGTCGGCCTCATGTCGGGAGCTTGGAACTTGAAGCCTCCTCCGCCAGGCTAGATCGCTACTACCGCCCGACCCGGCTAGGAACGCTGGGAGACGAAGCTCCGCAGCGATATACATTAAATATCACCCCATGTTCCTGGTTCTTCTCCATCATCATCCCATCCTTCATCGATCAACACCTTTTTCTTCCCTCCCCTTGATTGAGATTGAGACATACCGACAGACAGACGGACTGTGTATCCTCTGCCACCATGTCTACCCCCGAGAAGTACGGAGATGGCACCGAGACCCTTGAACAGGTCAACACTCTCGACAAGACCAAGGATGTAAGTATTCGTGGCCCGATGCACTTCTGCCTCAGATCACTCATCGGTCGTGTGCTTGCAGGTCGTCGAGGTCAAAGAAGTCAGGGGCAGCGAGGCCTTCAACGAGGCTCTGCTGGTGGAAGAGGTGCCGCTGATGCACCCGCGGACATTCCTCCTGTTCGGAGCCCTCCTCATCGGATTCTTCTGCCAGACCATGAACGGATACGACACCATGTTGTTTGGTGGTCTCCTCAACAACAAGGAGTACTTCCTCAAGCACTTCAACGGAGAAAACAAGGGTATCTGGGCCGGTCTGATCACTTCCATGTACCAGATCGGAGGTGTCAGCGCCTTGCCCTTCGTCGGCCCCTGCATTGATCAATGGGGACGTCGCGTCGGCATGTTTATCGGCAGCGTCATCATCATTCTCGGCACCGTCGTGCAGGGCCTCACCTCGACCAATGCTTCCGAGGGCCAGATGATGGGCGGTCGATTCCTGCTGGGATTTGGCGTCTCCATCGCTGCGGCTGCCGGTCCTATCTGGGTCGTCGAGACCTCCCACCCCAAGTACCGCGGCATCATCACCGGTCTCTGCAACACCACCTGGTTGGCCGGCGCCATCTTGTCCTCCGGAGCTACCCGTGGCGGTCTTAACATTCAGGGCAACAACTCCTGGCTCATCCCCTTGTGGCTCCAGATGGTCTTCCCGGGCCTGATCTGCGTCTTCTGCTTCCTCATCCCGGAGAGCCCTCGGTGGCTGTATACCCGTGGAAAGAGAGAAAAGGCGCACAACACCCTTACCAAGTGGCACGGATATGGCAACCCAGAATCCAAATGGGTCAGGCTGCAGCTCAGCGAGTATGAGGAATATCTGGAGTTGGATGGCTCGGTTCGTCTTTGACTTGCACCCTCTTTCACATTGAATCTGACTGACTCGGTCACACCAGGACAAACGCTTCTGGGATTATCGCGGCCTCTTCAACAAGAGATCAAGCTTTTACCGACTCAATGTGGCCTGTTGGTTCTCTGCCTTTACTCAATGTGAGTGGTTCCTATTAGACAACGGGAGAAACAATAAACTAACAAACACATTCAGGGTGCGGCAATGGTGTTCTCTCGTACTTCATGTCTGCTGTCCTCGACACTGCCGGCGTGAACAGCTCCATCGGCAAGGCCAACGTGCAACTCGGCTACAGCGTGGAACAGTTCATCTGTGCCATCATTGGAGCACACTTCGTCGAGCGTATCGGCCGCCGCAAGATGATGCTCATGGGCTTCTTCGGCGTGTCGATTGTCTGGGTATGCATGACTGCCTCGGCCGGTACCCTGGCCAACAGCATCGTCTCCGGCTCCGTACAAGACGGCGATGCCGTGTTCAGCAACAAGAACGCCGGTAACGCCGTCCTGGCCTTCATCTTCATCTTCGGCGCCGTGTACTCCTTCAACCTCACTCCCCTACAGGCCCTGTACCCGGTCGAGTGCTTCTCCTTTGAGATCCGAGCCAAGGGTATGGCGTTCCAGTCTTGCTTCGTCAACGCTGCCGGTCTCCTCAACCAGTTTGCCTGGCCCGTCGCCATCAAGCAGATCGAGTGGAAGACCTACATCATCTTCATCGTCTGGACCTTTATCCAAGGTGTCCTGGCCTACTTTTTGTTCCCTGAGACCAGAAAGCGAACGGTACGTTTCTTGTCTCGATTCTCTTTGCCTCCTTTCTCCACTTGAATGAATGCTGACTTGTCTGCCACACAGCTCGAGGAACTTGACCGCATTTTCGATGCCAAGAACCCCGTCAAATACTCTGTTCAGTCCCACACCCTTGCCCTCACCGAGGACAGGACCGTGGTCGCCATCGACAGCGACATCATCAAGGTGTAAACCAAACCCATTCCTTACTCAACTCAAGACAGTCGCATATCAGCCAGGCAGTCATACGGGGATACCATGGCCGTTGTTCCGATTTTTGACTTGACCTTGTTTTGTGTTTCGAGAAAGACAGAAGGGACAACAAGTGTTGGGACATTCAATGCGTGCACTTTGTGGATACACTGCTTCTGCCCGTCTTGTTGATTGTGCTGTCGTGGGAATGAGATAAGAACGCAGGGGTTGGGTTTGGGTTTGGAACTTGAGTCCTCTTTTCTCTCCGTCCGTTCTGCGCCTCTGTCTCTTTCTGTCTGCCCGTGCGACGAACAGAATCTCCTCCGTATCGATAGTTCGACAGTGGAGGTTCTCAAAATCGTTCGGCTTCGGCGGCGGCTGAGGTGCAACGAGGGGAGAAAAGGGGATGGCTGTGTAGTGAATCATTTAACATTATTCAGAGTCGAAAGTCTTACTCTCTGCCTGACCGCCTTGCTCTGTTCTTGTTCTCAGTGCCCATATACATAGCCTTCCTCGCTTCGATTGCCATCCGTCCACTCGACTCAGTTGGACTCGCATCCACCTAAAGTTAACACAAGTACATTATTACTACAACACTACCTAGGTAGGCAATCGTCCGTCCTCCATAGACCTTGAAGTCCTAAAAGCAAAATCGAAGTGGAGTCAAACCCTATCCGAGGGTTTCTCTCGTAATGGACGGAATATAAGGGTCCGGGGTATACTGTAGTCTGTAGAGTACATTAGGTACCTAATAGAGTTCAGGTATAGAAGATAAGAGTATAGAGAATAGGGAGGGGTTCTCCACTCGTAGATAAGGTACCTACCCTATCTGAGTCATTCATTTTATTTCATTTCATTGAGGGATGGATGAATAGATGAATGGGGCGTTATCCATATGCGCTGACTGATGCACCGTGCATAGACGGTACAATCCAATCCAATACCTTACATTACATTACAGTAAGGTAGGTAGGTACCTTAAGGTAGGTGCATGGCCATGAAGAGTGATGAGTTGCATTTGGGACCTTGGCCCAGGCCCAGGCTGGCCAGCTTCTTCACAAGGGACGGAGTACATACGGTAATGTAAACTAACCGATCCCTAAGTACCAGGTGAGTTTGACGTCATCCGCCCCAAACCCACTTCTCACTTCTCCGAGTCCTCCTCACTGATGTCCACTCACTCTCAGCCTCGTCGCGTCCATTTGCATTGCCAAAAGAGATGAAAGAAGAAAAGACACATAGATATTGATTTTTCCAGTGTTTTTTTGCCGCTGCTTCTTCTGTTGCAGGCTATAGAAAGTAGATAAAATGTACAAATACAAATACATAATAGCCTCCACCCTTAAGATTAAGGGAGGAAGGCCTGTCTGTGACAGACGGGCAGGATCGCGCCTTGATTATCTATCATCTCTCTCAACTTCAACCCAATATTATCACGACACGTGTCGTGCCAATAGATATTCGCAGGTTCATAAGATCCCTTGCCTTGTTGCCGGGGCCTCGGGGAGGACCGAGCCATTGGTCCAGATGTGCGAGAACAACCATCCAAAAACACCTGCCCCGTCGTGTATATGGGGGGTATATATTTTGATTCTCATCTCAGAAGCTGCCGGTGTTACATGTATCCAAACACACACAAAACAAGGCGGCACCTTTTGGCCGCTCTGTTGCCTGGTTCAACTGGTGGATGGCCTGCGTCGATAAACAACTTCTTCTCGCTCTCGCTCTCTCTCTCTGAGAAAGGTCGCCGTGTGCGCTCGAGAACATGGGGAAAGAAAACTCGTTTCGTTGTTGGAAAACCCCGTCATTATCCGTGATGAAACACCCTCCAAACGCCTTCGCTGTGCAAACTGCAAAGCCCTGGTGGGGTGACCTCTCTCCGTCACCTTTTGGAAAGCTTTCTTCTCGTCGAAAGAGAGTATATACATATGGGGCGCGATTACAACCCTCCCTGATAGTATGGACCAAAGCTTTCGGCAGCTTGAGCGAGTGTATCGAGATCGGAAAAGCCCCGTACCAGAGTTGGAGCCATCAGGTTGTTGTTTCCGAGAAGAACTTTGTCCATTCCGGGCGGGAGAGATCCGGGAGCAGGGGGTAAGAGCATGTCTTCAGTCAATGGTGGGTAGAATGTACTGGGAGACATGTTTTCTGGGATGGGATGGATGGGCATGACGACCTGATTCGATTCAGGGTAGAAGACAGGATCCTCCACATTGAGTGGAGTGTCGATGGCTGTCGGCGCCAAAGAAGTGACCTCAGACAACGGCGAATGAATCAAACTGGAGCGACGACTCGCGTCAGGGACCGTGGTGTCCACCTTCTTGGGCGGCTGCTTGGCCTTCTGCGCTTCTTTGGTGAGAGCCGCTTTGCTGCGACGTGCTGCTGAGTCGTCGCTGTTGCTGCCAGACAAGGAGCCCTTGTGGGTGCGCTCGTGTTGCTTCATGTTGTCCTTTCGAGTAAAGGCCTTGTTGCAGATTGGGCAGTGGACGCCCTTCTCTCCCGTGTGCTTCTTCCCGTGACGTGCGGCGTGGCCCGAGGTGGTGAATGTCGCCTGGCAGTTATGTGACTGCGCGTATGGGCAAGGATACTTGTTCTTCTTGCCCGTAGTCGATGTTGAGCTCGTGGTCGGCGAGGTCTTGGAGTGGATGCTTGCCGGGGCCGTAGTGGTGGATGGTGGCACGGCGATCCTGGGTGGCGCCGGCGCCGGGGCCGGGATTGTCTGCGGAGCAGGGAGAAGAGGAGGGATCGAGGGGCCCAGAGGATATTGTACGGAGGCACCTGGGAGAATAGGCTTGCCCGAGAACTGATCCGGCATGCCCGGGCCGAGCATCAATTGCTGGTCGATATAGGGGGGGATGGTGGAGGGAGATGGGAGGTAGCCACCCATATCTGAGCGCAGTAGCGAGTCATACGACATGAGCGACCCATCGAGATAGTAGGCAGGAGTCGCCGGTGAGGGCGAAGAGTCCATGCTTGAGCTGGAGTCCTTGGACGACGAGGACGAAGACGAATGCCGTAACAAAGGCGGCGAGCCAGCCGACGAGAAGGAGGAGCTGCGAGAGTACTGGACGTGGCGCAGAAGGCTGGGTCTCTCTTCCCTCTGATGAGGGGAGGACGGAGGAGAGGCGCGCGCTGGCTTAGAGGAAGACTGCCTGGGCCGGATGACGAACGATGGGCAGTTGTTGTCGTTCAAGATCGAGAAGATACGTGCTTCTCGAGATGGCGTCTGAACATCCATTGTTGGACGCACTCACCACGCGTCCAGCGGACAGGCCGCTGGTCCAAAATGGGAGGAAGGGGACAACTAGAGCAGTCGTCAGAATATGAACATTCCATTCGAGTATATGGGATGGGGTACATACATACGCCTTGGGAAAGGCCTGCAAAGGGCTGAAATCGGGAGGGAATGAGAGGATGAGAAAGCTTGCTGTGAGGTCGCGGTGGGATACACCGGCGACAGGGTTCGCGGCTCGAGGCAATGAGTGCTATGTACCGCGTTGCTCTTCGTGGAGAAAGGGCAGGCAGGCTCTGAATTGGTCGGTGGCAGAGGCCGTGATCAGCGGCAGGGAGGTAGGTTTAGGACGATGCTGCTGGGACTGGATCTAGGTTCCGGCGTGAGAGAAGAGGAGAGGCAGGACAGGACCCTTGAATGAAGTATACGCAGGGCGAGGCTGCGTTGTTCTGTATTCGTACGACTCTGGAGTCTGGAGAGGGTGTTGGAAAGGGTTCAAGATGGAGTGAGTGCTGAGCAGCGGGAAGAAGGGTCTTTGAGAGACGGGAGAGCGGTTGAGAATCGCAGCGCAGCGCAGTCCAGTGAGTGAGTGGTGTCGACCGACGGGTTGGCAGCGACGCAAGGTTTGTGGCGGGTGGAGAGCGATCGCGGGATCGAGGCATCGCACTGATGGAAAAGTTGCAAATGGCATTTGGCGGCACAGGGCCTGGCAGTGGGCAGGGTTGGGCGCCCAGCTGCGGGCGCTGATTCGTGCCCTCGACCACCACCGGGTCATGGTGTGGGGGACAGCCTGCAGATGCCAGATGCCCATGGGCGTGTCACCGCAGATTAGGCCCGTGTCAGTGCCGCGCTTTGGCAGTGTAATGCGCGCTTGGACGACATCATCCTGTCTGCCATCGGCCGATGCACCTGGGACGCCCCCAGGGCATGCAGAACAGGGTACCCGTCTCTTTCCCATGCAAGACCCTGCAGCCGCCCGGTTCTTCACCCTTCAGGCCTCTCCTGCTTCCAAGTATAATAGTCAGGACAAGTACTCCTGACAAGTAAACCCTGACTGTTTGCATTTTGGCACTCGTATTCACGGCCGCCTGCACCAGGAATCCCATCTCCTGCTCGTCTGCCCGCATTGCTCACACGACGATGCTCCGGCGGTGACCGTGGTGCGCTTGCCATGTCGTCATCACCTCAGATGAGACAGAAAATTGTGATCGGCGCTCCTCCAGCGTCGGAACTTGGAAGCCCATGCCACCACGGTGAGCCAGGCGAGCCAGGTGAGAAGAGCCAGGCGTCACCACGCTGGATCGACCGATACACGAACAGATTACGATCCCAGGGAAAACGGGGGGGACTGGAGGGGTTCGTCCGGAGGCTCGGGAGCCCCATCAAGCCACCACACGCTCCCAGGTCCTGGAGAACGATTCCGTCAGAGGCTGAATTTTTCCATGGTCCAAAGGGATAGCCCGTCGTAAGCGTGCTCGTAGCGTCGCCCGCAGCCTGCCTGGTCCCTAGTAGGGCCCGGGTGTTCTGACGCTGGCGTGGGCCACGGGCTCCGCCCCTCCAACCTTCAATGTCCCTCTTCATTGTTCGGTGTCTCTGGCCTTCAAGTTCGGTTTCTGGTAGTACTCCCAGGAAGTTGGAACCGGGGATTGGCCCACGCTGGAGCTGCAGGAGAGACCCCTCCCTGCACTTACCCGTTGAGCGGAGGAGGAGCACCTTGTGGCCCCCTTGCGAAGAGAGCAAGATGTGACTGCAATACTCTGTACTGTCATCAGCGCGGTTGACTTCTTGAACCGGATCTGTTGCGGTGAAGGATTCCTTCCATCTCTTCACTTTCATCTCTTTAGACTCGGGACGCAGAACGAAGTAAAACGAGCTGACCTGACCGAGGGCAGAGTGACATCACCAGTGATCGACCAAAACTCCGATCCAGCCCAAACGCTCGATCTGCGATCAGGGACCAGCGGGGCGGACGTCTGGAATAAAACGAACAGGCCACGCGCCAGACCAAACCCTATGTCGTAGCCCCGTTGGCTCTTGCCCCGCCCAGACCCGATCGTCGAGAACTTTACCCAACTTGACGCGCCCCCTCGCAATTCGCCCATTATTCTGAGTCCGCTGTCGATTGAATTCGCCAGATCTCTCTTCACCTGAGCCTGGTGCCATCTACTCTAGTCCAATAAGGTGACTGATTCAGCAACCATGCCACCAATTAGCCACCAGATACTCGGAAATGGGCTTTGGTCATGTAAATATCCTGATTGCACTTCCAAACTTCAAGTTCCTCAAGCACCAATTTTTGTTGCGCGGTGTTTGATCTGATCAGTGGTGACCAGCGTACTCTGTTCATATTCCACGGCAGAAAGGCCGGAGGGGAAGATTCCTCCTACTCTTGGGGGATTTTGATGTTTCGAATTGATCGACCCGAATCTGCAAGGGAACGCCCACCGGCTGCCGCAAAGGGACGAAAATGTACCAGTAGTATAGGGAGAGAACAACACCCTTGGTCTGGACGGGCGTGTCCGAGAACCTTATTACTCCCGTAGAATGGAGTGTTTGTGCAACAAAAACAAAACTCGCTTTATCTGCCACGTGCAGCCATGAGATGGGATCCCTTTGAAAATCAGGGCCTTGGGGGTCAGGAACAGACGGGTACTAAACTGGAGCGAACTGGACCGGCGAATGCGGGCTTCGGCGTGGGGCACGACTTGCTGTAGGTACTGAGTACCTGTACGGAGTACCTTACTCCTACAGGTACGTACTTGACATGCTGAATATTAGTACTGTACCTACCAAACATTGAACAGTGGTTTTCGGCTGCATGCTGCGAGACCCTTTACCCTTTCCCCTTTCCCTTGCCCCTGCCCCTGCCCTCTCTTTGGTGAGTCTCCTCGACAGGACGACGTCCGCCAAGCGCGCATGGCAGTTGGGTTCTCGAAGCGCAATCGAAGACGCAGCGGACCAGGAGTCCAGGACTTGCCATTTGGTGCAAGGCTGCCCCCTCCTGCGCCCTCCCAGGTTGCAAGGCCGCACTCGACACGTACAGTACTCGTCCCTACCACGGGCGAGGCTGACCGGTGAAGACCGCATCTGACGTGGCAGAAGGATGGTTGGGAAGGAAGTGTGAGCGCTCATTGGTCAATGAGAGGCAATCAGCCACGGGGGTTGAGAGCATCGCCACAGAATCAACTGTGTCTTCCCTGCTCGCTCATACTGCAAAGGCAGCACTCAGCCACCGCCGCACCTTTTCCTCTCACTCCAATCGTCCCTGTTCAGAGAGACAGCCCTGGGACCACTGGACCAGTCTCACTGTTCACACTCACACCACACTCAGAACGCTTCCTCTCCCCATTCGCGAACCACTACCAGCGCCCAACTGCGCCCAATCCCCCGCCTCACTAGGCCCCGGCCCAGCCCATTTCCTGCCAACTGGACGCTGTTGATGCCTGCACTCGCCCAAAAGCCCGCCAAACCCATCGATTACGTAGCCCATCATCGCTGTTCACTCTTCACCCGTAGTCACCCCTCGCCGCCTTCTTTCCCTCACTTCTTCCCCCTGGCGGCGGCCTTTTTCTCTCCGGTTACACCCAGCCACCAACATTCATCTGCTGCAAGACTCTACATCCATCGACTCCATCCTCCGACTGTTTCCTGACCGACGCCCACTTTTGCAGAGAAAGCCTTGCGAGCCGCCAAGGTGCCCAGCATTGTGCTCGTCGTCAGGCTTCTTTCAAAAGAGAGTCTTTCGCTGCTTCTTCAACTCAGCCATCCTCTGACCTCCTCGACAACCCATCTCTGGCCGCCGAGACAAACCCTTTGGTTTCAGGCGAATCACATCGCGACGACCCGTCCCTTGCCGTAGTTCCGGGCTCTTCGCTCGACTACAAAACACCTTGTTCCTTCAATTTGCCTCCACCTCACCCACCGTCCGTGCGTCCTACAGACACAGAAACAATGTCTTACTACGACGACGACAGACCTCGTCGACAGAAGAGCACTCGAGATAGAGTGCGAAGAGATGACTACGAAGACACCGTCTACGATCAAAACGTCCGCGACACACGCATAGTCAAGCGTCGAGATGATAGCGTTGAATCCATCGAAGAAGTCTCCCGAGACTTCGCTCCGGGTGATCGCGGCGCTATCTTTCGTGAGACGACCGTGCGCAAATCTGGCCGTCGTCCGATCCGCACGAGATCGACCGACGACCGCTTCTACGACGACCGCTATGATGACCGATCGCAGGTGTCTCGAAGGAGACGAGATGATGAGTATGTGGCATCGGACAAGAGGGGCCGTGATAATGATGACCGGCGTGAGTTGCATTGATCCGCCAGCCTGTCTGCCTGATTGACTGACTCCTTCTTGACAGGCCGCTCCCGACGATATTCGTCTGACGACTCTTCCCGCAGTCGTACCCCGCCCAAGAAAGAACGCAGAAAGTCCACCACTGAAGAGTTGTTGGGATCTATCGGTCTGGGAGGCGTCGCAGGCGCGCTTTTAGGAAAGAGTAAAGACAGCAAAGATCGATCACGATCCAGCTCTCGAGATGGCCGTCAGCGAAATCGCAGTCGTGGGCGCAGATCATCTTCTGAGCGATCCCGACACCGAAGCAAGAGTCGCGGCAATGTCAGAGGCGAACAAGTCTCACAGGCAATCAAAGCTGCCCTTTTGGCTGGCGCAGGTGAAGCCTTCCGCGCTCGAAAGTCCCCAGGCGGATGGGGAGGCGAGAAAGGCAAACGCGTGCTCACCGCCGCGCTCGCTGCTGGAGGTGTCGACGGCCTGATTTCCAGCAACCGCGATCCTGATCATCACAAGAAGCGCGACATTGTCGGTTCCGCCTTGGCCGGCATGGCCACCAATCGCCTCATCAATGGTCCTCGATCCAAATCTCGTGGTCCCGGTGATAGTCCCGACGGTCGCGGCCGAAGTGAGTCTCGTGGAAGGCTGGGAACTATTGCCGCAGGTGGCGTCGTGGCCGCAACTGCGAAGAAGGTGTACGACTCGGTTCGCTCTCGATCTCGTGGACGCGGCCGTTCTCGCTCTCGGAGCCCATCATTCGATAGCCGAGACAGTCGCAGCCCTTCCCGCAAGCGAAGCCGCAGCGTGTCAGGCTATGCGGCCAAAGGCCTTGCGGCTCTGGGATTGAAGGACGCCGCGGACAAGGTCGATCCTGACCGCCGCAATTCACGCCCAACCGACAACTATTACGACGATGGCCGGTCGAGTCGAAACGGAGGATATGGTTACAGTGATTCGAGAGATGTAGGTACCAACCAATCCCACTATGGTGATCCACACGGCGCCCCCCGTGCCATGAGTCTACCCAGAGGGCCGCCTCCTGGCTATGAGCTTGACTACGGCCCGCGTCATACTGGTGACCCAGACACAGACTCCGATTCTGACCTCGGCTCCAGCTCCGACGATGAGAAACAAACCAAGAAAAGCCGCAAGAAGATGATGATCACCGGAGGTCTTGCGACAGTGGCCACTATCCATGCCGCCCACAGTGTCTACCAGAGCATGGAGAAGAGAGAAGCACGCAAGAAAGCGGTCAAGCATGGTGACATCAGCAAGGAACAGGCAGAAAGAGAGAAAAACAAGAATCGGCTACAGGATGCAGCCAGTATCGGCATTGCGGCGCTTGGTCTCAAGGGGGCCTACAGCGAGTGGCAGGAGATGAATTCGACCAAGAAGGAAGTCAAAGAAGAAGAAGAAAAACGGGAGCGACACAAGGCCAAGCGAGAAGCGAGAAGGAGGAAAATGAGTATGCTTGCCGAGCAGAATTATGTTGACGGTGGATTCACCAGCAGCATGCCGAACCTGGCACCATACGGCCAACCCCCTTCAGCTTATCATTATCCTCCTCCGCCAGGGGCAGCAGCAGCACCCTACGACACGTTCACTCCTGTCTACTATGCTGACGACAACCCTTACGGAGCAGTATCCCAGCCACAGCAGCCCGCCTACGTGCCCACACCCCCGCCCCCTCCACCGATGGGCTTTCCCAGGGCAGAAACCCGATGATGGCATTCAATGAAGATGCACATAACGACCTTGTCTTGCTTTTTGGCTGATTTACGACGATGACGACCTCACCAACACGACCCATAAATTCACCATAGCCGGCACCTTTTGACGAGACATCGAGCCTGGTATTTCCTTGTTTTCGGACTTTGCGGGGGTTTCATTTCTCGAGCTTGAGGTCTTTTACCAACGCGCAAACAATCAAGACGGCCATAATGGTGTGGCTACGACTTTTATGACATGACCTCTTACGAAGTCTCAGATTATTGCTTTGCATAATAGGATGGAGACAGCGAATGATGAAACGAATGCAACAATACTCTCTAGAGTGGTTTAATTGAAGAATCGACTTCGTTCCATGTCCAAGAATCTAGGCTCACTGTATCTAGATCCTTCATAAGATGGAAAGATTGCTTCTCCACGAGATACAACAACGCCCTGCCATTGCATTGTGAATGCCACATACCGTCGTCCTTGGAACTCGGTTCCGACTTCATGTCTAGGGCTTTTGCCTCTGCCCGGCAGCCGACATGAACGACGGCGCAATCATATCAACTCAAGACAAATAGGGGATGGATATCACCATTTCACCTTTCCCCTCCCTCCCCTAGGGCCTTTCCTTGGTGCAGCTCGCATGCCGTTCTTCGCATCCTCGCCTCTCACCTGACCTCTCTGCCGATGGAATAGATGCGGTCCGTCGGCTACTTTCGACAATGCTGACCTTTACCTTTGCCACCGCTTTTGCTCTTGGCTTTCCCTTTGCCTTTAGCACTGGCTTCACCTTCGCCTTTGGCTTCGGCTTCAGCCTTGCCATCACCTTTCTTGTCATCATCATCAACATCGCCGTCGGCTTTCTCGCCACCTTCGCCTTCACCTTTGTCATCACCCTCATCCTCGCCTTTGTCCTTCCCCTTATCCTTCTTATCCTTGCTCCCTTCAGCACCGTCATCATCACCCTTCCCCGGTCTGGGACCGGACTTGTACCCCCAATCGAGTTTGTCGGCGTCGGCGTACTTGAACGGCTTCTGCTCTTGTTGCTTGTACTTGGGCGGCACGTGGTAATGTTTGTTCCGATTCGGGTCGGTCGACGATGGGGACTCATCCGCCGTGGCCGTGGCCGCTGGCAGCGGTGCACCACCACGTGGTTTATCGGTGCTGGCACTGGCTCTGGCGCTGTCGGAAGAGGTGGGTGTTGTTACAGTGACAGTGGGAGCGGTGATCGGGGCTGTGGACGGCTCAGCAGCTGGAGATGTGACCCCGGCCGCAGCCCCGGACGATGAACCCTCGGTCTGTGGATCTTTACTCGAGGCTTTGGACTTGGACTTGGATTTGGACCTGGAAGCGTCGCTGTGTCTGCGAGGTGCGCGCACGTCGTAGTAGTCGTTGTCGCCGCGGCGTTCGACTTCTCGCGAGGTTTCACAACCCATGGTTTCTGCTGTCGATGATAATGAAGGTGGTGATGGTGATAATAGTATGTAGCTTAGTAGCTTGCTACAATAATAAGAAAGACTTGTTAATCTTAGTCGATCCTGCTCTGGCGATTCAGCTCTCTGCGATCCGATATTGATAGGGAACGTTAGGAATAGATCGAGACAAAAGAAGAGGCCCTTAAATAGTTCAAGGATGGGAAAACGAAGAGATGGTATCACTGTATCAGAGTAATAAAGATGAAATGAATCATGCATGGTGTTTGTGTTTGTATCTTCTATTCCCTAACTTGAAGCAACCGTGAGTACATGTCCTCCCTTCGTTCGATGACTCGGATGTTCTTGGGACAAAGAGATGTAAGGTAAGTAGGAATTAATGAGTCTATTAAAAGCGAGCTGTAACTTTGTATATCGAGATGACAGCATGTCACTATCTATACCTCCCCTCGTTGTTCACATCATAGGCAGGTATCCTTGCCTCTCACCTCTCCTCTCTCCTCTCACCTCTCACCTAAGTTCTTCGGTGAATTGGATACGCTCGTTGGCTATCTCTGACGATGATGTCGACCGTTGGGATCCCAGTGATGGGTGGAGGTGGTGCCCCATCGTCGCCTCGCTCGTCATCTTTGCGTTTACTGCTTGCTGTCGTTCAGACGATGACCCTCCTCCAGCTTTGACACTAGCTTTGCATTCAGCACTGCCTCTATTTACCTAGGTACCTTTCTTCACCTTTCCCCTTATCATTGCCGTTTACGCTACCCACGCCCGTGGCCCGGGCCGAATCCCCACTGGAGGCTTTTGTCAGCGTATACGTACTTGAAGACGGCCCAGGGCCATCTTATTCCTTCCCCCCCGTTTTTCTCAAAAAGAAAGGAGCAACTTTTACGGACGACTCACCGTGTCTTGCCGCTGGCTGCGCCCCAATGGCGTCTCAAAGGGTGACTGCAGAGCTCGCGGTGACCACGGAATGGGCGGCGTCTCAAAGGGCGACTGCAGAATGGGCGGCGACGGTGCTGGCGGCAGTATCCCATGTGGCCAAAGGGTGCTGGTGCTGTTGGAAGCGGTGGTAACTCTTGCTCCTGGTGGTGGCGGTGGTGTTCGTGGTGGTGTTCGCGGTGGCGGCGTTCGTGGTGACGGTGTTCGTGGTGGTGGTCGTGCTGATGATGGTCCAGGATCAGCAGTCGACGGCGCCGTTCGAGTTCTATCTTTGGGCATCCCCTGTCTGGGACTGTGAGGAGCGTCCGATGATCGACGACGACGACGACGACGACGTCGAGACCTCCTTCTCTCTGGCGGTTCGGAGTCTCTCTGCGCCGAGTATGGTCGACGTGGCGGCTCTGAGGGCACCAGAACTATCTCTTCTGGCTCTGGCTCCGGCTCCATTTGCGAGTAGTGTGATACTTGCGGCCCATATCGGTTTTCGTCCTCTGGTTCCGGGTCCCCATAATATGTTCTTCTCCGTGGGGATCGAGGGCTGTGCTCACCTGCTGATGATGACCTGGTCCCCGCCCCCCTGGCGGATGAACCCTCTCTCTGTGCATGTTTGCTCGAGGACCCGGACTTGGATCGATGATGGTGTCGTCGACCTTCGCTACGGGCCCCGGAGCTGCTGGTTCTGTGCACCCGAGGTCTGCGCATTTCGTAGTCATCGCCATCGCGGTGACGGTGACGGTGACGGTCGCGGTCGTCACGATGGCCGACTTCGCGCGATTCACTGCAACCCATGGTTTCTATAGATGATGACGATTATAGTATTCAAGTCACCTATATTTGGCAGAGCGTTGTAATGATAGAAGAACCTGTCAACCTTGGTCGATCTTCTCTGGCGAATCTGCTCTCTGCGATCGATATTGATAGGAATAGATAGAGACAAAAAGGGGGCTTTATATAATTCAAGGAATGAAAAACGAAGAGAGGGTATCACCTTATCAGAGTAATAAAAGACGAGATGAATCATGGTGTGTGTTTGTTTCCTTTGTTTCTTCCTGATCTCAAGCAATTGTGATGAGTACATGGACTCGCTCCGTTCGATGCCTCAGGGGTCTTGGAAAAGAGTTAGTGGAAATGAATGAGTTCTGTCAGAAACGAGCTGGGACTGTATATCGAGTTGACAGTCCCATGGACCAAACAAGCTGAATCGCAAATCACGATCGCAATCTATCATCTCTGTTTGTCGTACTCGAGATGACAACCTCAATGAGTTCCTGACGATAGGACTGCCGGCTCACTCCCAACCTCCATATCACAAAGGGGGTCCATTCAGCTCCCTCCTTCACTCTGTTTGTTCTCTTTTTCCTTGTCTCCTGTCTTGGACTCGGACTCAGACTCCTCCTTCAGAGCCCACGCCGGAGGTGGGTACGGGAAGAAATCGGCGTATGGGTCATATATCCACTTTGGTCGATGGCCGTTGGGGTCCGCACGATCGTGGTAGACGTCTCCCTGACGCAGACCTCGTGTCGGGCTGTCATCTCGAGGAGGGGCTGGTTCGACCGGTTTACTTGTGTCCGAGGCAGAGGTAGAGATGGAGGAGGCAGCGGCAGGAGTGCCGCCTCCGTCGCTGTCGCCGTCGGCAGACTTAGAGGCCTTTTCGTCGCTCTTCCCCTCGCTCTTCGGTGCTGGATTGGGCACGACTGCCCTATGCGCTCTTACATCTGGGCGCTCATTGTTTTGGGTGTTCGAGACTGTTGGAAATTTTGTTGGAAAGTCCGTTCGAAAGTCACTGACTGTGCCCAATTGCTGCATGAATCGCAACATCCCGCGATCTCGGAGGGGGCCCTTGTTAACGCGCTCGGGTTATGTGCGGCGGATGGATGTTGTGGATGCTGTGCCGTCGGGACCTTCTGAGCGAAAGACGGTTGTTTCAGTGATGAAACCAGATGACTGGTGGTCTGGCTTTTGGGAGCGGACGGGCCAGGACGGCCTTGACTGGCTGTTTCCCATTTTCGAGGTATAGAAAGGAGGATGAATCGGAATGGGTTGTGCTGGAAGTCCCAAGTGTGGATCGGGGTTTGTGTCTGGAGAAGAAAAGAGTGGGATGGTGATTGAAAGAAGACAAATGGGTCTTTCCAGGAAGATTTGTACTTGGTTAACGACATTCGTCTGGTGCGAACAGAAGAGATAGACCGAGTGCCATGTGGATGTCACTGCCAGGACTGGCCAACGACCATCGGCCCGTTCGAGTGAGACTGATCTTGAGAGGGGAGCAATAGCATATCACTCTTGAGGTCGACTGCCATGATGCTGTCGCGCTGAAATCAAACTCGCTCGAGAAGACAAGCAACATCAACATCACGTCGTCATCACCGGTGCTGGTGCCGGTTTCATCTCATCTGTGGCACGCCCATTCCGGTGACGGGATCGAAAAGATAAATCTGAGGTGTGTAATGCCACCACTCTGCAAACCGAGTCTTTGCTTCCGGATGATGTGGAAGGTCCGGTTGCAGGTTGATCCGCAACCCTCGCCAGCGGAGATCGTGTGGATCAATGTATGTTCTATTCCTCTGCGCGGTTGTCTTGTGTGTGGGATGGCGAGAGTCCTTGTCACTCCGTGGGTTGTGAGCGTGCTTCTTAGGCTGAGCCTGGTAGCGATCGTGTGCTTCGTCAGCTCCCTTAGGCGGCACACCACAGTAGTATCGGCCATCCCAGCCTGGAGGGTCTGGGGCGTGAGGCATTGATCCAGCCCAGAAACGCGGATGGGAATCACGTGTGTTCGATTGCGCAGCAGCCTTTCGTCTTGGGTTCCGATCACGATGTTCACGAACTTTGCCTTCCTCATAGGACCGAGGTGGTTGGAACATTGGCTCTGCTTTTGGACGATGATATTTCCCGTACGGATCAGCCATTCTGTGTGTCTCCCAGCCGAACCAATCTTTGAATCCGGAATGCGCTGACAACCGAGGAGCACCCTGTGGGCAGCGGTTGCTAGAAGAATTGTCTCCTCTTTGACGAGGAACGCGTCGAGAATGGCGAGTACGAGGGTCGTGTGAAGGTAGGCTCTGATGCGGCTGCCCGCGGCTCTGTTTGGATGCGAAGCTGCCCATCTTCTTATGAATCTCGAGCGCTGAGTAGCCTCGTTGCCTCTGGGACTGATTGATGAAGTTTGCTCTTTTCCTGTCTCTTTGCCTTGGATTCGCCCTTGTGAGATGTCAATCGAGACTTTGAGGCGGAAAATTTCGTGCCACGGCAAGATGGATGAGAAGGTAGCACCAGCACCGGCTTTGAGGTGACGCTGAAAGTGAAGCATTTGGTGAGAGTAGTGAATGTCGAAGATTGAATCTTTGCATACAGTCACTCAAGCTGCATGTCGTGCCACACGTGCTTAGCGGTTATCATCCACAAAGTGAAGCAACATGCTGTTGTCCCTTCACTGCATAGGAGAAGCGGTCTGCCAGTCTGGCCCAGCTCACAGCTCCATCGATGCGGTGCCGCATCAGAGTGTTATCTTCTGAAGTGGATGATGGATGAAGACCTTTTGTTAGGATGCCTTGACTTTCGTGTGGAACCACCGGCACAACAAAGGACACATTCAACGGAAGCAAAAGTGGAGTGAAGCAAACAAAGAAAGACTCGTACCGCCCGAGACAGAGAACTACTGGAGCCTGTTTTGCTGAATTGTGTTGGGAAGCGATAGATCTGGAGCTCTCCAAGAAGCTCACGTCGTCGTCGATACACTCAGCCTGGGCAAGAGTGACGAGGCTGAGAGGAAGGGAGGATCCCTTATACTTTCTCAGAGGCTAAAGTCGCAGGGCTCTTTGACACTTGACTGCTGATATGTGAGCTATGATTGCTGTCTGATTGCTCTGAACTTCTTCCGAAGCTCGGTATCTGGAAGCTGGTAGATCCTCGCACTCTCAGTTGGTAAACTTGCCAGCTTCGGTGGAAGTAGTTCCTCCTCTGCAACGAGTCTTCGGGCGTCATGTCCAAAGAGCCAGTCTTTCCTCCGATTGTTGGCCCAGAATATCGGGTTTTCGTCGTCATCGTCACGACGCATCAGCTCGTCGCGGCGGTCTCGCTCAGAGCCGTCGTATAGATGCCACCATTCTTGCAGAATGCGTGTGTTCTTCGCTACGTGTGTCGCCCGAGGGAGTCGTTGCTTCTCGTACGCCTTCAAAGCTGCGTTGAGATGGTCATATTCACGAAGACACGCTGCAAGTGTAGCAGCATCTTCCGTGGCTTGGGCGGCCCCCTGAGCCATATAGGGCATCATCGGATGACAGGCGTCTCCTAGGATGGCAACCTTCCCACTCGGATGTACCCATCGTTGCAGGTGGTCGAAGTCGGCAAGCTTCCATTTGAGGTACCCTCCCGTGAGGCCACAGATCTTCCGTACTGGCTCGCACCAGTCTGCAAAGCGTTTGACCAGCTCGTTGCTGTCGGCTTGAGAGCGCCATTCCTCCTCTTCCATCGGTTGACCGACATCAGTGGCGTGAGTGACGTCGATGATGATGTTATAGAGCTCTCCACCTCGCAAGGGATAGCCAACTGCATGAGCCTCTGGTCCTAGCCAATGTACTGCCCACGGGTCTGTGACCAGTTCCCGTGTCGCTGGGTCAGCTAGGAGAGGTTCAGAAGGCACCAGGACCCGATAAGCCACATCGCCAGTATCTTGTGGCTCGATGGGAGCTCCATTGATGATGTTTCTGACCGCAGACTTGATACCGTCGGCGCAGACGACAAGATCCGCTGCAAGACGCTCTCCCGTGGCTAATGTCACCGCAGGTGCGTCAAAGTCGTAGCCTTGCACTTTGCTGTTCATTTTCAAGGTGATGCCGTCATGTTTGGATGCCGTGTCAACAAGGAGATCAATGAGATCGGCTCGATGGATAAAGTAGTAAGGCGCTCCATAGTCGCGCTGCACATCATCAAATGGGCAATCAAGAAGAGTGTTTCCCTTCCAATCGGCAAATCGAAGTCCACGGGGAGCAACTTTCTTGATCTTACTGAAGTCTACGCCCCAGCTCAGGCTGAGACGCGAAGAATTTGGAGGGACACGAATTCCAGCACCGACCTGACTGGGTTTGAGCGGCTGCTTGAGCCGGTTTGAACGAGGTGTTTAAGAGAAAACTCACTTCAAGAAACTCTTTGACTCCCTCGAGCACAGTGACTTGATGCCCATCCTTTGCCAGGGCCAATGCGGTGGATAACCCGCCGATTCCAGCTCCAACCACAATCACATGGAGATTTTTCATCTTCGTTTCAATCCTTGCGAAATGACACTGGCAGCGATATACCAGGGTCGGTGCGAAGCAGTGTGCGCCAGTCCACGATGTTTGTGGACTGTCAGATGTCCCATACGAGCTTCCATCTTACCGAGATCGAAGAGATTCTGACCGCGGCGGCCAAACTCCTGCGCCGATCATCAGGCGCGTCATGGCTGACGTTCCAATCGCGATCGCCATAAGACCATTTGTTGTCTCTGAAAGCTGTGGTTTGCTTCTTGAACTTGTCGAGGGCTTTCTGTGTCCCTCAACCCGGTTTGAAGATTTGATCCATGATTTCTAAGACGATGTCCTCTTTATCAGCTCAATATTGCCAGGCCGTTCTCGAGCTCTGGCCTCAGCAGCTGGCAGCAGGACTCCAGGGGCCGTGGTCTTGCGAACCCATGCCCATGGCGGCGCCGCTATGCTCCAATGGGCCTGGCACGCAGCGCTCCTCGTGTTGTCTAATCATCCGGAGTCTTCCCTGACTAATTGTGGCGATACACAGTGGGGATACAAAGGCGGCATCCACAGCAATGGGAGACATCGCGGCCTGGTCTTGTACGGTAAGGTGCTTGCGGCGCCATCCATCATCTTGGTGACGAGTATTACGATGGAGGAAATACAGTCGAGCAGACGCACCCTCTTGTCAAAAGCGTGCGACTATTGCAGGTACCGGAAGAGAAAATGTGACCGAGCGGCGCCCAAATGCTCTATGTGTGTACAGTAAGCATCCAGGGCTCCAAGCGCTGAATTTCAAGGACCAGGACTGACTGAACGACTTAGGAGAAATCAGGATTGTCGCTACTCGGAGTAAGTGAATTTTCTCGGCCAGGAGAGTACAGGATAACTCACCAGACGCTTCAGAGCCCCAGGGTGGCCTGGCTCTAGTAGTAGTCCGAAGACATCGACAGAAGCATTCCCAGCCGAGTTACTTGGGGATGGCTTTCGACCTCAAGCGGCCTATCAGTCTGATTTTCCACAGGTGTTCTTTCTCGACCATGCAATGTTCAAACGGAGCAAGCTCGAGGTTCCCCTGGCCAGCATTCGGTTGGACCAAACCTTACTAGAGCCTTTGGGATACATTGATGCAATCTCAGAGGAGTACTTCTCTTGGGCACACCTGTGGATGCCCATTGTTTCCAAGAGGCGCTGGAAAACCCAATTGATGAATTCATTGGCCGCTCCAAGGGTCGACGTTCAGCTACTTGGCTCTGCGATGAATCTTGTGCTCTGGTCGCCGGTAAAACAGGGAAGAAGATCGCACCCACAGACCGATCAATACCGAAGCCTCAAGCGAGCATTTCTTGACGCCGAGTTCGCTGGTCTCCTCTCGCTACCCCTTCTGCAGGCGATGGTCTTGACCTCCTTGTACGAGCTCGGTCATGCGATCTACCCTGCTGCATACTTGTCCATTGGATACTGTGTTCGACTAGCTCTAGCCCTCGAGCTTGAGAAACAGAGTCTCTCCGAACTGGAATCTTCACATTATGACCTGGAAGAACAAGAAGAACGAAGACGTGTTTGGTGGGCGATCATCATTCTCGACCGGTAAGTTTCTCGGAAATTTGTACCATGAACATCACCTCCTGACCTACTGCGCATCCAGGATGAATGCTCAGAGGCCGCCAACAAGTCCAGATCCTCGGCCGGAAGATTGCTTGCCAGTGTTGGACCAGGACTGGGACAATGGAGTACGTGATCTATTTCACCACCGTGATATATGATGTTTGACAGAAACTAATTGTGGTAGAACCTTGATCCCAGCCAGGTTCGGCCTGTTTCTTCACCCTCCAGCTCCAGAATGGGTATGCTTGCTCGACTTGCACAGGCAGCTTACCTGCATGGGAGAGTGCTTCGACACAAGAACCATCCAACGTCCGACTCTACGTTCAACAGAGATGAGAAGATGCAGTTAGACAAGTCACTGAGAGCACTTTTGAGGCTAGCATATCAAGGAGGCTCTCTCCCGGTGACCACCATATGTCCCCAGACGGCAATGTGCTTCGGCGCCCTGATAGAACTTCACTCCCCTTCAGAACCGGATCGACTAGGGTCGACAGGGGATACAACGACAACAGCCCAGATACGGCGCAAATCTATCACGGATGCCCTAGATCTGCTGAGGCCTATTGCCAATGAAACATTCAGTTCGGCTACAATATACTTCCGAGGCCAGCCTTTCTCTCTAGAGAGGGCCTCGCCTCTTCTCCTGCAGTTTACTTATCAAGCAGCTCTGACGTTTTTGAAATTGGCAAGCTCTATGCAGGTTATTCGCCTCGACCAAGATTTTACCGCTGATCAATCAGAGGAGGACGAGAGACATATGATGGAAGCTAATCGAGGGATTGCTGCAATGATGCGAAAACTTGCACTGTTAGGGAGTCAGTGGTGTGCCGCAGGTTGGTGATATCTGGCGTCGTCTTGTGTTCCCATCAGACTAAATCATGCTGAATCAGATGCCTATATGCGGATTCTACGAGCAAGGATCACCAGCAACATTGTCTAGGTTGGTGCGACCCCTGAAGTGGATGGAGAAATGCCCCGTGTAAGGCCACAACGGCGGCGCCGCTAGTCCTCACACTCTCGTGCTAGAGGATTAGTATGCAGTGACAGAGCATGGCAGAAGGCTGAAAACTGCCTCAGACACAGACATGGAGCCTACTTATATGAGCATGGAAAGTTGTACGGATGCTCTTGCCATTCCGTCATCCCTTTCTTCTCTCACCGAGGCCGAAACCATGTCGAGCAGTCTTGAAAGCACCGCTGTCGTCTTGATCGACCCATACAACGACTTTCTGCATCCAGATGGCAAGATGTACTTCGCGACCAAAGACGACCTTGCCCGAAAAAACACCATTGCCAACTTGAAAAAGCTTGTGGCCTTCGCTCGCTCCGAACGGGTTCCAATTTACTATGGTCTCCATCAGCAGTACAAAGCTGGGTTTTTCGACGGATGGAATCACATGGCCCACATTCATGAG
This sequence comes from Exophiala alcalophila, assembly GCA_001599775.1. Taxonomy (NCBI): domain Eukaryota; kingdom Fungi; phylum Ascomycota; class Eurotiomycetes; order Chaetothyriales; family Herpotrichiellaceae; genus Exophiala; species Exophiala alcalophila. Next base: position 4,559,716 of record BCHY01000002.1, read on the forward strand.
AGAATCAAAGCAACTGCAACCTTCGCGGAGGGAAGCTTTGGAGCCGAGATATACGAGGGATTGGCACCGAGCCTGGACAACGGGGATGTGATTGTGGGAAAGCATTGGAATAGCAGGTTTGTGAGACAGCACAGAGAGATGTTGGACCATCTGTACTTATTTCTCTCTTATCAGCTCTTTCCAACACACGGATCTTGATTTTCAGCTCCGGCAGCGCGATATCAGTCGGCTGGTGCTAGCAGGCATGACGGCGAATACATGCCTCGAGTCGACTGCAAGATATGCATATGAACTCGGCTACCATGTTACACTGTTGTCAGTTCCCAAATCAACCAGCGAACTAAGAGATCACCCGGTCGGCCACTGACAGAAACCTCATATAGGACCGATGCGACCGCAGGATTTGATGCAAAGGCAACGGATGCTGCGACAGATCTCATCTGGCCAATCTTTGCCTCACATGTCACCACTGTCCAAGGATTCATTGACGAGCACGTGGAGAGCGGCGAGGGAAAATGACCGTCAGAAATCTGCTATGGAGCGTGAAAACAGGGAGAAATGAGAGTAGAGAATGCGTCTCTCATGATCTGTGACAGAAATGAGATTGATCCTGGGCGAGTCCGATTTCAAATATGTAGCCTTGTTTATCACGAAAAGCCAGGCCCACTGAGGGTCACACGTTACTTCTCCCACGATTCTCTATATTAGATGGAAACAAGGCCATGAAGGGGGTCTCGTACCCTGTAGCCAGGATAACAAGCCAGTGCACACCTTGAGTATCGAGGAGCTAGGTGCATCATGCAGCCCTGCAAGCCCTTTGCCCCTTGTAGTACAGACTCAGCCCCGATACTGGCTTACTACATACATACCTAGTGGCGCCGCTCATCCGCTTCACTAGCTAGAAATCGAGAAACTCGCCTGTGAAACTGGGGATGTACTGCTTACTACTCCTTTCCGTTTTTGGTTTCCTGCGGTGCCACGCACGTGGGCTCGCTTCAACTTTCGGGCGATAGACGGCTCATATCGGCCACAGCCGGTGTACTTTGATTCACGCCATACACCTAACGGCGCACAAAAGTCGGCGTGGCCCTTGGGGTTACAATCTTACGCAGCTTGCTATCCTCTGATAGTATACGAATGGATCGCTACATCGCATTATCCGCCGGCTCGATGATCAAGGTGAAACCATGACCCATCCAATCATGCTTGCAAGTTCCCGATGGATTCACCTTCCATCGCCCCCTCTTAGTCTTAACAGCGTTCGCGTTTCCTGTTCCTGGATCTGAGCGCCGCCACCACATCGAAGGACTCGGTGTTTCGTGGACTTAAAAAATAAACCCAGAAGCCATTCGCCACCTCCAGTCATATCGCGATTCATCTCGCACAATCGTACAAAATATCTGAAAAGACATGTGGCGAGTGTTGCTCTTTTGTCCCCGAAGAGCCATCAGTAACCACCGGAAGTGCGAAAGGAACAAATACCAGCCGATCTCTACCACAGATCAGGAAGGCGGTAAGTGACTTCCCTCATGGCGAATGTTACTAAAGGTGGGTCCATTGACTGGGGGGTTGGTTGTTTAATGCCAACGTTCTCCCTTTTCTGAAGCAGCCCCCTGTCGATTGCGAACAGTCTGCTTGCCAAATCGAAGAGGCGGCGCTGGGAGAGCGTACGTATCTGGGCGTCACCTGTTATACTACCGCACTATCAAGGCCGTCATCGTCGAGGAAGGTCCATCATCGCCTTCAGGCTGTACGTACAAGAATACGCATGTCAAAGAAACATCAGAGTGGAAAGCAAGCCTGTGTCTCGAACAACGTTTTACCGATGCAATAACCTCCTCTGAATGAAAGAGGGCCTATTGAAAGCACTGCGATGCATCAATTCCAAAGTCCATCCCTCACCCCAATGAGTCAGTCCAGGAATTCCTGGCCTTCATCACCAAGCCACGAGTTCGCCGCTTTCACAGACCTCTCCTTCGAAAATCTCAAAGCCACCACGCCGCTTGTCGATGGTGGGACAGTCGTCGTTCCTGAACTTGAACTGTGGCAGCCGATGAATGATCATCCGACTCGAGATTTCCAGCCTGGCACAAACTTCAACTGGTTCTGGCATGGAATAAACGGTCCTCATCATCATCTTCCTCCGACCCACGAGGCGGCGTGGTGGCTGGAGCCACCAATACCCTCTGAAACAACTTCTTTGGACATTCCGTCCAGCAGCGACATCTCAGAGGAGGCGCAAATCCTCGCTTCACAACACCTTTCGAGTTCAATCGACTATTTCGGGCCCACGGCCACCGTGAAACTCTCGGACCGAGTGTTCACCGGGGAGGAGGAGAGCGCCGACTGCAAAACGAGATCGAAAGAACGAAGAAGAGAGCAGAATCGAAGAGCGTATGTCACGTCCGACTCCGGCCTCCGTCCATCATCCGTATCGGGAATCAAATCATATAGATCGGCCGTGTGAGAGACTATGAAGACTTGAAGCTAACCATGTTTTTGCAAACACATAGACAACGACGACATCGCGAACGGAGAGAACTGACCTTCTACCTCGCGAAGGGGAAAGTCGCAGAACTCCAGACCACCCTCGCGAAAGCGGTCGAGCAGGAGACACTCACCAAGAAGGAGAATGATGAGTTGCGCAGGAAGCTTGCTTCGTTAGAGGCCGAGGTTAGCTGTTTGCGAGGACGAAAAGCGAAAGAGAAAGCGACGTCGCCGGTAGCGGCGGCGGCGTCAGGTAAGGCCGAGGGGAGGGACCTCTCTCCAGAGATGGCCGGCTCTGATCGGCCGGATGAAAAGTGATGATAGATCAGGGGTGGTTAATGTGTTTATCTGTTTCAATCTATGATCATTAGCTTGAGAAAGAACCTTGACAAAAGTCACTGTTCAGAATCATAAATGGCGTTGTGCATGATCGGGTCCCCGAACACCTGTTCAGCAACCGTCACGAATCCATGTGGACACTTTCTCTTTCTCTGAAAAAGAAAAAGCCATCATCCATTCATCTTCCTTCTCCTCTGGCTGATTGATGCCTGAAATGTGAGGCGAAGGACCCATGCCTTTCGCTTGTTTGGTGCGGCCAATCGAACTCGAACACGCCTCGGGGGGGCCGGGGCGGCCCTCACTTTTCCTGATGGACCGAGCAGCCTAACAACAAGTGCGGCTTTCGACAACATCCATGGTTTCCGAAGGGATGCCAACGGGTATCATTCTGATCGCGTGCTAACTGTGTAAGGGTTGAGCCTTTATGAGTTCGTACTTCTGGGTGGGGTGAAGAGCCATTGAGATCGTGAGTCCTGCTGCATCCCCATTGCTTCCCAAGCATATCAAATGAATGACAGTGTGCTCGCTCTCATGCATGTCTTGCCATCACAAAGCACGATACCTGAGGCCATCCAGAAATCCATCCTCGTTCTGTGGTTCAAGCAAGGGAAGATCGATTGCTGTTGCTGCCTGTTGCCAACGGACTCGCCCGCTGCTGCCCAGGGGCGCTGCTGCCCAGGGACAAGCTAAACAGAGCCATGTTGTTCGGCTCGAGGATCTTTCTGTACTTCATCCCACTCTCTTGATGCATGTCCAATTGCCATGGTGGGAGGGGGTGAGTGGCAGGGATCAGAGGACTGACTGTTGTGTGTTGTGTGTCATACATATATCAGGGTCGAGGATTTCTTTTTTCCACATCCTCCCACAAAATTCTTGTGCTAATTCGAAGATAATAATACGTTGAGGAAAGAGATCTTTCCCAGATGGATGATTCTCCGAATGCAGATATTGACCAGCTGGAAATTGAATCATCTGGAAATGCCGTGTCTGATGAGCCCATAGAGGCGAGTGGAACTGAACGCGTCGATGGCGCTGAACCTCCACCTGGGATCGAAGTCAGCGAGAATGAAGACCCGACAACCGCAAATGAGTCGGCAGAGGCAGAGGCACCTAATGAGTTGTCTGACCAGATTTCCAGTGATACCGAGCAGGGGCAGGTAGAGCCCGAGGCCGACATCCCTGCCCTCTCTCTCGCTCAGGACGGGGGGAGAGTCGAGAACTGGGCAAAGCTCTTCCTCAGCATTCATCGAGAGGAGATCGCGCAGAGAGACAAAGAGATAATCGCCCTCAAGGCCGAGCTCGAGACCACGCGAGACAGTCTGGTGAAGGCAGACGAAGCCATTGAGAAATGGATTCAGGAGGAAGTCCATTACAAAACGCAGCTGAAGGGCTACCCTGATGTCCTTGCCAGCGATGATCTAGAGAAAGTGTCAGTCCAAAATCCCATCATTATGTTTGATCTCAGGGTTGAAGAAAGGAGAAAAGAAAAGAATTCTGATCGAAAATTGCAGGCTCAAAACCATCTCCGAGATATGGGAATCGTGTTTCAACGTGGTTCGACACACCATGCAACAAGACCTTCCAGAAGAAGTGGGTAGTATAGTCCTTTCTTTGACCAGACCCATCCATTACCTTCTCACCTTACTGACAAGAACGAATACAGATCCTCGCACTCTGGAGCGTCCATTACTGGCCCGATATCGAAGATCAAATACCAAACATCCTCGCCATCCCATTCGAGTCGACAAACAGCCCTGCAGCGAAGCAAATGCGCGTTATGCTGCTCATGGCGCTTCTCTCGCACGCCCTGGCAGAACACGTCTTGACGCCGAATTACCTCTTGGAGGACGACGATGACCTGAGATTTCTCCTGCGGACGATGGGGAATACCGAGAAAAAGACCTTGCTCAGGAGAATGCTGCTCTCGATCTCGGACGATGACAGTCAATGTGAGACTGTCAAGGCGGTCAGAGTGGCCACTGCGGTTAAGCAGGTCACTGGGGCCATTGAGACTCTTCTGCCGCAGGAGATGCTCGAGACACTCAAGACTGATCTGACGAGCTTGATTGAGGACGCGGCAGCAGCGTGGGAGCCCTTGCAGCGTTGTGAAAGCCACTATGAAGTCAACACAAGAGTGCCGAGAGCGGGTTGGGACTGGCACACAATTCGACATCAGAAACCAGCAGGGGAGGAGGGGGAGAATGCAGTCGGTGTCGGAGTTGAATGGTCGACGACGACGACGGTGCCTTCATCTGCCTTTGAACAGGATGAGGTGTTGATGGTTCTTTTCCCTCGCGTGTGCGCTATCGATAGGTCGAAGAGACCTGCCTTTACCCCCGTCTATCCGGGTATTGTTTTCCAGAAGTCGCAGGTCAAGATCAACAACCCCTTGCCGGAGCCGGTGCCCGAGATCAAGGGAGAAGAACAAGATGATGCTGTTGTGGCTCATGACTCCATCGAGGAGGTGCCCGCATCTGATGTTCAGCCTCCATCGCACGACGCCGCGGAACTCGTTCAGGCGGCTGTGCCGGCGGAGAACACAGAGAAACCAGAGCCAGAGCCGGGGCCAATTGGCGGTGAGCCAGGATCGGACACCACATCCAACACCGAGGATGATGAGTCTGAAGGAGAAACGACCGAGGAAACAGAAGATGAAGATGAAAATGAAGGGAAAGAAGAAGTTAAAGAAGGACATGAAGATGATGGAAAGAAGCAATAGGTATTGCATTGCTGGATTCCCTTTCGATCATTGTCCAACACTTTCGTTACCGTCGGCAAAAATCCAGACGTGTGAACAGACCAAATCTATACTCACAAACAAGGCGGCAAAACGCAAATTGTGTCCGGCCGTCTGTCGCTGGACGATGCCTCCAATCAATCGATGTTAGAGAACGACAATATCCCAATCGGAATTCTCATCAGGGGAATCGATCGTTCCAGCTTTGATCAATCGAGCGTCTTCATTTCTCCGTTTTCCAATGACTTTTCAGACCCAAACAGCCCTCAACGTCCAGTCCTTCGCCTATCAGAACCAATACGCACACGCAGTCCAAGCCGAATGATTCAACAGACAGACAGACTCTCTCACTTCTTCCCTCCCTTCTTGGTCAAAACACCCACAACGTGCATAGTGGGACTATACTCATTAACGATGCCCACATCAACTTTGGCGAACCCGCCATCCTTCGCGTCCGCGACCTGGAGAAAAGTTTGCATGGTATCCCGCAGCAAGTCGCAGCCGCCCATCAGCTGCTTCCACCCGAGGAGCATGTACAGACGCTGAGCGAGGCGCGCGACGAAGTGGTTGGTGTTGAGCACGTGCTCGAAGACGACGATGCGCCCGCCCGGCTTGAGGAGCGCGTAGAGATCCTCGACGCTGGCGCGCTGGTCAGGCACGCCGCAGAGCACGCGCACGCATGCGATCTCGTCGAAGAGCTCCAAGTCCGCCTTTGACGTCGCCGACGATCCCGGCTTGAGGAGCCCGACCTTCGCCAGCTGCGGCACGATGGCGTCGAGATCCGCCGTGCATCCGAGCACGTGGTACTTGTCGCCCAGACCGGCGCGGGTGGCCGCGGCGCGCAGCTTGTCGTGCATGCTGACGCCCGGCTCGACGCCGTAGATGGCCTTGATGTTCTCCGGGTGCGAGAAGCGGTGGATCTGGTCGCCCGCGCCGGGGCCGACGTCGAGGATCAGACCTTTGCTCTGCGCCAGCAGTGGGGGGAGCGCGTCCGGGACGTCGGCGGCGCAAACGGGGCCGAATTTCTTCCAGAAGGAGGCGAACACTTTCTCCTTGTAGCTTTCGAAGTCGGTGAGTGGGAGGAGTGGGTGGCGCAGGAATGTGAAGAAGAAGTCTGTGTTTCATTTATCGGTTGGTGTTTGCAATTTTGTCCTTTTCTCTCTTCTCTTTTTTGATGTCCTTCTGCGATGGTAAAGATGGAAGAGGGCTGATGAATCGCCGTATGGCTATGGACTTGCGCATCTCTCCATCTTCATACCTATGAGAGAAAGGAGGGCAATGACTTGAGGTACTTACATCCAACACTCACTCCCATGAAGGGCAGTGGGAATACCAGGTCCATGACATACTGGACCACGAACGGAGCCATGGCAATGAATTCTTTTCCCTCTCTTTCTGTGATAGTTTTGTTATGAGGAGGCTGAGAAGGGAACGAAGAGGAGAGCAAAGCGATACGAGATGGGCGCTTGAGTCCTCGCGTTTTCTCTCGATTTGGATCTCAGTGAAGCTGAGAGAGAAAATGCGCAAATTCGTCTTGGTCCTTTTTTATCTAACAGAATCGTCTATTTCGGTTACCTACCTTATCTTTAGGGCCTCCATGGGGGTTCCTTTCAGCTGGGAACAGCTCTTGGACACTTGGAGTAAAGGTAGTCAGTCGTCGAGTGGGACTTGGCCGACGTCAAAGCACGACCCTCCCTTGTGTCCCGTTCCCCCTCTCGAGTCTCCGGGGTCGTTACTAATGACCTGTGCATTACTTCCTTTCTTTCGAGTTCTTGAAACTGACGAGAATAGAATCGTGGTCTTGTCAAATCAGTCAAGAGAGTTGACTGGGGGGGACCTTGTTCTCTTCGACACTGCCACTCCAAACCAGCTGTGTGTTCTACATCTTCTCTCTTCTTCATCGCACACCTACTGTCATGAATTGCCCAGGCGTGCCTGTGGCTGTAGCTTAGGTATGCCCCCTAGGCCACCGCAGCCGAGGGAGATCTGATCACCGAGGCCCACGAGACCACCAGCGAGCGCATTAATAAGTGTAATGTGCTCAAGGAAGACTCACTTACCTAACTCTCCTCCCCTCCGTACTCTGGCGTCTGGCGTCTGTGTGGACACTTGCGGGTCATCTGGCCCTGCGTCACGGGGACCTGGGGGGAAAAACTCTGAAACACGAGAATCACGGCGTTCTTCATGCCCGGCAGAGATATTTCCTTGCTCCTGTTGGACAATCTGTTACTACGACGAGTCGAGTCAGACTTCGCTGCAAGGGCGGTAGCAGAGTTTCGCCCCCGAATTGCGGGCTCCAAGCTCTACAGATACGAGTAGAATGAGGGGGGGGAGGAGGCGCATGGAGGGGTGCCCCGGCTCTCGGCGCTCGCTTGTCGGAGGGAATGGGAGGGGCCGGATACGAGATGGAATAGGTCTTAGGCCCCAGAACCCGGAGCCAGAGGTGTTTCTCAGCAGAAGAGCGAGATATGGCTGTGGTGTCAGTCAGCAGGTTATGAACTCGACCCCTGCGTTGTTTGTATAATTATAGTAATGTGTAATCCTATCCACTGCGAGTACTAATTGTGTCTACGAAATTAAGGATATAGATTCTCGAGACATTCGATCACATGAGTATCCCTCCAATGTACTGCGTACTAACAGTTAGATTCCTTCGCCTGTATGTAGAACGCCTACGCTTGCACTCTTCGTGGAACCCATTGTGAGAACAGAGAAAACCCCAATTGTATATCAACCCGTCTGCTTTTCTGGGTCGTCGTCCCTTTCCCATAAACTCTTGAATCGGCTGCCTCTCTCCTTCTTCCTCTTCTCTTCCATCTCAAGCTGGCGCTCGTACTGGGCAACACAAGGGGCAAAGATCAACTTGCCCGTGATGGCGCCTTTGAGCGTGCCGAGGCTGACAATCAGCCAGAGTAGGATGACGGCCACGGAAAAGATGGTTCCCAGGACCTTGAAGAAGCGACTGGGGATCTCTCTGGCCAACGTCGTGGTGGACACGGCGTACACGCCGAGTGGGAAAGTGAAACCCCACCAACCCATGTTGAAGGGGAATTTGCTGCGGGTGATGCTGGCCAGGGCGAAGAAGAGCCAGACCAGACCGTAGCCCCAGATGGCGAGCGAGATGACGATGGAGAAGCTGTAGATGATCTTCCCGCTGTCCGGGCCGAAGCTTTCGGTAGTCGGGAAGACTTTGGTGCATACCTTGCTGAGCTGCATCAGCCCGAAGCTGCCTTGGCCCAGGGGACCGAGAGGGAGGAAGACGGAGACAATGACCTCCCTCGGCGGGAGGCGGTACATGGTCAATCGGTGGAAGTAGATGACCAAGACGACCATTGCGAGCGGGAAGCCCGTGCCCCAGAGGACGTACGAGGTGACCACGGTCCAGAGGGCGTGGTCTGGGTTCGGGAGGACTTCTGCGACGATCCCGCCAGACGCGGCGGCGACGATGGTGGCAACGATCGGGAGAAGCCAGACGGCGGTCATCTTGGACAGCTCATTCTCGTGCATGTACATGATGACGAAGGGGAGCCACATGCACGTACAGACCGAGATGGCGACGTCGATCCACCACAGCGCCCAGGCCAAGGTGATGACCCACTCGCCCCAGACGGGGACGCAGACGAAGACGAGCATGTTGATGATGGTCGCGAGACCCATGGGGAAAGTGCCGACGAAGAGGCTCTGGACCGGGTGTCGAATCATGGCCATGAACAGGCCGCGGAACATGGTGTAGCGCAAGATGGAGATGAAGAGGAAAGTGAGGAAGAGGACAATGTTCAGGCAGAACACAATCACCGAGAGCCAGTATAGCCAGTCGCCGTTGTAAGGCAGGTTGTGCAGTAGGATGGAGGTGATGCCTGTGCCCATGGTCGCCGCGAACCACGACGGCGTGAAGTTGAGCACCACACGCCGCCATCCACGATTGTTCTTGACGGCGAACTTGGAGATCAGCTCTTCCTTGCGCGTCGTCCTGTTCCGACACTCGCCAGGGAAGTCCGGCGGTGACTGTAGCGGCACCTGGCCGCTGGCGTGTGTGCCGGCAGGATCCATGTTGACGGTGCTGGTCGCCGAGGAGAGGATCAAGGCGTGGATGTCGAGCTGAATTTCTTTCGTTTCAATCTTAGAGTTGGACACAGAGTAGTGCACTCCTATAAGCTCTACAGGCCATGAAATCAGCTGTTGTGGTTTTCAATTGACCGCAGAGAGCGCATTGTTATGTTGACCAAGGGCAGGTTAATCGTTTGGCCAGACGGACCGCGCATCCTCATACGCGATGCATGACGCGGCGATCCAGGATGTTTGTGATGAATAAGGAATGAAATCAGACGGAGTGACTCATGAGGGCCTGTATTTATCACGAGACGACGACGAGTTCCCCAGATCTCGGCTGTCGGGGACTCGGGGATGGGTGTCGAGGTGTTGTTCAGCTGCTGCGGTGCTTTAAAAGTTTCTCTTCGTCTCTCGTTCTCCTGTTGGTCGAGGGCCTCGACGAGTCGACGCTCAAGCCGCCAACACGAGGCTGGGGTGTGATTTGGGCCGCGCCCACGTGATCTGGAGTTGGATTGGAGGTCTGTGTCGAGGGCGCAGTGCACTCGAGTATATTATTGATTGTGGCGGAGGGTTTGACTGACCGAATCAATTTTTGTAGTAATTTCGATACTTTCCCTTCGTCTTTCCTCGCTGCTCGCGCGCTTCGACTGAGTAGAGAAGAGTGTACTCGTGTATGTGTTGTATCCCTCGACGAGGCTGCGAGATAATACCAAGATCAAGATCAAGATAAGATAACGACAAAGCCAGATCCACCTCCTCCAGATTCCATTTCTTTGATTGGCTGAGAGCCCCACCAGGATTTCCCTTTTCGGCAGCCAGATGCCTCTCTCTTACTCTCTAACTGGTTATTAGTCGCCGAGTACAACGTTGTGGGCCGTGCGGCGTTCTATTTGTAGAACCTCATGCGACTCTCTCTCCGCAACGTCGTAACTTCTGAATCTGGAGTGAGAGAGAAAAAGGGGGAGGTTAATCTCGACTCTCTACAAAAGTCTCATAGAGATACGTTCTTTTCTGAAATGCCTCATTTACAATCCCTCCTTCTCGTCTAATCGGTACTTCCTGGACATCTGGCAAGTACGACCCGGCCATCTCGTTCAAACCACTTCATTATAATTGACGCATACTGGCACATCGCACGTCGCAGTCTCAACACTCGTCTTACCACGCTCCCACCTAATTCCTGGTCTGGATGTGATTGTTCTGGAACTGACCAATCCTGCCTGACACGGACCACCGGTGGTGCCAAAGGGACTCTCAACACAGAAAAAAATGTTCAAAGTGATTCGTCCCAACAACATCCTTTCTCGACCTTCTCTGCTGGTAACGCGGAATCCCTGTAGTCAACCTTCAACCTGCGGAACCAGTGGGGCGTTCAAACAACCGCTCCGTCCCCCCGGGAGATCAATCAGCTCCTCAGCCTCCAACCACCATGATGCCACAGGACAAAGACTGAAACCCTTCTCCCTTCTGGCGTATTTCAGTGCAGGCACTGTCGTCACCGGATTAGCCGTATGGTGGTGGTCACCAGTGGCGAATGCTGAAGCCCCTGTTGCCTTGGAGGCGACGAGGTTCATCCGCCTCGCCGAGGTGAAAAAGCACGGCCGACTGTCGGATCGAAAATGGGTGACCAAGGGCACTCGAGTCTTCGACATCACAGACTGGATCGCCGCTCACCCTGGCGGAGCCGTCATTCTCAGCGCCGTCGGGGGCTCGATTGACAAGTACTGGGACATCTTCAGCATCCACAAGAAGCAGGATGTCTATGATATCCTCGACGGGTATTGCATTGGCGAGATCGACCCCAAGGATCTCACCGATGGTAAAGTGACGACTGAGGTGGTCGACGACCCTTTTGTCTCGGATCCTCGTCGAGATCCTCTTCTCCTCGAACACACGAGCCAGCCATGCAATGCGGAAACGCCCACATCATGCCTGGGGTCGTTCATCACACCGAACGAAACGTTCTATGTCCGTAACCACTTCTGGGTGCCCCGCTCAAATGAAGGATCCCATCTCCTGACCGTGGAGTTGCCTGACGGCACTGAGAAGGAGTATACCATCTCCGATCTCAAGGCGAAATTCACACCTTTCCACATGACGGCGACTCTGCAATGTTCGGGGAACCGTCGAAAACACATGTCCGAAGCCGCCGAGCACGCGACCGGTCTTCAATGGGATGTCGGAGCCATCTCAAACGCAGAGTGGACAGGTGTTCGTCTCCGCGATGTTCTGGCGGATGCTGGCTTCCCCGTGAACGACTGGACCTCAGAAGGTGAAGAGGCCCATCATGTCCAGTTCGTCGGTGCGGAAGCATACGGTGCATCGATCCCGATGCACAAGGCCCTTGATCCCTTGGGTGATGTGATGCTTGCATATGAAATGGGCGGCAAACCTCTACCTCGGGACCATGGATATCCCTTGCGCGCCCTGGTCCCCGGCCACACGGCGGCCAGAAGCGTCAAGTGGCTGGAGAAGATCGTTCTGGCCGAGGATGAAAGCCAGGCACAATGGCAGCAGCGTGACTACAAATGCTTTGGGCCGAATCAATCGGCAAAGGACGTGGACTGGACATCAGCACCCGCGATTCAAGAAACACCCGTTCAAAGCGCCATCACGTCCATGAGGAGCATATCGGCCCAAACCACCGAGGGACAAAAGGAACTTCAGACCTATGGTCTAGAAGACGACGCGATCAAAGTCGAAGGCTACGCGCTGAGCGGTGGAGGTCGTAAGATCGTCCGCGTCGACTTCAGCGCCGACGGAGGCCGCCACTGGCAACAAGCCGCCATCCTCCCCGACGAGTCCAAAGGTCGGAGAAGTTGGTCATGGAAAAGATGGGAGATCGCCGTGCCCAAACACACGGCTGGGAAGGATTTTGTGGTGAAGGCTGTGGATGAGTCGTACAACAATCAACCTGAATCCTATGAGGCACAGTACAATTTCCGCGGCAATTTGACCAACGCCTGGCACAGGGTCCAATACCCAGACAAGGACCAGAGTTGAAAGTTCACGTCAATCCCGGAGGTTCTATCCGTGCAGCAGTGGTCATTGTCTGTTCAGGGTTCCTAAACCCCGATGCAACGGGGAGGTCGGGGCCGAAAACCTCATGGAAAAGGACATTGAACTTGAAAAGTCCAAAGAGGCCTCTTTTGTTTCCCTTCGCCCTCTCCTCGCAGCACATTGATTCGAGGGCTTACAGGCTAGTAATCAGGTCATGGGAGGACTTGGTCCTGCTCCTGCTCCTGTTACCGCCACCCGCGAAACGAGGGCATATTGTTTGATCCGGATATCCGGCGAGAATGAACTCTCTAAGCGCCAGTACCAGAGGTCTCCTGGATCTCTTCGCCGCCGCCGGACTGCCTCAGCACACGGTTCTCCCAAGCCACCCAGCGTCTCTCGCTGTGAGACGTGGCAGGGCAGGGGCGTCTTTCTGTACTATCGAAACCCTTCCCTTCCCGTTTCGGGGGAGAAGAGGCAGATACAGAGGCAGGTCACAGAGACGGAGACAATGAAACTCGACACGAGAGTCACCCCTCCCACAGATGTGAGGGAAGGTGACAAGTCAGCAAAGGCACATACTCATACTCGTACATTCGTTAGCGAAGTGGAGAGAAGAAACGTTCGCTCATCAGCGGACCCTTCTTCCCCTTTCCCTTTCACTTTGTATCTCGCCTCCGCTTCCTAGACCTACCTGCCTGAGCTCCATGGAGGGTGGTCGACATACACACGGGGCTGGCTGAAAGAAGGAGAGATTCCTGTAGAAAACAAAGTGGAAGCGAATGTGACCTGGTCCGCTTTTGCAGGCAATACTCATGTCGGGCTCTGAAAAGATCACTACTGATCATGAGAGGCAGGCAGGCAGGCAGGCATCCATCCATCCATCCACCTCAAGATAAGATTTGATCCCCGATAGGGAATGTATGCTCTAAGAGTAGGAAATTTCCAAAGCCATAGGGAAATAGTGGGATGGGATGTTGCATTCGGTCAGTCCCTGCCGTAAGCTACTACCTTGATTGTACCATGGACTTTCCGGGACTCTGTGAGCCTCGAGGCAGGCACAAGGTTTTTCAATGTCGCGCTGTCCCCGTTAACATCGCTGTCGTCCACGTTCTCCCCGTTGTTCCCGTTGTACCCGTGATTGGTGGCGTAGACGTCGGTGTCTACCGGTACTTATGTAGAGTAGTACGCGGTACTCTACTCTCGTCGGAGGTCGCTCACCCTTTAGCCTTTCCACCATTTCCTATGGGAATGCCCGTGCTGGTATCCAAGCTCGTAGTTCTGCCAAACAAAAAAACCTTCGAGTCTGAGGAAACCTTCTCAGCCAACCCGGGGCGTCCAGGTTCTCCTCCAAAGACCAAACTCACCCCAAACTTTGCACCCTGTTCTTGAATCTTCACGAGTCATGATTCCTGGCGGGAAGACGGCAGAGGCAGAGGTCAGGTTCCAGAAAACGGTTCAAACTCGCAGCCAGAAGTATCGCCGAGCTCTCCACCACTAGCGAAAAGATAAGGTACTGTCAACACAAGTTGATGAAGTGTCAGGCAATAGCCGCACTCCAAGGGCTTGTAGATGTGACCGATGTCGGCTAAAGAAGGTGAGAGTGCCCCGGTGGGAAGATAGACAACGCAAACGGAATGGAAGGGGAGGATAGGCCACCTGCAATGTCCGCGTACGTGCAGCTTGTCCAAGCACGAGGCGACGACTCACTACGGGTGTGAACGCCGCCGCGAGATTTCCAACCATGAACTTGTAGGTGCGTTGGCCAGCATTTTCGCGAGAACTGAAGATCCGGTCTGAGGAATTGAAAATAAAGACTCCAAAGCATCCAGGGAGGGAAGCAACATAGAAAGGTTCCGTTAAGCGCGGCGGAAATTGAGTCGCCGCAAACATGTCGCCGACTCCCAGTCGGACGAGTAATTGTGAGAAGGATAGAGTACAGGTTGGTGATAGTGATCACCCTCCAGAGCCTCAGCGCCGGCGGGCATAGGGTGCATACGCGTACCTCTAATAGAACCTTGACGCCTCGCCGCCGACGTCACCTCTCACGGACTCAGGGCGGTAATCGGAGAACAGTGTTGTGATCAGTTATCACCTGCTCCTCGATGGAGATTATACTTCCGTGGCTGTCTCGCGGGCGACGACGCCGTAAACGCTGACGGCAACGCAAATATTCGGTCGTTTCCTTTCGCGGACGACGTGGACCACGAATGGCCAACCCTGGCAGGCTGTGAGTAATAAGAGTGAGTACGTACCTCGATGTAGCATTTTCTGGGTTGGTGGCACTGGCCGCAGTTGTATGTCGGAATGATCAAGGGTCCAACTTCTTAAGGCAGCGATGACATCTGCGCAACCAAATGCGGCCAAACGAGTACGTCAGTAGTCGACGGTTTCAGAGGTACTCGTGGATCCCTGAAGTTGTATAGGTGGTAGGTCGCTGCCTGGGACCAAAGGTTCGCTCGCCAAACCATCGCCAGCCTCAACTTTCAAGTCAGCCAGCCACCTCGGGGGGCGCCCGGCCGGGAGCATGATGAATATTGGGTTCAGCGCCAGGCTAGAAAGGCTCTGAGTCTGCTACCGTCACACCCTCTGGCTTGGCCTCGTGGACTCGTGTCGAGCACGCCGAGAACCATCGTTACTGGTCCTGATCGATCAGGACGCAGGACCGTTCGCGCCCGAGAACTCAACAGCCCAGAAGGTTCAGCTGCCCTCGCGACAGACTGCTCTGGTGATGTATTCCTCGTTCAGGTCTCGCTTCATCTTGCACGTCGCGGCGGCTGTGAGGACAGCATTCAACACGCCAGTCAGCATCGGGTCGGACCACGTCGTGGTGAGACTCTGGAGTATCCTGCGAATCTGCCTAAGCAGAATTTTCATATCACCATTCTTGGCACTTTCTAATCTGTCCAGTGTCGAGTCCTTCACGACGGGAGGTTTTCTGGTCGCACTTTTCTGGTCGCACGCACTGGTATTGTTGTGAGGAGCGGGTGCTTCTGTCAACACCTCAAAGACGTGCACGACCATGTTGGCATTTCGCAGAGGGGGTGGCGCTATTATTTGCGGCAGGGTGACCAAAAAGGCAAATCCTGCATTCACTCTACGAGGACGTTCCCCGTAGTGATGAGGCGCCTCAGACCCTCCGATACTCGTGGAGAAAAAGTACTGTTCTCCCCTCTCTCCTGCCTGCAGTGGCGTGTGCGAGTCTGGATCCTACTCGTACTCGTAGATAACATCTTGCAATGTAAGGTACCCGTACGAGCAGGGTCCAGAGCCAAGGACAGTGGTCTTATCATCGAAGGACCAAGAGATTCCTCGTGGAAATTCTGGACCGTTCGAGCCTGTGGTGACACTTGATGAGGGAAATAGGTGGTGTGTCTTGAGGCATTCCCCAGACTCGCCTGAAGCCGATCTGCTGATCGCCATGGATCGACCGTGTGCGTAACCGAAGAGGCGAAGGGCTTGGTGGACCGTGGAGTGTAGTTCGTCTGCATTCTGGAGCCGCTCCTCACCTGTACTCGTAGGCCCTGGGCTGTGCGCTCCTGCAGAGAGGGCGTCCCCCTCTTACGATCAATGCGCCTTGATAAGGAGACGAGGGACATAGCATCATGAGACGCTGCCATCGCGCACGGCTTGCTGAAGATCAGATTTCAGATCCAGGTTCAGATCCAGATCACACTGTCACAGAGGCACAGGTACTTGGCAATCTGAGGGCTGGAAAAGGAATGCGAACCAACCACGAGAGCTGGAAGATGTTTCCATCAGCTTGCGCGACCGAGGGCAACCAGACGCACTTCTTCTTGTGTGGGCGGCCTCAATAGCCGGTGAGCAATCGTCCGGGGGCCATTTTGGTGAAGCGGTGATGGCTGAAGCCCCCAATGAAAAAGAACGTCGAACAGTGCCAACCTGTCAGTCCACCACCGTCTGTAAGCCTTGACTTTTTTATGGCCAGTGCCTCCTGGACAGTGTACGAGTACAGGCTAAGGAGGCTGTACTCTGCACGAGGCGGGTACTCTACCTTAGGACGTGGCAAGCCGCAATACCCCTCAAAACTTTAAAAGCCCAGCAGTCGAATCCGAAAGAGAAGCCAGCTTTTGCCGCGCGACTTTATTGAAACGGTGACAAGGCCGCCACCGCCGATAAGGGGAAGCGCAGGAATACGCGAGGTCTTGGAAACGTGGGAAGATCAGTGGAGGGCGGGCTAAGTATGCGAGCAATCCAACGGCTGCGTGTTCGAGGCAGGCCCTGCTGACGGCTGAGCCTGCCTTTGTTCCTCGGTTGCTGGTGCTCAAATGCAAGAACTGCTCCGGCGCTCAGCGATGTTGTATCCTGGGTAACGATGGTGGAATTCTTCCTTAGAAACCCCGAACTCTGATGTGCTCGCTCTGTACTTGTAACACGGCTATGGCCAGTGACCGGTGGATCGACCGGCGGCTGTGAGCATGAAAAGAGAGTTGTACTCGTAGCGGTGAAGACAGAGGAGGGTTCGACGGTGAGCGGTGCGCCCGGACCTTCAGAGGATCCAAGGTGCAATTTTGAATTTGCCAACCTTATCAAAGAAGGTTCCTGAGGAGCGCACCTACTCAAGGATGAGTACCTTTTCAGAGTCACTGCGTACTCTTATGACTCGCAAAGTTATTGAGCGCTCGTCGCTCGGACTGCGCCGCCCGTGTGAAATACCTTGCCGGATACCCCGTATGTTTCGAAGGCTCGTCTCGATGCCTAACTCGCACAATCTTGCAAACGACCATCAGTGCTCACTACCAACTGCCTCGCCTAGAGGGAGTGTTTCTCCGCAGCGCGCCACCGAGGCCACACGGTCCTTGGTACGAAGTGCTTCGCTGAAGAATGTGCCACCACACGACTCGCTTGGAGAATCAATCAAAGGACCAAGACACAGACCAAGCGAATTCGAGGATGTGATTGGACACCCCGTGTCGCTTGGAAAAGTGGTCATCAGGCTTCGGCTATCATTGGCGATTGCATCAATGGCGTCAGAATATTGATTCCTGCTGATCGTGGCCGAGCGTAGCCGAATGAACGTCGAGGACGCGGGGAGGCTTGCTGCTGGCCTATCTTGTGAGGCCAATAGACTGAGGATGTTGCCAGAGGTTCGCGCTAACCGTTCGACGGAGCGCACGATTTTCGAGCACAAGCCATGGAGGCGTCTGTGCTGAGCCTCAGGGTAGTGCAAACGTTACGCTTTGCAACGTGCCAATGAAACCATTCGGGGTGCATCGATAAGGTTCGCCCCCGGTCACAGCGTTGGCGACTGGCGCTCGCGAAGGGGACATTGCTCCGTGCCCTCCGTCTTGATGACCGGTGAGCAGTCAGCCTGACGCACTTGGAAGTTGGCAGTGAGCAGAGTGGACACTGGACTCTGACGAGGCGTCAAACCATTATTGATGGTGATCCTCCTCTGCACGGGCCACTGACTGTCAACGCTCACGCAGGGTCAATCAATGGGGTACGTCCTCGAGTAGGAGGAGGTGGTGGTGTACTCACTTCACGTAGTAGTAGGCCGTGGCAGGCTCGCTCCTCAAAAGGACCAGGCATCCACCTCACCTCGTTGGACTCTCTTTCAAGTATGCGTTGTGTATAGCATCAACCACCAACCACAGACCCAACCATGTTATCAGACTTGCTCAGACGCCAGCCTGTAAAGGCCGACAGGCCACTGTGCCCGGAGACACGCAGAGAGCGGAAGATTGTGTTCTGCGATTGGGGCTTCCATGGGCGGTCGGCCAACAACGGCTGGGAATTCACATTCGTCGACCAAGTCGATTTTGACCCGGAAGAGGATTTGGGAATATACCCACGGGTACAACCCTGCGACTGTGCGGAAACCATCTCCAAGTTTGCGAAGACCCAGTTGAAGAAGAATTGCCACATCAAGGCTTCCAAAGGATGGTAAGCGATAGTGAGCCAAAGCCCGAGAATGCTGAGACTGATGTGCAACACAGGCAATTTTCGTGCGTGATTGAAGACGGGAAGCGCCGAGACGTTCCCGTGCGAAGGAAAGACCGAACGCCACGGACAATGTTGCTGTTCGAGAGAGATGTGCCATGTCCCTGTGACGGCAGGCAGCGCCATCAACCCCGGATGGAGTACTGCAGACCGGCGAGCCCGGAAAAGAAGCGATATCCCGACACCTTCGACCTGGAATTGTCGCTGTCAAAGACGCCGTCACCGCCTCCACGCTATCGAAGACGCCTGTCCACGTTGGAAACGCTCTACGAGGACGACGTGGTCTCTGTGAGGGCTTGAGAGAGCAAAATCTCATCCAACGCCTTTTTCAAACCAGGATTTTCACCATCTACTAGACGGTTGGATCTTCCGAGAAGCACTCCCTGCTTCTGGAGAACCATTTTCAGCCGTATCGAGGGCCAATGAGGGGCTTCTCGTGGGTGGAAGGACATTCTGGGTACGGTTTTCTCTGTTTTAGCGGAGGCCGGGTTTCACCTTGACATGGTCAGGTTTATGAGGATATGAAATCTTTCGAGCGTGGGTGTTCTGGAGCAGCGTACATCCATACCATCTTCCTTTCATGGAGATTGACTCGAGCGAGTGGAAAGACGCCCTGGTCGGCTCATCCGAAGGGCAATGTATATAACGATATCACGACAACGAATGAATAAACCAAACAAGAAACAGTCTTCGCGTTTTGTACGTCTTTGATGATCTGTGAGGTTCACAATCTCACCCCTTTTTGAGATTGTGATACGTGTGTGTTCTGAGAAGGGTCTTTCATCGAAGCGAGATAAGCAGGAGGCTCTTGCGGCAACACGTTTCTCCGTCGACGATCCCGCCATCGTTGTACAAAGCTCGTACATACTCGGGTACACACATGATACGGTCGCACTCCCACAGCGTACCCTAAACCTATTACGTGCTAGTGCAAACCGTCCCGCGCCTGCTGCTTTTACTCGTACGAGTACGGACCTTCCGCTTATCGCCTTAACCTTGGGCCACTCCCGCCGCTTCAACACCAACCGTGACTCGTGCCGCGCGCCGCGTGCACCATGTGCACAACGCGCACACTGCGAGTCCCAACTCGGTCACGTCCCTCCAAAACAGGCCAGAAACTGCCGCATCGACCACCTCATGAGAATCCGATTTTCTACAGTACATCTTTTCTAACTTTTCCACCCTGGGGACTATTGCTTTTCCCGTGCCCAGCTCCAGGGCGGCTCTCTCAAGCTACCCACCGTGAGCCTCAGATAAGGCCTCCAGGAGGTGCAATCAATCGTCTCTCCTCGCTGAGTGAAGGCCCGATCGACCGAAAATGTCGACGTCCGTGCCTTTCGACATCGCCGCCCAGCTCAAGGCTCTGAAGCACGAGAGGAAGAACCAGGCCGTCAACCGCTTGCCACCCAATGCCATCCTACAGCGTCGACCACTTAACCATGCGCCTATCGCGGACGTGCGCTCTGGCGCCAAAGTCCCCAAGGTCGTCTACGTGTCGCGTCGCACTCCGATGCTGGCCGCGGTCAAGCGAGTCAAGAAGATGCTCCGACACATGGAGAAGCGAGCTCTACACCCCCCAGGCGCAACAAACCGGCTGAACGACGTGCCCAAGGCTGCTGCGCTGGCAAACGCTAAGCTTGCGGCCAACCCGGAAGAGGTTCTGGTGAAGGCTAGTGGGAGGGCAATGGAGCAGGCCTTGCGCATCGCTGAATGGTTTCGCAGCCAGGAGAAAGAACTTCTGTGCAACGTCGAGGTGCGAACCGGTAGCGTCAGTGTCGTAGATGACATTATCGAGATCGAACCAGAGGACGGCAACGACAAAGACGGGGCTGATGTTGAGCGAGAGGCAGAGGCAGAGGCAGATACGAACTCGAGGGTAGAGTGCGGCGACACGACGCTCGAGCTGCTAGGAGATGTCACGACAACCACAGCTGAGCAGAACATCGAGTCCCTGCCCTCCGCCGGGACCGACCCGGTTCACGATGAAAATGAAAGCGCACTCGCAATCTCATCGGAGGCGTCACAGAAGAAAGCAACACGTCGTCGCAATAAGAGGAAGAGGCCCATGTACGATGAGAACGACTTGCCTGAAGCGAGGATGCGGTGGGTCAAGACTGTTGAAGTTGCGATATC
Source organism: Exophiala alcalophila (assembly GCA_001599775.1). Taxonomy (NCBI): domain Eukaryota; kingdom Fungi; phylum Ascomycota; class Eurotiomycetes; order Chaetothyriales; family Herpotrichiellaceae; genus Exophiala; species Exophiala alcalophila. The sequence continues at coordinate 4,580,423 of BCHY01000002.1, forward strand.
TCTGCAAGCTTGAGATCAAACCGAGGTGCTTTGTCGGTACGACACAGATGGAGCAGGTCGAACCCTCGCTTTGCTCTCATACGGAAAGCAAAGCCGGAAGCGCCGGAGTGAGGGATGGAACTTAAATCGGGTGAAGACTGATGAATCGGCGCTGGGCCATGAGGCTTCATCTCATCGCTAATGACCCATAGAATTCATTTCCAATGAAGACTGGGGAAAAAAAGAAATCAAGTGTACTCGTAGGCGTCAGCTGGTGATTGTGAAACATCGGCCACGGTCCACGGTCCACGTGGTATGGGTGCTGGCAGCTGAAGGCCGGAAGAAGCATCTGTCAATGCATGCGCGTCTACTCTTACTTGTAATCATGCACGTGGTATCGAAGCTGGAGGCTGAGGAGAGAAAAGCATCGGTCAATGCATTCGTTTTACTCTTGCTCGTGAGCATCTGTCAATGAATCTGTCAACTCTTGCTTGTGAGCATATGTCAATGCATTCGTCTACTCTTGCTCGTGAGCATATGTCAATGCATTCGTCTACTCTTGCTCTGAAGGCATTCACATGGCCGCAATGGCATTTTTCGAGTTCATATTTCCTGACATGAGGTCGGAATACGTCCTGCCACTGGTTGGAGATGATTTCCCGGCTAATGTAAACTCTTGTCCCCAGATTACGAGGCAGAATACTTGTGTATGAGTACGAGTAGGTTCTCGCGAGGTGATCCGGGAGGTAACAGTAGCATACTAACCCAAGGAGGCTGTTTTCCCTCTTTCAGATGTCAACCTGAGCCCTTGGACCACATGGCTCGGGCGCCTTATCCGGGCGCCAGTCGACTCTCCCCATGTCGACATGCTCCTTGCACTGCGCGACACCGCAGGGCGCCGGCGGGATCGCTGACACCTATGTGGGCAGTCGCATGCGAACACGCATGGGACCATTTGCTTTCAACAGCCTCACGCCTCGGCAGGCGCAGGTTTGCGGAATGACACCTTTTCCACCGCAACGTTTTCATTTCCATTCGCGTCGGTCTTCAACTGATAAACGTACAGTACAAGGACGTCGCCTTGGATCTGGAGATACGTAATTAGGGCTTGCAGGATCGAATGAGTGGAGGTCTGGAACATACGTCCATTAAACAAAAACTCGGGACTGGTTCCTCGTCGATGGCCAGCCAGCTGGAGCTGAAGGCGCCCGTCGCGCTGCCAGGGTTGACGAAGAACTTCCCTTCCAACTCGTAGGCCTCGAATTTGTGAGTGCCGCCCCAGAGCAGAACATCGACATCCATCTGGCGGGCGGCAATCAACAGCGCGTCCGCATCGCCTTGGGGAATGATGGTGTGGCCATGAGTGAACCCGATTCTGAGCCCTCCATGTTGTACCACTTTTGACAAGGCCAAATTCGATGCCTCAGTGTCGAAATCTCCTTTTACAATATGTAGATCGGGGGCCGTTTGGCGGAGAAAATCATAGGTCTCTTTGTCGGTGAGGTTGCCTAGGCAGATGACCTGTCCAATCTTGCCTGGCGCGAGGAGCTTTCGGAACTGGGGCACGAGGCGTTAATACGACGGACGTCGCGCTGTGAATGTCAACGAGGCGTCGGGCGACAACGAACCTTTGCGGGAATCTCCTGAGCATCAAGTTAGGACGTTGAATCCAAAAGGTCGCGACGTGCTTACCGGAGCCCGATCTGGGATGAAGAGGTCGCCAATGACCAGCACCAATCTGGAGGCCATGCCTCGTGCCGCGAGCTGTGCCTCCTACCAGAAACAAAACATGACCAGGAGTCAGCCTCACAATGTCTACGCAACAGAACTGGAGCAAGCGCAATGTCGGATCGTTCTTCTGCGTTGAGCGGTGCTTTGGCTGGTGAACAGGCGGGCGATGCACCTTGCTGCGCACCTCAGGAGGCTCCAGCTGCCACTGCTACTGTTAGGGGCCGCACAGAGGGGGAAGGTTGAGCGAGAGCCTTGGCTGCGAAATTCGGCCAATCAAAACGGAGGTACGTACTCGCCGAGGCTGTGTGCGCCTCGTGAGGCTGAAGAAGCATCCTCATCCTCGTAATGAACACTGAACAGACGTCACAGCTGAACCTGCGACCTTCGTATCCTATTCTGGGAACAGCCCGCGAGACACCACAAGGCACCGTGAGTCCATGTTGACCATATTCCAGCATGCCTCGGCATCACAGTTGAAGCACGGCAATCGCCCGCTCATCCTGAACGAAGGATTGCGTGCATGGCCCGAGACATGCTTGTCCCAGATACAGTGCCGAAGGGGGGTATTACGTTATCAAGGCCGTCTCAGCACGACAAGTTTCAGACCAGTATCCCCTACAACATACGGACTCGGAGTACTTCCGCACAAAATATGGGCGTGAGATTCGGGGTTAGAGAGAGCCTCCTGGTCGAAAGGAATGCCGGGATGCAGCCCACGGGACAAGACACTCCGCGCTCACCGAATCCGGTTTGGTTTGGTTCATCGAGGCGCGAGGCCAGCACTGAACAGTCAAGACTCCCCCTCCTTTTTCTCTCAGTTGTGCCGGTTGCCCAACGCCCTGACCTCAGCTGGCCAGAACCAACCCTAAGCGTCTTTTTCCCTCACCGTGGCCTTTGATCAGGTTTGTTCTCTTGCTTATCTCTTTTATGGCGCCTCTCCCTCGTGCACCGGTGTGTTCCCATGGTCTCTTCCGACGACTACGACCTCCAACGTTGAGAAGGACAAGCTGAGTGAACCGCCTCAATCGCGACCCCAAGCCTTCGCTTGCTGCAGCCTGAACACGAGGCGGTTTGGGGGCCGTTGCCAAATTCGACGGGCATCGAAGCTATGACTCTTGGGAGACTCGAACGCTGTCTGAACATGCCAGTCTTGCAAGTTCCTGACTTAGCACCCGACTGCCTGTGTATTTGAAACCTCCCCCTGAAGGTTGTTACTTGACTTCCGGCCTCGCAATTCTTCACAATTTCTTTCCTTTCCGCAGCGCTCTATGCTTGCCGAATGTTATGGGCAACACTGGCAGGTCAAGCACAGGATGTGGCCGGTGCCGCAAGCGAAAGATCAAGGTGGGCCCCTGTCTCTTCAATTGGTCTTTCGTGGCTGACCAGGGGTAAAGTGCGATGAAGGCAGACCAGGCTGCAAGAAATGTGCCCTCATCCGCCAGCCCTGTCCTGGATATCCTTTCCAGGTACAACTGCAACTTCGCACCCATTCTGAGGGTTCGTCTCGGAACTCCCCCTTGAACGACGGACTTTCCGGTCCATCTCAACCACTCTCTCCACCCAAAGCAGAATCACCGGACGCAGACACTACAGGCGAGGATTTCCATATCCCCGACAAGGTCAAGATCGAAGATGCTGCGAGCAATCCGTCCGCACAGAAAATGATCCCTTTTCGACGCTCGATATCCCCTCCTCCTCGCTACGATATACAACATCAGTCGTTGTGCTTTTTTCTCAACATGTTCTGTTTTCAAGCAGGTCGGCTTTATTCATTCCCAGTCCTAGACTTTCTACCTGCATTGTTAGAGAGCGCGAATGATCACACCTGTATCCACAAAGCTGCAATGGCCGTGTCTCGTATGACGCTGGCCGACAGATACAGCGGGAAGGATGTGCGGTTACAGACTGGCCAAGAGTATGGTCATGCCTTGAGTTTAACTAATGCTACAATTCGCGACAACAAGGCCAGCATACAGGATGAAACGGTGATAGCAGTCTGGCTGCTTGGCCTTTACGAGGTGCGTCAAATTTTCCTAGCTGCGACCTCAAATACTAACAATGTCAAAGCTCATCAGTGTCGTCCTCACACATGGTCGAACGACGACAGACTCACGAACCTTGGAGGAAGAATGGAAGTCACATCTGTTGCATGTCAGGGGCGCTATGAACCTCCTGCGACTGCGAGGCATGTCGCAATTCACCAACCCCCGGGGAGAAAAGATATTTCGCGTCTTCAAAGCCGCCATCGTGAGAGGAACCCGCCCTCCAATTTGCGTGTGCAGGCCTTGAACTGACCCATTGCAGCAAATGCGGCTGTTCATACTGAATACTGTCGTTTCCAAAGACTTCGACAACCTTGAGATCGATGTCTATCAGGAGGACCACGAATTTGTGCCCTCACAACCCGCAAATAACGCCACGGCGTATTTTCACCGCGTGGCTAGATTGTTGGAAAAGATCAAAAGATTCATGTGGCAACAGCCCGTCGATCCGCAGACCAGCCCCAAAGCCGCAGCCAGCGTTTTCCTCCAATATGGCGAAACCTTGGACGAGGGCATGGCAGCCTGGAGCAATGACGAACCGGGCTGGAACATGATGAAGGTTCGTGCCGAAACGGCGGGTACTATGTGGTCCCTCTATCCTTCTCACGCCCTCTATTTCTTCTACAGCTTTTGGGTCTTCCTCTACTGGCTGCGGTTCCTCTCTGCGCGAGTCAAGCTGTACGAGGCTCTCATTGAGCTCCTCAAATTCGACCAAAGAGATCTTTCGAAAGATCGGCGAGATTCACCTGCGCCCTCCAATTTAAAGATGTCCAAATATCGCACCATGATTCAGGTGACGGCCTCGGAGATCATTGGGCTGACGGCATACGCTCTCGGCGATGTCACGCCCACCGGGGATTTCAACTCCTCCATTTCGGCCCGCAACCCAAGGCAGGGGTTTCAGGAAATCAACGTTGTCGCAGCGATGCAGTTAGTCCTGCCTCTAAAGATGCTGCAGCGATCCGAACACCTCACCGCCACTCAGAAAGGCGCAGTTGATCTTGCCATCTCTCATATTGGCGATGGCTTTCGACGGCAGCCGTTGGCATTGTTCTGAAAAATGTATATCTATACCATGCGGGAAACTGAGATCAAAATTCACCATGGGCCTCTCTTCTTCATCTGCCCTGGCGAGTGTCCAGCGACAGACATATGGGGGTTAGGCACACCCACCACCATTTCAGAGATACCCTTTAACGAACGTATATGTATTTATGAGATCTCAATGGCTCTATGAATGTCGCTTCAGCACGTCAATACCCTTTGCCAGTACGCATTGTACCGCATATATATGGTGCATCGCTTTGCGGTTTGGCCCATGCGCTGGCTGGCAGGGACGAGCACCCAGCGAGAAGTAAAGCTTCAGTGGCTAAGCTCATCCCCAGCTCAGGCCCTATTGCCGCAAGCATCATGCCCAGACGCTTGTTTCTTTGTCCAAACTTTTCGTCCTCACACCTAATCATCTCCCCCATGGCGTGCTCCTTCACCTATCTATTTTGGCACCCTCTTCTCTCACCGCATGTCTATCTACCACTTGTGATGATACCAACGTGAAGAGACTCAGACCCTTGGAAGACCACTTACCTATCAAGGAGAATTTTGGGGTTGTCCGTCAAGAGGCATGGATTGTTGGTGCTATGGTCGTGAGAATCGACACCATTGACGTCAACGTTGGAAACCATCCAGACAACGACTGCAACAGGGTCTCGCATTGGCGAATCATTTCCTGGTCATCGCAGTCTCGCCAAGCGGACACATGGTACAAACCGTCGCCTTGGGCTTCTGGGGGGGAAGATCGAGAGGAGCGATCGTCGCGGACTGATACATCTCTCGCGCCTTATTGGAAATCTTGGTGTTTGATGAGCGAGGTAGGAATGGCCGTTGCACTACTAACAAACCAGGGCAGCTATCAACGCATGGCGATGAGCATCATCATCATCATGGCGCATAAGGTTGATATGCATCCCAGGGCCCGCGTTGCATAGAGTAAGTGGTTGCTTTCCAACTTTCCTCGCATTTCCTACTCTCACACAAGAGAGGACTTCGCATTATGTCTGCTGGAGCCGCAAATCTCGAGTCCTTGGAGAAAGCTAGGGCGGATTACCCTTCTTTCGAAAAGGATATTGTGGAAGAGGAAGCTGATAGCGCCTACGGCGACGCTCACACTTCTGACGCAGATACCTGTGTCGACGTCCTTGTCGGTCCCAATGGTGAACAGTATCCCTCAGAAGAGGACTTGAAGACCTTGAGGCGGACACACGGCCACGTGCCATGGCTGATATATACTATTGCCTTTGTCGAGCTCTGCGAGAGATTCGCATACTACGGCACCATTGTTGTCTGTGAGTTTTCCCAAACGCTCGCAGTGATGGAAAATCTTGACGCTGATGTGAAAACAAAACAGTCAACAACTACATCAATTGGCCCCTCCCTTCTGGCTCCACGACTGGGTCGGCTGGCACTGATGGGCAAGCTGGAGCACTTGGGTATGGCTCCCAAGCTGCTACCGGGCTGACGCTCTTCAACTCTTTCTGGTCATACGTGATGCCCATGCTGGGAGGATACCTCGCCGACACCTACTGGGGCCGCTACAAGACGATCAACGTCGCGATTGTGGTGGCGACCTTCGGTCACATCATCATCCTGATATCGTCCATCCCTGGAGTCATTGAGCACTCGCACACGGCGCTGGGAGTCTTCTGCGTCGGTCTGATCTTCTTTGGAATCGGCGTCGGTTTCTTCAAGTGCAACATCTCCCCTTTGATCGCGGAACAGTACGAAGCCAGCCATCCGCGAGCGATCGTCTACACGGAGAAGTCGGGCGAGAGGGTCATCCACGACCCGGTCATGACCATCTCTCGCATCTACATGCGATACTACTTCTTCGTCAACGTCGGCGCCCTTGCGGGACAGTTAAGTATGGTCTACGCCGAGAAGTATGTCGGCTTCTGGCTGGCGTATCTGCTGCCGACGATACTGTTCCTGTCGACGCCGATCGTCATGGTCTGGTGTCGGAACAAGTATGTGCGCCGCCCACCTACAGGCTCGGTTCTCTCCCAAGCATTTCGCCTTCTCAGGTTCGCCATGAAGGGGAACTGGACGCTTAATCCTAGGAAACTCTTTTCCCGGATGGGCAGCGATACCTTCTGGGACAGTGTGAAGCCGAGCAATATCGCGTCCAAGCCCTCTTGGATGACCTTCGATGATGCCTGGGTTGATGAGGTCCGGCGAGGCCTTTCGGCCTGTGCGGTCTTTACCTTCCTCCCCATCTACTGGCTTTCATATTCTCAGATGACAAACAACCTGATCACCCAGGCGGGCACGATGAAGCTTGATGGGGTCCCAAACGACGTGATCCAGAATCTGGACCCTATTGCTCTTCTTATTTTCATCCCCATCTGCGACAAATTCATCTATCCGGCGTTGCTCCGCGCCGGCTTCAGATTCACTCCGATCAAGAAGATTACCGCTGGATTCGGGTTCGGCTGCCTCTCCATGATTGTGGCCGCCGTGGTCCAACACTACATCTACGTCAAGTCACCCTGTGGCAACAACGCTTCGGATGCGGACTGTATCGATGAACGTGGCCCGCCGGACTTGTCGGTCTGGGTCCAGGCCCCGGCGTACGTGTTGATCGCGTTCTCCGAGATCTTTGCATCCATCACGGGACTTGAATATGCCTTCACAAAGGCCCCAAAGAACATGCGCAGCTTTGTCACCGGCCTGTTTTGGTTCACCAACGCCTTCTCGGCTGCCATCGGGCAGGCGTTCGTCCCCCTTGCGACAGATCCTCTGTTCACATGGCTGTACACGGCGATCGCTTGCATCTCTTTCGTCGGAATGGTGACCTTCTGGCTCTGTTTCCGCGAGCTGGACGCTGAAGAGGATGCCCTCAATGCACTCCCAGAGAGTGCGTTTCAAGGGCGCGGGAGTAGCGTTGTGGACGTCGAAGCGCTTCGGGAAAAGCAACTTGAGCAGGACAAGATTAGGAAGGCACAAGGTCTCGCACAAGAATGAGGAGGAGACGCGCAAAGTGATTAGATCTCTAGGGGAGGAGAGAGCCTCCATCGCGGCTTTTGATCAGGATGGGGTGTGGGAGAAAGACTGCTCTGTGGCCCAAGTATGGCCCCCGTGTAAAATATTATAGTGATGAGGAGACATTTCATAGCCATGCAGCGTACTTATCTTACACGATGTATGTTCAAAGATTCTCCGGAGAGTACCTCGTCCTATCTCGTCCTGATGTGAGTCTCGAGACATCGCTCGTCGCGCTGCTTTTGGAGAGTAAAGCACTAGTCTTGTGTGATTGGTCAAGACGCTGGCTTGGCGGATTGTGGCTTATTGCGGCGGCAACTGCGTCTCGCCTGCCGCGCTTGCATCTCCGCATTCCTCGATCTCGCATTCCAGTCTCATTCCCACCGTCTTGCAACCTTTCAATATCCCGTGGAAAACATGGCGACTCTACAGGGATCTGGCATCCCTAAGGTGAAGCTCGAGTCGGTTCCCGATGAGACCATCAAGCCGGAACCCATGGACGAAACACCCTCGCCGTACGTTGACGAAGATGACGATATGTATGAGGAGACGGGAGATATCGACTTCTCCCAGGCACAACAACCCCTGTGGCTCAGCCATATCCCACGGACGCTGTGGGAGACATTGTCCAACATGCAAGAGGATGATGAGGTTGAGATTGGAAAGATCAGAGTCGAGGGCTCGGAAGCCAACCCATCGAGAGTGCGTGCACAGCCCGCAGTTGAGCCTCGGACACTACAGTACAAACAAAGCTTACCAGTGTCCAGGTCAGTTTGATGCTCTACCCACTCAAAGCGTTCGAATCCGAGCCGAAAGAGTACAACTTGTCCCTCACCGCGCCCGAGAAAGTGAAAGCTCGAAGACCTGGCCAAGCCATGGTGTTCTCCGAAAAGGACCTCCCGGGTTACAAGCCACGAACGTTTGCGTGGGATGACATCGACGAAGAGGGAAATCCAGGACAAGGCCGATCTTTCCTGTACGAGAGGCACAAACGAGAAATAAAGAAGAAAGAGAACAAAGGCCGATTTGTGCCATACGCGAGGCGGCCGATACCGAAACAGACGGCCATTGCGGGGACGGTAGTCAAGGAGTTCGAGGCCGCCCCGGTCAAGAACGACGAGTATTTCGTTCTCGAAAATAAAAAGGCGGCCGAGTTGCTGAAACCGCCGGAGAGAGAGCAAGCGATCTTTGCCACTGGTGACGAAGATCCGTCCAGGAAGCATCTTCCGTTCATGAGCATTGCCGACAAGGCAAATGTCCTCAAGGTAAGGCTATTTCTGGAATTGAAGGTGTATTCAACAGAGCTGACTTGCAAACAGAATGCCCAGGCACGGAGACTCGCACAGAAAGAAACCCGCGCTGCTCGTGTCGACAGACCTGTGCTCATTGATAAACTCCTTGAGCTTTTCCGCCAACACCGCATCTGGGGTCTTCGGGATCTGAAGGCGAAAGTCAATCAACCAGAGGCCTATCTACGATCCACCTTGGAGGACATCGCGTTCATGTGGAAGTCGGGAGACTTCAACGGCAAGTGGGAGCTCAAGCAAGAGTTCAAGAACGACGCGATGCTGTTGAATCCGACGGGAGTTGTCGCTCCCAAGGTGGAAGATTCAGACGTGGATAAATCTGGAATGGACGAGGACGAGGATGACGTTTTTGAAGATGTCGAGGCATGATTTTGGGTATTCGCCGCGAGGCTGGCATAGCGACGGCGTTTTGGAACGGGGCGGCAAGGTCTCAAAAAGATACCCCTGGGGGACACAATACAATCACGGTTTGGGCTCGACTGGAACTGCGACAGATCTGGCAGCCGGAAAACTATAGCGGATTTTAATACGAGATTGCGAACTCACCTGCATTCCAACCCCTTATTCAGGCAGATCTCGAGGGCACATTTCAGGTTGGGGAGAAGGAGCTGTTTTGGATCTGTGTTGTCCTACCTGATACACTGCACTCCAACCTTTTACTTCGTGCTGCAAGCCATTGACCAGGATCAATGTCGTCCTTGTTTCGACTCGGCCAGGCTCTCAAGGGCCGCTTGGGCACGTACATCGTTCAAAAGCAGTTGCATGAATCGGTCTGGCTCGCAACGTACGACGGGTCCTGCATTCAGCCACCTCTCCTGGACCAGCTGACACGTCGGTGTGCCAGGAGCCTCACAGAGCAAAGGGTGGTGATCAAGAGCGTCCGCCATTTCCGCCTGCACAATGAGCGAGACATCCTCAAGCGCTTCCAGCATAGGACCTCTTCGCTGCGCCCTCTGGTCGACGAGATCCGAGACCCCGCGGACCCCCCGGCACTGGTGCTAAGATGTTTCGACGATGACTTGATGAGGGCATCGGCATCCCAGCGACTGACGAGGGGCCGAGATCAAGCTGGTGGCCAGAAGGGTGCTTGACTGCCTCCAGGTCTTGCACGAAGACCACTATGTGCACACGGGTAAGTCCTGGAGATCTGAGCTTCATTTACGGAGACTCACCCCTGACGTCTGGGTCAGATATCAAACTGGATAATGTTCTCGTCAACTACGGAGATTCCAGTCGCTTCTCTGATGTGCAGTTAGCGGACTGCGGGAATACGGTTCGCGACGACTCTGTCTGGGCAAAGGACAGTGACCTGATCGGGGCTCCCGTTTGGCGAAGTCCTGAGTCGATGTTGCAGATTCGCTGGGGCACTCCCACTGACATCTGGCCCTTCGGGGTCATGGTAGGTCCAGTCAGGGCCATGGTAACCATTGCGCGCTTCTGCTACTCTGTACTGACCTGGTTTGTGGATAGATTATAGCCCTGATCTATTCAGGCAACTTCTTTCTCTTCAAACCAGATGTTCCCGCCGGCCACGAGGAATACGAGCTGCGCATCCTCATGAGGCACCATCAATTCTTTGGTCCATTCCCCGAATCATACGCCGAGATAGCCAACAGCGACGTGCTGACCATCATCAACTATGTCATGAACAGCGTGCCAGCGGATAAACTCATACCCGTCCATCGCATTTCTGAGCGCGAGTTGTGCAGGTATGACAAGGATTTCGTGCTGAAGATCATGAGGCTTGACCCTAGAGACCGCCCAACGGCCAGGCAGCTTGCAGACGACCCGTGGCTGCAGAACTAATGATATGTGGTTGGTGCAAGGAGTCCAAAGTCCGAACTGCGCATATGCAGCATGCTGGCTGAATGGGGTGGTATTGCTAAAGAAGCAAGGTATGTATGTAAGCTGCCTCCCATGTGGTCAGGCAACCCACCCCCAGACCAGCAGATTCTAACACTTTTGTGACTCATCTGTAGCCAGCGAGGCTGAGGAGCAGCGGAACTGTGCAGCATCTCTACAAGTATGTTGCGGCCAAGGACGGCCTACTCCGTCCGAGACTCTATTCCGGACTGATATTTGGAATGGAAGGTCCGACGTCACTCCGCACTGGCTACAACAGCCGAATACGCCCTTGTCCCCACTCTTTCAGCCTTGAGATCATGCTGCGGCTGCTTTCGAAGCAATCTCGAATGCTTCCAGGCGTTCCATTATCCCAGTCACGCTGGGCTGCATTGCATTTTACAATGTTATGCCATGTCAAAAGTCCGTCGGATGCGTCCATGCTTCTCTTCATTGTATCAAGTTTCGACGCCACATTGGGTAAATGGCGGTTCGGAAGTCCAGCACCGCCTCTTTCGCGAATCGCTTTTATATGGCGAGACTTCCTTCCTTCTCGTCTTCTCGCTTCATCATTCACTTCTCGATAATTGCCTGACCTGCTCCAATCGACCACCAACCATCTCAAACACTAGATCGCTCGAAAATGGGTTTCTTCGACACAGCGGGCCTTCAAAAGGAATGCAACAAGGCGGCGCAGATCCTTAAGGGCTTTGTCGGTGCGGCCTACTCCCCCTCCTTTATTCCTCTTGAACAAACACAATGAAGACTCTAACACAACCTGCGAGCGCGCAACAGAAAAGGGCAAAATCCCCATGGAAGTCATTGCCAATGCGAAAGGGCTTGCGATCTTCACCGGCTTCCGGGCAGCCATGTACCTCGCTGGCTCGGGCGGATCGGGAGTCGTCATCGCCCGTCTCCCCGACGGCAGCTGGTCGCCCCCATCTGCATTCGCGGTCAGATCGGGCGGCATCGGTCTCGCGTACGGGGTTGACGTGTACGACTGCGTGTGCGTGCTCAACACCCAAGCGGCCGTCGACGCGTACAAGAACCCGGAGACCAAACTCGGCGGCTCCGTCGCCCTCGCCGCTGGACCGGTGGGAGGCAACGCCAACACGAAGGAGGTCAAGCCCGTGTGGACGTACACAAAGTCGCGCGGCCTGTACGGCGGCCTGACGGTCGACGGCACGGTGATCAAGGAGAAGCCCGACATGAACGCTGCTTTCTACGGCGCATCCACCAAGGGCATCACCACGGCCCAGATTCTCAGGGGCGAAGTCGAGTCGCAATCGGGCGCGACAAAGTGGCCCGCCGGAGCGAAGCAGCTTACCGAGGTGCTCAAGCTGGCCGAACACAAGCGCGTCGACAACGCGGTCATTCAGGAAATCAGCACGGAGCCGACACCGGGTGATTTGAATGAATGAGAGAGAGAGAAGGAAGGAAGATTGATTTGTACGGGCCCCCAAGGCCGTGCACAGATAGCTGGTGCTGGTGCTGGTGCTGGATCGGGACTATCTGATTTTTGTTTGCCTTTTGTCTGTAAAACAGTTTCTTAAGCCATTTGTTGATTCGGATTCCCGCGACTTTCTGTATGTACACAACAATACCCACCTTATAATCAACATCTGTACAAAGAAACATAGATAGAGGATGCAATCCATTATCACTTCTCTCTGAGTCTTGAAGATAGTTGTCTCACTTGATGATTTCGAAGCCATCGGAACCGCCAAGTGGCGAACGAGGCTGAATGAACTCATGACCATGTCGCAGTGAAACCGCCGTGCGTCGTTCCTGGAATCTTCAATGATGTTGATGTCGATGCCTTAAGCGAGGGCACGCGGAATCCGGATGGGTACGAGTGGTGCCACTAGTACCCGCGATATACTCGTACACGGTCGGGATTTGTGGTTGTTCTTGGAAAGATTTTTCTGGAAGCAATAAGCGAATACGCCCCGACTCCCGAGGGGGGCCGGCCTGAGCCCCATCAGCCTCATAAGGCAGTTGCAAGGTATATAGCAGTCAAGTTACAGGTACTTAAGTTACACCCGGATCGGAAAATTAAGACCGTCCACCCAGCTCCAGATCTTCGGGTACTACTATAGGTATAAATCTTCTTGGAGAAAGGCACGTTCGAGCCCCGAGTTGCTGGACAACGTGGCGAAGATCAAGCAACCCAAGACGGTCGGCTAGCTGATCTCAGCCCGGTTGGTGATCGGCCTGCCCTCGACTTCCTTCTGGGGACTGCTGCAAGGAAGGCCTTTCTCCCGCGGCACCAAACGAGGCAGAGCAAGCTGTGTTGACAAGCTTCGTTTTCAGTTCTTCATGGCCGAGTTCGACCACCCTTTGTGCAAGGGCGACAGCAGAGACACGTGGGATCAGATCACCAGAGCATCCTGAAGAGCCTGCCGCCTGCTTAAGCCGACGTCTTGGTCTATGTCCAGCCAGGAGCGGCCATGGTCTGACGCTGTCAACAAATGTCACGGCGGGTGACCGAGCAATGTTTTCATATCTGGACGCGTGCGGGCTCTAGAGAGTCGAGCAGGTTTGGCAACTGTACATGCCAAGATCAAAATGAAATACGAGGTGGTAGCAGTGCTCGTACTCGGACTCTAGATGAAAGTGAACTGTGTTGAGTCACCAGTGTTGTAGGGCGGCCAGTCACACCAAGGTGGGATCTATTCTCCATCCGGTCGATTTGTCACTCTCAACGAGGCGGAGCCGGTCGAAGTGGATCAGTTAATGTGGGCCAGGTGGGTCAAACCGGCCCGGTGGACCCCCCGGAACCGGCTCACGGCTCAGTATGCACTTAGGTTACCTTATGTTACATAGGTAGTATATGTATGTACTTTTAGACTACAGAAAGCATGAGAACTGGACTTCTGACGCATACATCACCCTCACGCCAGGCCGACAGCGCAACGCAATGAACCCTTATGTCCCTAGCAAACTTATTAAATGGTGATCCTGTCATCAGCATGCGATATTTCTGACGGCCTGGTCCTCTCCCTCCTTCTCTCTCACACCCACCCACCCGTGAATCGTGATGATGGTCGTTTCATCCGACACCAGTCCCTGCCTCCCCTTCAGGCCGAGGAGAACGCACAAGAAGTCTCGACGAGGCTGTATAGGGTGCAAGCAGCGAAGGAAAAAGGTACCTACACCTGCCTCCGCTTGATGTTGATGTTTTGTCTATCTCCCCCAGCGACGCTGACCCGATCTACAGTGCGATGAGCGCACACCCTCCTGTACCGCATGTGCAAAGAGAAAGCTGCCTTGTCAGTATCAGCGTCTCTTCATCTCGTCCGAGGGGCGAGCCGGAGTAGTAGAGCAACTCCCTCAAGTGGACGACAGCCCGAGAGATCCTAAACCCAGCACTAGCACCAGCGCCAGCGCCAGCACCAGCACCAGCACCAGTGAGCCGACCAAGAGTTACCCAACTCCCCTTTCTCTGAGGCTGTCCTCGCCGTCGAGCATTCGCTCATTGGAGTCTCCATCGCCACCCTCGTCGACATTGGACGACAATGGAGCAACAGCAACACAGCCTCGAGACTCACAACCACTATTCGCCCTGAGTCCCACGGATCTGGATCTTCTGCAACACTATCTCTCACACACAGCTCGAACGACAGCGTTTGATGCAGAGGACTACTACACGCTGCAGATTGGGATCCCCAACCTTGCCGTCGGAAGCATGCCCTTGATGAGTTCCATCCTCGCCCTGGCGGCATGCTGCAAGTCCTCCGACATCCTGAATTTGCCTGGCATGCTCCTCCCGCACAACAGGGACCTGGTGTTGGAGCTGCTCACGCTGGCAGACCAACACCACCGCGACTCCCTGCGTCAGATCCAGGCAGATCTGCGGAGGAGGAGTGCCGATGACTACGACCACGCGCTGGCGAATGCGGCGCTGATGGTGCTCTACGGGTCGGCGAGCCAGTGCATTCGGATTCGTCTGATGGAGCAGATGACCTCGATGGGCGACGACGTTCCCAGTGATCTTATGCCTACCCAGTCTCAGTGGATCTCGCTCATTCGCGCCATCCAGGCCGCGTATTCAGGGCTACTTCACGACCGGCTGGAGACGTCGATTCACGACCATGGACATGGCAGAGAGGATATCCTGTCATCAACGGCCAGCCCAGTTGCAGCGGTCGAGGGTGGCGCTGCTTCTCCCTTTGCGTGTGGAGAGGGCGTCATTCTTCCAGAGGATGGTCCAACGCAAACCACCAAAGACTTGTTCTTCCCGATCGTCATGGCGTCGTGGGGCCAAGCTCTCGAGCGGCTGCTCTCAAACCCCTATATGGTGGCCGTGGCCCAGACCTCGACAGCGTGTGGAACTGGAACTGCAACCGATCAGACAGCACTTGCGGGATTTCTCTGCTTCCAAGATCACCCAGGGTATTCGACCGTCCACATGTCGGATCTCCAAGCCTGCTTTACATCGCTGAAAATCCTGGAGGATGTCTTTGCAGAGGTGTTCAACACACCTCCCCATGGAACACCTCGGTCCTCCAACACCGATTCGGCATCTTCAACAAGCCCAGACGCGTCTGTACCTGAGCAAAATCAGCCACTGGGCCGCCTCAGCCAGGTCAGGCCCTGGCTACGGAAGTATCTTGCTCGCGTCACGGCCGCGACATCTTCGCGGCCGCTTCGCAGAACCGTCATGGCTTTCCTCCATCGGGTGCCCAGCCAGTTTCTCGCCCTGGTCCAGACGAATCTCGACCTCGTCGATGGTACTCAAGGGCCCTACCCTTCCGGGGCTGCAGGGGACGAGAGGAATTCTGCATTTTCGACACGGTGGGACCAAGCGAGCAGCCCGGATTGCTACTGCCACTATCCCCAGGCCGGCCAGTCCGCAGCACACCAGCTCGCGATGGACATCTTCGCACACTGGTTGGTCCTTGTCATGCTCCTGGATGGCGTCTGGTGGATCGGCGGTATCGGGGCCTGGGAACTGGGCCGGGTCATCTCGGCCATGCGAAGGCAAGGCTGGCCCCGCGATCACTTCCCGCACAGTAGTGACCAGAGCACCACTTTCTCCCGGAGCAACTCCCCCGGGGCCTTGAACTGGAGTGATGGGACATTGAATGGCGATCGGTGGTGGCCCGAGAGCATGTATAAAATTGCCGTCGAGCTTCAAAAGCAGACGAGCGAAGGTCGATGAGGTTGTCTTTCCATACTATTTGTATATCATGCCATGAGTAGATCGACCGGTCACTGGGTAGGGCCTGTGTATTAGGATTAGGGTCTTTCAACGATCGCACATGAATAATGAACTTGAGAATATCTTGCAGCACGGGGAAGGGAACTCTTTACAGGCTGGACGAGAAAACAAGGGAGATGATTACGTGATGAATGCCAAGACACATCTCTGTTCGATGTGGCTTAGCTCAGCCTCGTCTGGACATCTCATCTTCCTCCTCCTCTTTCTGCCTAAGAAGTCCATGACCATCTTCACGACCACGAGCAGAGCAACGTTTGATGCCACAACTTGATGATGAGGCTCTGCACAATGTATCATAACGCAAATGTTGACGGCACAGATTGAATCCATCAGCCGAAACCTGACGCCGGGCTAATGGCTGCCAATGCCGACATCTACGTCGGTCAACGACGCTCCTACGCCGGGGCCCTCTGCACAGTGCGCTTCCATGGACCTCTGCACAATACGAAAGGAGACTGGCTTGGTGTCGAGTGGGACGATCCCAGCCGCGGCAAGCATAGCGGCGAACACGAAGGGCGGCAGATCTTTCGATGTCTCTCATCCTCACCCACAGCCGCTTCCTTCGTGCGGCCTTCGAGAAAGCCGGATCAGGAGCGGACGCTGCTTGAGGCTATCAAGTTCAAATATGCACCCACAACTTCACGGGCGGGCCGGTCAGGAGATCCTGCCAACGCCGAAAGTCGGATCGAGATTTCCGGAAAGGTGGTGGAGGAAGTTGGCTTTGAGCTCATCCAGAAGCAGCAATCCGTCCTGGCCGATCTGAAGATCGTGCTCGTTGACGAGCTCGTGCTATCTGGGGTCTCTCCGCGGCATGCTGCAAGGCAGGATATTAAGCAGGCCCAGCTGTTAGTCGAAGAGACGTGTCCGAACATCGTTGAGCTGGATGTTGGCTGGAATTCCATTGAAAGGTGGCAGGATGTCGCCGATATGTGCTCCCCGTTAAAGAAGCTCAAGATCTTGAAAGCGAGCGGACTGCGCTTGCTGGAGTATACAGCAGACCTTCACGAAGATGGAGACGATCCATTCCGACATGTTGAAGAGCTCCAGTTGAATGAGTGCCTTCTCGTTCCATCCCAGGTGGTCGACATTCTGATCCCGCGCGGAAGATACGGCTTTCCATCGCTGACGACGCTGTCTCTGTCCTTAAATGAGCTCGATTCTTCCAAGAACGATTGGACCACCCAAGGGTGGCAATGTCCATCTGTGACGACCTTGGTCCTTGACAACAACAAGTTCACCGACCTATCAATGTTACCAACACTGCTGTCGTTATTTCCGAATACCGCTACCCTCTCGCTTCAAAGCAATGCCGTGTCAAAACTCGGCCTCGAGGCATCCGAATCCATCTACTTCCCAAAGCTCGAAACGTTGAATCTCGCGGACAACAAGATCACGGGATACTCATTCATCGACGCTCTTCCCAGAATATTCCCAAACCTCACATCCTTGCGCGTCTCCCGAAATCCACTGTTCGTACAAACCGAACAAGACGAAGCCTCCGATCTCTCCACCACGCACTCGTCTACTCCTAGCAGCCACCATCGGCAAGCCAGGACCACAACGACCTCGGATTCCACGGGGTATTATCTGACCCTGGCACGGATCCCGCACCTCAAGATCTTGAACTACACAGCTGTCAGTCCGCGCGATAGGGAAGAGGGGGAAATCTACTATCTTTCGGTGGTGGAGAAGGAACTCAAGGCGCTATTAGGAAATGAATCGACCACCAACAGAGATGAGCAAATCTCGCTGGCTCGACAAAGACACCCGCTCTACACGACTCTCTGCGCGAAATACGACCGCGATAACATGTTCGACCGCTACGCTCGAGCTCGACAACCTCAGCATACTCCATCTACGACCAGAGGAGGTGCCACGACCACGTACGCCCCCGGCACGCTCGGCTCGCGACTCGTCGATGTAGAGTTCTACATACGCTCCGGGCCCAACTCCGACTCTATCGCGACGCCATCGCCCTTCCACCGCGCCCTACCCACAACCATCTCAGTGTACAGGGTGAAATCGCTAGTGGCGCACCACTTAGGCCTCCCCGCTCTCGGGTTCCGGCTCGTCCACGAGTCGCGCGAGTACGACCCCGTGGCGCCGATCTCGAGCTCGCGCAACACCGGCGACGCGGGACCCGCGGGCTGGGCGGGCTGGGGGGATTGGGACGTCGATGGCGACGCCGAAAGCCATGCTGAGAAGACGACACCGGCGGCGGGGGAAGATGATGAAGATGGCAGAGAAAAGCAACCAGATCCAGATCCAGACACAGGTCCATCGCCTTCGCCCAAATACATCACACGCGGCGGCCACCGGTTCAAGAAGCGCGAGACCGAGATCCTCGACGGGATGCGCGCGTGGGGAGACTTTCTTGACCTCGACGACGCCAGTGCATCTGCGCCGTGGGCATCAGAGGAGGAGGAGAAGGAGGATGCCCGGTTCGCTGGCAAAGCGCGGGAATCAGGCGTCAGGGTCCGCGTGGAAGTGATTTGATTCTCTGACCTGTGATATCTCTGATCGATGATTGCATTGTGAGAAAGCGTCCCGCCGCCGTAGCCGCCCGGGGGTCCGGGGGATGGAAGTGATCTCAATGACGGGAGAAACGATAGTACGGTCCTGAAGCAAAGGCAAGATAGATAACCAGAAAGAACAAAGATCCCAGAATGATGGGAAATTAAGAGTGGCGAATGCAGACTTTGATACGTACTGGGATTTGCTCTCCCACCAAAGAATGCAACGTTTGCACGCTTTGCTTCTGGACTACGTATTGTAGGGGCTCGGGTGAGCTTTGGTTTTTATACATGGATGCTCTCGCATGGAATTGGAGAGGGTATATTACTCCCCGCTCTCCCTCCTCCTCCTTCCTCTTCGTATCTCAATTGAGGCGTTTTTTCGCCTCGATCAATCCTTGAGAGTTGCGTACGGTCACTCGTCTTCGAGATTCCCGACCACAACCTTCTCCTGCCGGATGTCATCCACTGTCCTCGCACGGGTCTTCTCCTGACCGCTGGCGATGCGATTGGCGCGTGCCTCTTCTTCGGGATCAATTTCGAACTTGCTCATCCGGGAGCCGATGCGGGGGTCGATAACAACCTCACTCGTCCAAATAGACTCGCTGGTGTTGGTATCGTCGGGCTTGCGCGCCTTGCGTACTGACTTGTGCCATTTTGGCTCTTCAGATACCAGCACCGTTTGCTGTTCCCAGCTTTGGCCGCCGGCGAGTGTGGATTGATCGGCGTCCAATTCGGGCGCGCTGGTGGCCACCGGGGTTGCTTCTAAGTCGGTGGAAAACGCCGAGCCTTGCTCATAAGGTCTGCTTGCGGCCAAAACAATCGCCGCGGTCTCACGACCAATTTGATCGGCGAGCCGACGCCGCGTCAGGAAGTTGTAGATGCGCTGAGGCGTCTTGAGGAATCCGAGGAGATGCTGTTGGTGGATAGGCTGGGAGGGTTCCAACAAAGCAGGCGTGTGCGGTGATAATGAGGCTGATGAGTATTTGTCAATGGCCAGGTAGGCCGGAGGTGGGAATGGTTTCTTTTTCTCCTCCTCTTTCTTTTCTTCTTCTTTCTTCTCGGGCTCTGGAGTCTCAGTCGTGGAAGTAGCTGATGAGTCGTCCGTCTGGGCCGCCTCCGTGGGAGGATGTATAGGTAAAGATGGCTCGGGTGTGAACTCTGGCTCCGGCGGAGGTAGGGGCTCATCTAAAGGGCCCAGCCAGCCCTCGTGTACTCCTCGGATGTACTCTTTCCAGGTATGCCTCCCAAGAACAAGGTCACCCCGAGTTCCAGGTTCTGGCACAACTTGCATCTTTTCTTGAATAAGATCAATCGCGGCCTCCACATCCGGCTCTTGCTGTGTGGTAGCCTCTCCCTTCTCGCCCTTTTTCCGTCGAAGCCGTCGGATCTGTTCCGCCGTCCCGTATCGCACGTCTCCTTCCTTGCGGCCCTCGATCACATCATAGTCCATGGCCGCCGCTACCAGCACAGGCTTGACATAATCTTTGAAGTATTGCCTGGAAGGGCGGATCCCATCGCCCGGAGCAGCGGATATGATGACGGTCAATTTCCGGCGCAGCTGGTTGACTGGCAGCGGCTCTTGGGCGATATGAGCAACCAAGTCGCACCATTTCTGTTGGGCCTTCTTCTTTTCGCGTCTATCATAGACAACGGCACCGGTCCAGGACCCAACGATGGTCAAGAAAATCATCCAATTCCGGGAGGGCAATCTGAGTCGGAAGTTTGGCATGCCTGGAGACTGTTAACGACGGCTGCCATTGAAGATCACCTCGCCAGAACTCACCCATCATTCGAAACACCGGATTCTGCTTGGGCGGGGGCTTTGGAGCTTCATATTTGGCCCCTTCCGGCAAGCCATCTGGCTTGGGAGCATCGGCCATTGTGGGTGAAACCACTTTGTAGAACGGGAGTGTTGCGCTTCCTGTCTCTTTGGGGCCGCAGGAAAAAAAGAATGGATCGGATGTCCAGCTCCGAGAGGACAGGACTCGGCTCACTTGCCATGTTTGGACAGGCGCGTGCGAGAGTCAATCGCGGTTGTGGTTGTGTCTCGTGCTCACTTCAACCTCCGCGTCTTGCCCGCGACACGTCGACCAAGAGATCTCATTCCTCCTGTTGACAGTAGTGAAGACAGCATTCAAGTCAGATCTGCGAATACCAGGACTGTCCCACCCGAGACAATGGGCAGCTGCGCATGTCCAGACATCCCCGAATCCGACATCCTTGTCTCCTCCCCGCCTCGAGGACACCGCGTCTGGGCTCTGGCATCGGGATCTCCATCTCAACCAAGGATCTGTGCAATGCAAGAGAAGGTATGATTATTCGTACGGAGCCCCTAGACAGTGAGTGTCACCAGGCGCGCAGTGATCTTGGGCGTTGTTACACAAGAGTGAGTGAGGTTGCCATCCAGGGTAGCAGCCTGAGAACCAATCGTGTTTCGGTGCCTGGACGAAGGAGTAAAGCCGCCATCCCATTGGAAAGCCCCGGCGCCTCACCAGCCCGTGTGGCGCATGGCGTGACGGCCCCGGGCCCTCGTGCACCTGCCCACCGCCGGCCTGGGGGCACGCCAGCTTCTCGGTCAGGGTTAAGGAGCTCTCCCGTTAAGCTCGCCGTTAGTGGCCGGGGCTCCCCTTAATCCGTATCCTTAACTGTAAACAGCCCAATGCCCATGCCCATTTATTCTCACTGCCCGCCGCCCACCGCCCAGCAGGTGCCTGAGGTCGTTGCTGCACCCTGAGCACCGACCACTCCACTCCCAACCTTGGAACTCACCAACACCAACTCCTCAACGGAGAACTCACACCTGCGTCTCTCCTGCACCCTTTTTTCGAACTCGTGTTCCTATTTCCTGTCTCCCATCCCCCTTCTTCT
This sequence comes from Exophiala alcalophila, assembly GCA_001599775.1. NCBI lineage: Eukaryota > Fungi > Ascomycota > Eurotiomycetes > Chaetothyriales > Herpotrichiellaceae > Exophiala > Exophiala alcalophila. The sequence continues at coordinate 4,601,967 of BCHY01000002.1, forward strand.
TCCCTTTCATGCTCTTTGCCGCCCTGCTTCACCTCCCTTCCTCCCAGTGACATTCACTGCACTTCACTTTCCTCGCTCTTTCCCCTCACACCTCTCCCCAATCCAGAGAATCCTCCTCGTCACCACCTTTTGCGACATTGAGACAACCAAGGGTGGAAAGCGACAACGACCTCTACCGATCTCGGGGCTGGTCACCAGATCGACCGTGAGGACGTGTCGGCATCCCTTCCAGAACGGCCCCGACTCAAGAAGCAACCTGTCCACACAGATCGGCTGGCGTCGCAGTCTCCCACCCAGGATCGCTCACCCCCTGGATCAAGCCACTGGGCTGCGCTCACCATGGATCACGACAACAACTTGAACAGCAATCACATGAACAGCAACCTGAACAACAACAATCGCCTGGACAACAACCGTCTGCGCTTGAACTTCCAGTTCGACAACCAACACAACCTTGACGCCGCCAATGCTCGAATGTATCCTACCACCCCCTCCACCTTCCCGCAGCCGATCTATGGCGGTCAGCAAGAATTCACCAACATGCTGTCTCCCACCCACCCGACGAACAATGGCTACTTCCTGAACCAAGCCTACCCCCCACAGCCGCAGCAGGCTCAATATCCGCAGCAGCAGCAGCAGCAGCAGTACCAGTACCAGACGCAGCCTGGTCTGTCGTCCCCACAGCCTGCCTACCAAGCCAACTCGAGACAGTACATGGCAAACAACCACAATGATGGAACGAGTGGATTGATCCAACAATTTTCAAATCAAGATTTGAGTGCCACACCACGTGCCAATGTCAACCGGACTCCATCACCTGCCACCTCCCGACCGCGCACTGCAGGCGACGCGAGACAGGCCCAGAATCCCTATCAAAGCCATCTTGCGCCACCCATGCCCCGACAGTCACCGAAGCCCGAAGAGGAGGACCAACCGAATTCGCGCAAGTACTCGGACAATATCTTGAAACGAGGCACTGCTGCAAAACAATTGGTCAACAGCTTTTTCCAGGAGAACATTGAACGCGCGCGAGATCGAAATAGCCGAGCAAAGGAACTTGACGCGTTTCTAAAGGAACCTGCGTATAGTGAGATCGAGAAGCAAAGGGAGATAAACATGTTGGCACAGAAGGAAGCTCGCTTCTTGCGCTTCATCCGGACAAAAGAGTCGCCTTCGAACTTCACCACCATCAAAGTTATCGGCAAGGGAGCCTTCGGAGAAGTCAAGTTGGTGCAACGGAAGACTGACGGCAAGATCTATGCCCTGAAGTCTCTGATCAAGTCGGAAATGTTCAAGAAGGATCAGTTGGCCCACGTCCGAGCCGAACGAGATATCTTAGCCGACTCCAAAGACAACCCCTGGCTCGTCAAACTGCATGCCTCGTTCCAAGACACGGCCTTCCTGTACATGCTGATGGAGTTCTTACCCGGTGGCGATCTGATGACGATGCTCATCAAATACGAAATCTTCTCTGAGGACATCACGCGATTCTACATGGCCGAGATCGTCATGGCCATTGAAGCTGTCCACAAACTTGGCTTCCTTCACCGGTATACCCCGTCCTGGTTCCATTTCCCATGGTTTCGAAGCTAACCAAAAATTCTAGTGACATCAAGCCGGACAATATTCTCTTGGATAGAGGTGGTCATATCAAATTGACCGACTTTGGACTTTCCACGGGTGGTCGCAAACAGCACGAAAATTCCTACTATCAAGCACTCCTCAAATCCACCGCCAATGACAAGTCGGGTAATCGCAACTCGATGGCTCTGAACGAACAGATCAATCTGACCGTGAGCAACCGCGGCCTCGTGAATACCTGGAGAAAATCGCGACGGCACATGGCGTACTCGACTGTGGGCACCCCAGACTACATCGCGCCTGAGATCTTCCTCGGACAGGGCTACACCTATCTCTGCGACTGGTGGTCGGTTGGGGCTATCATGTTTGAGTGCCTGGTGGGCTGGCCACCATTCTGCGCGGAGGACACCCACGACACATATCGCAAGATTGTCAACTGGCGAGAATCCCTCTATTTCCCCGACGAGCTAGTCTTGGGACGCGACGCCGAGGATATGATTCGAAGGTACGTTCCCTTTCGGGCTTGGTAAGGCTGAGGCTAACCATGACAGTTTCCTGTGCGACGCAACCGATCGGTTAGGTAAGGACGGTGGTGCTCATGACGGTGCATCATCCATCAAGCGGCATCCGTTTTTTCGTGGGGTGGTCTGGGACCAATTGCGAAATATCAGAGCCCCGTTCGAACCCAGACTGTCGTCCAATATTGATGTCAGCTACTTCCCGATCGACGAAATTCCCCAAGAGGACAACAGCGCGATGCACAGAGCCCATGCCAAGCAGGTCTTGCCCGAACAAGACGCGGAAATGAGCTTGCCATTCATTGGATACACGTACAAAGCATTCAATGCCTTTCAAAATTCATAGAGCGAACATGTCGCAAGGGGACACGGCGGTGAAAAAGTCTGGGACTTCTTACGAGAGCACCTCTTCTCTGGCAGGAGGGCGCATGATGATGGGGAATGCGGCGTATGGGTGTCTGTTACGAAAAGCATTCAAGAGACACGGAGAGCTCGGTGGTGTGCTGGCAGGACAAGGGCTCAAGCCTTGTGGGCAGGAGAGAAGAGCCTTTTCACAGCTGGAGCACATGTCCCAGGCCCTGGAAAGATTGCATTTGGTCTATTCCACCACAATGTGCTGTTCGCACTCTTTCATTTTGTAATGCTAGCCAAAGATCCTGACAATATTATTGATAGGGAGAGATAGCATTGGACTGACTGTCTCTGTCAAGCAGAATTTCAAGGTTAGGGGCCTCATCATACGAGTCGCTGCCGTAAAGACAACCTACGAGTACAGTACTTTATGAGCGATATGTGTTGCTGCATGACGTCATTCTTGATCTCCGTGACTCCCTTGTCTCGTCACTTATTCTCTAGAACTGGACAGATCTGAGATGGATGGACACTCGCACAACACAAGAACTGTCAACTCCGCCCTTTAATCTAATTTCTCATCATTTCAATTCCAGCTGCCCTAACTGGTAAAGAGCGTCGCCCTTCGACAATGGATGTAGGTCACCCTGAAAGCCCCCGTACCCGTCATGACCTGCTGATAGCATCTCTCAGGTGTTCTACGCCTACACGTATGGGACCGCAGCATGGCTCAACCTCCAGGCAGTGCCATTGATCGTGCTGCCGAAGTTGATCATCAGCATTTTGGCGAAAGAGGCCCATCAGATAACCGGTAAGAGAGTCGAAGCGGTGCAAGCCCTCTCTTCGCTACATGTGGCAGACACACTGACTCGGTGGGAATGCCCAGATCTTGAGATTTACTTCGCTCGGTCGCTGGGATTTGCTCTGGTCTTGATCGCGCTGATTGTCTTGTTCTTCACGGGAGCAATCCCTCTGACGTCGAGCATCAGCGAGCCTGTGAGTTTGGAGGACCATGATCCCAAAGCCCCCTACGCGGTCCCGATACTGCGAGTGACGATGTTCTTCCACGCACTGAGCATGGTCTACTGCTATATGCGCTATGTGGGCTTCCAACAGACAGGATACATGCTGGGGGCACTTGGATATGGTGCCCTGGCGAGTGTGGGACTATGGTGTGTGGTGTTTGGGACGACGGAGGCCAGACTATCGAAGAGAACGGGAGCAGACAAGCGCACGTCGGGGTTTCCGTTCCAGAATGCGCAGGCATACAACAAGAGGTTAGACAAAAAGATGGGCTGATCCAAGGTACAAGGGCAGTCTGTGGAGCCTGAGGTACTTATTATGCATCCCATCGATATCGACGGCTGTTAAGCTGAGATGATGGACGAAGACGGAAGTAGGTATCTCCGTCCCGCGCCTTGTCACGTGTAAGAGTAAACCGGGCTGCGGTCCGGGCGAATGCCGCTGTCCAATCACAGCTCACGACGCTTCACTCCATCGGGCAGTCGGTTGCCGCTTCCGATTCTTGCCGCTTTTCTCCTCAGCTCCCCCGTGTGGCTGCTGCCGCCTCCTCTCTTCCTTCTTTTCCTCTCTCCTTCCACTCATCCTCGACGATTCTTTCAAAGCAGCAACTGCCCACCATCACCGAGCAGATCCACCGCGTCCTGCGCCTGCGCTGTGCAGTCTGCGTCGCTCAACCATACCTCACCTTAACCATTCCTCCTTGTCTTGCCAATGGACGCAGACGCTCTGCAGAACTTCGCCATGCCTGTCCAGCCTGCCCAGTTCCCGTCCTACACCTCTGAGAACGGTGGGCCCACGCCTCAGGATGTCGCTGCGGCCGCTGCTGGGTACGCCCCTGCCGAGTCCGTCAACGCGAACAACCAGGCCTTTGCGATGAACGCGCACAATGCCACACCCACACCCGCGGGCCATACACGACGACAGAGCAATAATGCGAGAACCCCAAACAGTGCCGCCTCTGCCTCGCGCAGTCCGCAGCAGACGCGATCCTCTGTCCAGACAAGAGCCTCCCAGAATGTTGCCTCACCTCCCTCGCGCAGTGGCAGCGTCGCGACAAATGCCACCATTACCACCCCTCAGGCCCAAGTCGCAGCGCTCAGTCAGCAGCCAGACACTCTTCAGGGCCAGCAGCAGTCTCAAAAGCAGAGTGACTTTATCTTCAGAAACGCGTCATCTGCCTTCCCTAATGGCACACCCACCGTGACGCGGTCGCAGGCAAAGCAATCCCAAGTCTATACCACTCCACAAGGCGTGGTTCACTCCGACCCATGGGCCTCACATCATCGCGCTAGCCCACAGCTGGAGACCCCGGTTCAGACATCGCAGCTAAGCATCGACGGCGACGCCGACGGGGCGACAGCTGCCCCTACAAACCCCTTTAGTGATACCTTCCCCTTGGTCACCGACCCACCAGATCTCGAAGAATGGCGCAGCAGGCTTTTCAACATTACCGACACCCTTGTATTGTCGGAAGAGCAATTCCTGACCTACTTCCCACACGTGGATAATGTCTACTCGCACCGCTCCACTCAGAAATACAAGCGCAAGGCCTTCGTCAGCCACTACTGGGACTGTCGACTCAAGGGCCGCCCCAGCGGAACTCCTAAGAGCGAGGACCCGAACAAAAAGAAGCGCAAGCGACAAGCTCGTGAGCGCGATCTTTGCGATGTCAAAATTAAAGTGACAGAATACTTCAGTGCGGAGGAAGCAAAGAAGCAAGGGCTGAGTCTGGCCACTGACGCCAATGGTGACGGGGGTCTGAACGACATGTCAGGAATGGGAGCTGACACCAGCGGGCTGACCATTGTGATGGAAGATGGTAACAGTGTTGGTGTTAGTGCCCCTACCAGCGCCATCGACCCCAACTTTGGCTTGTTGGAACTTCCACGTCGACTCCCCCAAGGCCATCCTGGTGCCGACGGCAAACGATGGTTTACGATCCAGCGCGTGCGAGGCAACCCTGGTGGTGGAGCGGTCAAAGACTCCAAACGTGACAGCAATGTGAATGGGGACGCTGACGAGGAGGATGACTCGATGCTCGACCCCACCCTGGACCTGGATCACAAGCATTCGCTCGAAGAGAGTGATCGGATCAAGAAGAACTCTGTTCAGAGATGGTTGGTGAAGGAAGAGAAAGAGAAGAAACGGATGAGCGTAAGTGGCTAGCTCGTCGGGAGCTACGATGCATACATCCCCTTTCTTCTCAGGATGCCTTACTAATGTCCGCTTTTCTTTACAGAAAGTGCCCACCACTGTGCCTCCCAATCCTGCGTCGACGAGCAGCGAATCTACCAGCCCAAGCTTCCGCGCCAGCGGCATGGCCTTTTTCACAGCTCGGAGTCATTCAGGACCCGCTCCTTCAAAGATCACCTTCTTTGCCAACAGCTTCTGCCCCTTTGCCCAGCGCCTCTGGATTGCCCTCGAAATCAAAGGAGTCCCTTATCAGATGGTCGAGGTTATGCCCGCGCATCTGGACAAGTATCGCCCTCCGGAGATGCTCGAGGTCAATCCAGAAGGCCATATTCCCTGTATTCGCCATGGCAATTGGGGTGTCTGGGAGAGCGGCGTTGTCCTGGAATACCTCGAAGATCTCGCGATTGGTCACTCTCTTCTGCCTCTCGGCAATCCTCAACTTCGTGCTCACTGTCGTTTGTGGACCGATCACATCAACCGCAAGATCCTGCCGAGCTTCTACAGCTTGCTATTGACGCCGCCGCCGAGTCCGCAAGGTGAACAGCCCATGGACCTGGATGGGCCGGCACACATGGCAGCCCACGCTAATGCGGCATCGACCGCTCAGCACACCATGCTCATTGCGACGCTGCAAAAGAACATCACTCTGTTGGTCAATGCCTCCCATGCCACCGGCCCTTTCTTCCTGGGAAGTGAGATAGGATTCGTCGATGTCGTGTTCGCGCCTTGGATCATTCGGCTCAGCCGTGTGCTGAGCTATTACCGCAATTTCCCCCGTCCTGAAATCGGCACTCGCTGGCGCCAGTGGGTTGATGCCATCGAATCGGACGAGCGCATCCGCCGAACGATCAGTGACGAAAACTCTTACCATGGCGTGTACAGAGGCGTCGGCGAGGACGGTTGGGATTCGCTTGTCTCCAAAGATGGTGAGGAACAGCAACGCAAGCCGTTCGTTGAGATTCAATACGCCAAAAAGGTCGTGGCACAGGAGGGATTCGGACTGGGCGGCGACGTTTGGGGCCGATTGAACGAGGAAGATACCATTCACCAAGAGAAGAGAGCTCAGGATGGAAGCGGAACGATGTGAACTGATGACCCAACTGTGGTCGTCGCATGAGCCCACCGTAGCCCACCGTTATGGGGGCGAATTCTTCTTTTTGCTTGTTGAGGTCGACAGCGGCCGGAGAGCGGTAAATGCTTTTCATTCCTGATGTGGTCGACCGTATTACCGACGACAAAGCGACTTCGCTATTCCGCTGTGGACGATCGACTGGTGCTGGGACTTGAGCAGATTGCTTTGCTATGCTTCGAACATACCCCAAGTTTACGGTGCTTGCAAGTTGCAAGACTTGCACGTATGTACGCGTACCATGATTAATCCATAGTCACTTTTCAATGCGTATTCCAATCTAGAGATTCCTCTTCCTTTGACTCTCGTCGGGAATCAAGTAGGGAGGTTGGTTGGCAAATATCTATTCGCCTTTTGATCTAATCTATCTATCTCCTTCTCTCTCGCCTTCCTTCCCACCTCCACTCCTTCCGGCCCAACTGGCTTCCTGCCTGACCTGGCCTGGCCTCGCCTGACCTCGCTTCGGGCCGTTTCTTCTTCCGTTTCCGAGACCGGAAATCAAAGAACCAACCCAAAATCAAACAAAGGGTGCGGCGGGGAGTGCAGTCACCTCTGTCCCTCTATGCGTTCGTGTGCCGTTGCTCGCCGCTTTAATTCGCGCTCTCAATCTCTCCGTCGTTGCGTGGCTGCGCTGAGCGAGGAGCGCCGTTACAAATGTCCTCGTGCTAGCTCACGTACATGAATTAGTATGGGAAGGGCCTCCGCCCTTTTCTTGTTGGGGGAGTCGCAGATGATGGATGTTCATTCATGTATAGGCCGTCAATCAATCAATCAATCGGTCAGTCAGTCGATCAGTCGATCGTTCGATCAGTCGGTATAAAAGCCCCTTTCGGTCGTAGGTTCGTCCGGTTTGTGAATCTCTCCCTCCTTCCCAGGGGCCGTGGAGAGGGATGCCCCTTCGGCTGGGGGGATCGGTGGGAACACCATGGAGTACAATGCTAGGCAATGCGATGCGATGTGATGCAGGCTCTCGCTCCCCCCGCTTTCCCCCTGCGCTGCCACTCCCACTCTATTTTGTCTGTTCAACAAAACGGACACGAATGCACCGCATGGTATGGTATGGCGCCGGGATGCGTGTCGAGTGGATAGAATGTCCTCCCGGAGCTTTCAGGGAGTCTGATAATGCCCTGTAGATTTTGGATCTTCTCCCTCATTGTATTTGCCATCGCTGCCCCGTTCCGCGCGAGTTCGAAGACCTGGATTCGTGTCTCATTGTCCCTTCCGAGGTCCTGGCTCTTCTCGCTTGCCGGGTGCGTCTTTAAGACGAGAGAGACGCGAGATTCGAAACATCTCGTCGAACGGCGTATTGTATGTCTGTGGTGTCCGACTTCATTACCGTGTCCGTGGAATGCATCGTCACTTAGGCAGCTCTGTCCTGGGCGTTAGGACGCCGTAGAGAAGGCGTGTATCCTAAAGGAAAGAGACATCGCAAGGGGCGTTGGCTTCACTCAGCTTGGCTGAGGGTTTCCTCGCGTTTTGCGATCCCGTTGCATGCCCGCTTGCTTGGGCTTTGCCTCAGCCCTTCTTCTCAACGCCCTTTTTCATCTTCAGGGCGTGAAGAGAAGCGTTTCATGAACCTGTCGCGGGGAGTGATGCCACGCTCGTGGTGTTGTTACTGCCCGTCTGGTTCCCTGACTGCATGGCCATGGAGCTGGGGCGCGGGTGGGCAAATCCAAAGCCACCGCGTCCACTCCCGTCAGGGCCACGCGGCGCCCGGATCGGTTGCATCGGGCTCCCAGCCCGCGGCGCGCGCGATCCACCGACTAAGCCTGCCGCTGTGTTTGCAGCGACACCATCCTCTGTGCGTCGTTGGAGGTATGCCGAATCCGGCTTTGGTCCATAGGACGCATCGTATAACTCTCGGTGTTGGGAGCCTCGCGACTGTGTGCGGGCATTCAAATTGTGAGGCCCAGCTCCCCCTATTGCGCCTCCACCACCACCACCTCCTCCTCTTCGGCCGCCTTTCCCTCCTCGGCCTCGATTCGGCGTCGCAGATCTGGAACCCGGCGGCGTCAGGCTCGAGGGGCTGGAGGTTCCTGACCTGTTGTATCCGACTTGGTGCAAGGAGGACGAGTTGTTGCTCCCGGTGCCAGTGCTGGGGGTGCCAAAGAGCTCTTGCCTCCGCTCCTCGTATTTGCGCTGTTTCTCCTCGCGGTCTCGAGCGGCCTGAGCCTGGCGCTCGGCCAACGTCTGCTCGCGCGCTTTGATCTCCTCCTCGTCCTCGGATGATTCGGCCCCGGCCTTCTTGTCGTTCAGGCTCAGGTCTTGTAGGCCTGCGAGTGCTCGGGGGGACTGGGAATGTACTATGGGACCCTTTCTGGAGAGCAGGATGGGCGGAGGCTTGAATTCGGAGCGAAGGGGTACGATATTGCGGGACTCGAGGAAGTAGTTTGTCTCTCGGGGTCCCTCACTGTAGCCATGTCAATCAGCAGTCGAGCAGGAAGCCCACTCAATCAAGGGAGGTGTCTTACGCTTCGGCCCATAGCTGGCGATTGAACTCAGCTTGCTGTGCGCGTCGCTCTGCCTTGCTGGCTTTGACAGTGGCTTTCTTGGTGGCTTCGGATGAAGTAGCTGGGGCATCCTGCAAAGCGCATTAGTATGGCGCAGAGACAGGTAGGTAGACGATTTGGGCAGGATGTCGTACATCATCGACGTTGGCGGACCACTCGTCCTCCCAAGAATCTGGCGCCTTGCTCATCGCAGGTGGTGGGGGGGAATGAGGTAGCGGAAAGGATTCGGAAGAGGGCTGGCTGGTAGGCAGGCCTAGTGCTGGCCGTGTATCGACGAAACCTGGGTTGTGCTGAACGAAGCGAAAAAAGTGGTGGCACGGCCGAGTCGACCAGGTCCTTCACCAGAATGAAGGCGGTGGAGGGTGGAGGGGAGGAATAAAAAAGATGCAGGTGGTGACAGGGTTCCATTCAGGGTTTCTGGGTTGCCGTTCGCCGAGGCTAAAAAAGGCTTAAAGCAACCTCGCGAGCCCCTATCACAGCCTTGCCGCGCTCAGCCTTGCGCACAGAGTATTCTCTCTCCGTGCCTTCACCAACCTCATGAGCACTGAGCATCATGTTCGATGCGTTCTTTAATCATGTCCAGCTGAATATTAAAGGTACGTAGGTATAGCGCGGTCTGGAGTATTGGTCATATCAGTCGCTGCAATGCGGTTCCGCCACCATCCCCCCATGCCACCGTCTTCGAATTCAGAAGCAGCTGTAGCGGCACAAAACGAGATTTTGGCCAGTGTCCCCTCGACAATGTTAACCTACATCAAGACTCACACATTAACTTAACAGATCATAACGCATCTGCAACCCTTTGATGAGATGACCTCCCCTTTGAGAAGTGAGACGATGACCCGTCGTCGTTCTTCCGTTTCTCTTTTACCAGGGCAATCTTCTCCCACTCTTCCCACTCCTTGGAAATCTCACCAAGCACCGCGGCCATTGCAGAGGCACTCGCCATGAGACCATGTCCTTCGGCCTGCAATACTCTCAATTCGCATCGCTTCATCACACTTTGTAGCCAACGCACGTTATCCAAAGGCACGCGTGAATCCTTCTCGCCATGGTGGATCACTACTGACCGGGTCACCTCGGGATATCGGAATCCAATACTTCTTCGCCGCTCCAGGCAAACAACCAGATCATTGGCTGGATTGGCGTTTTGCGTGGCCAGAGCCCAGATCCGATGTGTTAGCGTTTTGTTATAGATCGCTTGACGGGCTTCGGGGCTCAGACGAGGCGATACAGGTCGAGATACTACGCCGGGCTGCTTCATGAAGTATTGCGTTTGTCGGCGGGATTCGGATGTTGTTACTTTCGCCGGGACTGGCTGGATACCAAGGGATTCGTTGGTCGCTTGGTAGCAAGAAATACCCCGCCCCCGATTTGGTGTCCCCGTACGAGGACGTTCGGGTTCAAAGTCGGAGATGGCGTTAGCGAGGGCAATGTCCGCGGTCAGATCATTGAGAGGGTATTCCAAGGACGCTTCGAATTTCTCCAACTGCTTGTTCTTTTTGCTAGACTTCAGTGGCTTTGTATCCACGGACGCGCTCGTCGCCGTCAGGAATCTGGAATTCGCAACCTTCAGGATCTGCGTAGGCAAAACGCTGAGGAGCTTGTGCGTAAAAGGCAAATTCGCGATGGGTTGCGAGTCGGGCCCCAATGCCGCCCCTTTGGGCATCTGTGATGGCGGGATCCAAGGAGCGAGTAGATGGATGCGTCCGCGAACATACTGTGGCATTTTCAAAGCCGTCGCCAGAGCATATATTGCGCCAGCGGAATGCGCTAGGAGCGAAAATCTCGTGATTTCCAAGAAGTGGCAGATGACCGCGACGTCGTCGACCCAATTCAAAGGAGTGCATTGAGCCTCTGGGACTGACGAGCTTTCACCCACGCCTGGTCTATCTGGTGTGATCAGCCTCAGCCGCATCGTTCTGGCGAGCTCGTCGTAGAATGCGGTGAGGTATCGCGTTAGACCCATGCCCACGCAACATAGGACCACGAATCCCTTGGGATCCCCAATCTCCGAGAACGCAATAGTTCGGCCTGTGCGAGGATGTCGGATTTTCTGCGTGAACCGTGCAGCACCAAGAAAATTCTCGACTTCTTCTGTGATAGACTTCAATTCTGCCAGGGCAGGCTCCTGCTTGATCGAATACGTCGCAGACGTACGCTTGGCCTGGCTCGTGGGGTTGCGATAGATGCTGTTGCGTCTGGAGTTTGCAGCACTTGCCGGGTGGGAGGATGGAGGGGGATTAGTAGGGGGTGGAGTTTGATCGTCCTCTTGTGGAGGGTCCGAAATGATAGCTGGCATGCTCGCCAGATCGGCAGCCGTGATGGTCGCGGATAATTCTGGGGGTACTTCCACCTCTGGCGACTCGAGTACCACCTCGGTCACAGACAGCCTCGAACTCGGGTAAGGGCTTGATCGCTGTGACAGTTTGGGGTTGGCTATGGTGTGTCTCTTCGCCGCCCGCTCGGACTTCCTGGCCTCGTTCCGCCATTCCCTCTGGCGCTTCTCTCGAGCCTCCTGCAGTTCACGAATGCGCCGCACTGTGGAATCGTCGCCCTCGATCAAATCAACGTCGATGTTTAGTTCTTTGAGGTTCCGACCGGAGATGGAATAGCGGTTGTTGGAATCTTGCGAGGCGTCTGAGAGGCCCGTGACACTCCGTCTGAGAGACGATCGACGAGATGGGATCATGTGAGATGACACTTCCCCCCGGCTGAGCCGACTCAAAGCTGCCGCGGTAGGGCTCTCTGTGCTAGAATGATCTAGCTGCGTTCCGCTGGTTGAGTATCCATCAATGGACGAAGCACGCGTCGGGTACTTGTTCTCCTTCTCTGGCTCTATGCTGTACAGCGATTCGGTCTTTTGCCGTCTCTCTGACGAGACCCGCTTCGGAATGGAACGTGCACTGGCCATGTCGTGTATGGACTCAGTTGTTGGTTTGCGGCGCGGAGCGGCGCTCAGACCGCTGATGATCGAGAAGGTCGAGCTAGCGCTCGAGCGGTCTCGTCTTTCAATGCTGGGTATGCCCACACTCTCGGATTCGGCACGCGACTTGAGGCTCTGGAGAGAGTCCCTAGGAGCCAGGCCCGGCTGGGGCATTATCACAGAGTGAATCAGCGATCTACTGGACCTCTTGGACAGAACCGGCGGCCTCCGGGCGTAGCGAATGACGGGCGCCGCGGCGACCTCGCTCTCACTGGCACTGTCATCCGCGATTGGGGGATCGTGCACGTCCCGATCCAAGTCATCCGGGGCGGGATGCTCTGGCGACGTCCGCCGACTGTATATTTCTTCAGGAACGTGGATGTTGTTATCCACCGCCAAATCCGGTCGCGACGGCGTATGCGCAGAGGCCGAAATCTTGCTCAAGGAATCGATCAGCGAGGAGATGATCTGTGGAGGAGTCTGAGGTCTGTAGTTGGCAAAGGGTGGCCGAGGAACCTCGAGCGGACGAGGTTCCAGGTCGACGTCAAGGCCAACGTCACTGGACACAGTGCTTCGGTATGAATATTCCACTGGAGCAGCACCGTTGGTGTAGTCCATGCCTCACATCGCCTGGTGAGAATCGGGAGTCAGAGTAAGAGGGAGGAGGGAGGAGCGGGATACGCAGCCAGGAGTCGAGGCAGGGCCGGGAGTTTACTGCTGCTGCGGCCAATGGGCGGGTGGAACAACGCAGATTGGATGTGCGAGGTTCGTTTCCGAGGGCGGTAGGCAGTGACGGGAGGATGGCATCGTTCAAGAGTCGCAGGAGCGGTGGTCGGGCATGATGCAGTACATACGGTAGTAGAGGGAGCAGCGCGTGTGAGAGCGAACGAGAAATTGGAAAAGACAGAAAGCTGCAAACTCGAGATGCGCATCTACCGACCGGACGGTGCAGAGTGTCAACGCGGCTTTAGGATCCCCCTAAATCGATTCGTGCCAGTCCAGGGCCAGTACTAGAGGAGTGCAATGAAAATACTCCGTCTGGCTACGTGCACCCCCATTCCAGGGGTCAGAGCCGCCAGTAGCAGCGTGCTGAGGGCAAATGCAGAAATCAGCATGGCCAGGTTGGCGCGGATGATCATCCGCCCGTCAAGCGTCAAGAGCGGCATGGTTTGTTCGCCTGCACACTGCACCCTGCACCCTGCAGCAGCGCATCTCGGGGTTCCTGACAGCGACACTGGCAGCCCCCCAGCCTGCAACCTGCAGCCTAAGGTTCGCTACTCGTGTACGTAACTGACTTCATACATCGAGTCCAGAGACTCATCTCATCCGCTCTGGAGCCACCATCAAATCGCGGCCGATCCAGCAGAACACAACACGAATCGATTCATGCCAGGCAGGGATAACGAGAAAGAGAAAAGAGAAACTGCGAAGTCGGCTAAGCAAACCACGGAGGTGGAGAGTCTATTCTGGTATCCCATCCCTATCTAATATCTAACATCTAGTAGTGATGTATCGTGGTATCGTTCGAGGAAGCATAGTCCTCTGAAAGTGGAAATGCCCCTGCCAGCCTGTTGATGCAACAAAATAATCCAATTCTGTCCCACAACGCCTCGCTCAAAAGGAGATCACTGAATGTCACTTTTTGTTCGGGCGAAAATCGCTCTTCATCCCAAATGAATCAACAAAAAGGCGCTGAATGTGTTGCTGTCGCTGAAGCTGAAATCATGAGTCGTAGTAGTGTTTGCGGGACAATGACATCCTTGTGTCATTGTGGGTGGCCCCCTCTCCCATCTCTCATACAGCGACAGGTTGTTGCAGTTGAAGCTTTTCCCTCTCTTCACCAAATACTCTCCGGGACATCTCGAGCACCATCTCGAAACCCTCTCGGCCCCGGGCTGCGTTTTCGCGGAATCGCTCGACGCTGGCTTCTTCGATCTTGGTGCGGATCTTTTGCCACCCACCACAAAGGGCCACAATCTTCGCTTGTTGGCAGAAGTCCGTCTTTCCGCTGTGGTCTGCCGACGACGGCTGGTAGATGACGGTCTCGCGGCATTCAAGCAGTTTCGACCAGGTGATGTTCGTACTGCACATGGTGACCTTCTTGGCCACCGGGTCGACGTACGAAACCTCATAGACGTGGCTGGTGGTCTCGCCTCCGAGAATTGTCAGGATCCATTTTGGCGCTGATTGCTCGCAGGTGATGAGACGCTCGGTGCGAAGAATACCAGTCTCGGGGTCAACATGACGAGAGACCGTGTCGACGGCCAACACGTGTGATGCCTTATCGTTCCATGGGCAGTATTTCCGCCAGTTGTTTGTGCTAACCTCCTCCCAGGAGTAGTCAAAAGTGTAGGACGACGAGAAGATCTTCATGGCTGAAGTGAGGGCGGATACGGCGCGAGGAGGAGGGAGTTAGGGTCGCGGTGTGCGAAGGATTTTGAGTCGTGCACTCTTCGATTCGCGATTTCAAGGCGCGTCTGATAAGGCCGGCAGTAAGGGAAATGGAGTATGAGAGCTTCGTAAGTCTATATGAAGCTCTGGTGAAGCTCTGTATGTAGGAAAGGAGCGTGGATATGAGGATGAGTCTAATCGTGGAGAAGGCGTGAATATGAGGGTTCGTGGAGAAAAGAGGGTGCGAAAAAACCCTTAAAGCCTTAAAGAGGAGCAGCAGTAGAAGCAGAAGCAGATCCCGTTCGGAGTTCGGCTTTGCTGGCGCGAAGACATTTTTTCTCTCTCATCGGCCGGCCGGTGCTGTCAGTTGCTCGACGCCGGCTCCTGGCTGGCTGGCCGGAAAAGGTCGGGTGGAACATATGCCTTCTTATTGGCTGCTGACCCTTCAAAGCTGCCGGCGAGAACGAATACCCGTCCGTGGCCCGGGAGTAGTCTCCAGCCTCCAGGGTCCTTCTCAGCAGCCTGCAGTCGATGCCCTCGTGCCCATTCGCCCGTAACCCAGGCCAAAGTAAAGTCCCTCGCTTCTCCAGGATTGCTCAGCGGCCAAGTGACGGAGACGCGAAGTACGATGACATCGTGAGGCCGAGCAGCCTCAGCCTCCATTTATTTCTCACACCGCACACCGTCAACAATGTCGGAGTATTGGAAGTCGACGGTATGCTCTTTTTTGTCCCCTTTGTCCGTGCATTGCTGACTTGATAGCCTAGCCCAAATACTGGTGCAAAAACTGCAGCACCTATGTAAAAGACACCCCCTTCGAGCGGAGACAACATGAATCAACCGCGAAGCACCAGGGCAATCTCAAACGCTTCCTTCGAGACATCCAGAACAGCCATGAGCGCGGCGAGAGGGAAAAAGAACAGGCGAAATCAGAGGTCGAAAGGCTGAGCAGAATCGCTGGCGGTGACATAAACAAATCCTCGACTATAACTCTCACGTCTGCGCAGACGACGGCGGCGACCACCGCGCGGAAATCTGCGCCAGGTCCTCTGACCGGTGCGGATCAGAAGAGGCAATGGGTGCAGCTTGCCAACATGGGAATCAAGGTTCCTGAAAACTTTCGTTCGGAGATGGCAATGGCAGGGGATTGGCAGGTCACATCTCGACAGACCGTTGACGAGGCGCCGCCCGAAGCACCTCTTAGTGTTGGGGTCAAGAAGCGCAAACTTGAAGGACAGGACGACCAGGAGGAACAGGAAGACGCCGCGGTAGGCGAGCCAGTTGTGAGGCGCGGATGGGGCACAACTACGAAAAAATACCCCGGTCGCGAACAGGCCGACCTGGACGACTTGTTGACCGGATCAATCTCTTTGAAGAAAGAGAAGGTCGATTCTTCTGCTGTGCAATCTAAAACCGAGAGAAAAGACATCGTGAAGCGGGAAAGTTCGCCTCCAGCTCAAATCGCGGACGAGGGAGGCACCCTTTCTGCTCCCAAACCAGAAGACAGGCCTGATGAGAACCAAGGGGACCGTGGCGAATTTGTCAAAGATGAAAAGGAAGCAATTACAGAACCTGTATCGATGGACAAGATTCCGGAGCAGGTGTCAATCCCAGTTTTCAAGAAGCGCAAGGCCAAAGCATCATGAATCATGAAACGCTGGCCCTCAAGACTCGTGCCCCGTCAGCTCAGCGAGTTGAGTTGGAGGCGGCGCGCATCTCGGCCATGGGACAAGCGAACCGAACGTGGAGATAAGCGAGATCATGATCAAACGACACTCTGATATTTTGACAGATCACAGAGCGCTCTTGACCGCACACCGTTGTGAAACCAATGGTCCGAGGGAAGAAACAACTACATAAGGTGCCGCCATCGTGGCACAAAGTTCAAGATTGACGACCACTTGCATCTGCTGTCCCACGATACCCACGCGAACATGACAGCAATGGCAGGTCCATCCTCGATTCGACGCCTCGCGTATCCTGTGCCAACAGCAGAGACATACGGACTTGCTCAGATGTCATTTACACTCCCGAGAAGGATGCCTTTCCCAAGGGTGTGGTGCGACTGCATCAACTGGAATACGTATCGAAGGGTCTGATAAGATTGATCAAATTAAACGAAGAGCCGGGCCTCGTTTGATCGTCTTGTCGGGTGGGGACTGCAGAAGCAATAGCCGGGCGTCCGGGACCCGGGCATGCCAACTCGATTCGAAACAAGGGCAAGCAATGCAGCCCCGACATCTCCGGCCAGCAGTGGCCGAAGCGAGGGTGCGACACTCACCTGATACAGTAGCGGAATGTGTAGAGTACCTCACCTCCAGTACACTTACTACGGTATAAACAAGTACTCCGTGAACGTCCTTGCTCCGCCTTTGGGTCTTTGGGCCTCTGGACTCTGGAGTCTGGAGATCAAAACCTGAATGATCGATGATGAGTGGCGCTCTCTAAGCTGTCCTGGATACTGCGTGACATTGCGTCAAACCATCCCTCTTCTGTTTGATGACGGGTCCCCGACGCTCCGGCACACTGTTTCCGTTTTCGTTCCACAAACCCACTGGGCTCTCAGTGGCCAGAAAGCATCGGTAGGAAAGGAGCCGGGCCTTGTTTCGAAAGAAAGCGATTCGCATGGGCAAGAGTCCAACTGGTGACCAATGGCGGCGCGAGTAGTGCCCAGGTTCATTTCGAGTCATTTGGCATCATCGGAGTGTTTCCAAGTTCCAATGAAGCTATCGGCCTGCTCATGCGTGTAGCCGTCAGAGGGAAGGCGGAGCGAGTACCGGGAGCATCGCTTAGCTGGGATGCCAGCCACTTGAAGAGACTGCTGCTCCTGGAGACTCGAGCCGCCCTGTCCCTTCAGCAGCTGCTTTGCCTGGAAGGGCATGGCGTAAGCCTCTGCTCGGAGAATTGTGCTGGAGCGTCACCGGGCCTGGCCTGGAAGGGCGGGTGAAAGAACCTTGGGCGTTTATTCACAGGCTTTCGATGGTCCTGCTTCCCGTTTCTGGATTTTGGGAGGTCTTCGGTGTCATGGTCGCTGCAGGATGCCTTGGGCAGAAATAGGCTATTATGCTGAGGGGCTTGTGAAGGATGAGCCCAGGCTTGCCGGGGTCGAGGACCTTCGTTGCTTCCATTTGGGTTCCTCCAGGTTCTTCAACCGTAAGAGGGTCCTCCGTATGATATCGTGCATTCTCGCCCTCGTCTTTGCCCGGACACACAGGGAGGACTCGGAAAATGTGACACAAGGGCAACGCAAAGATGGGTGACAAATGGTACCTCCTCGGTTCCGGATCCAAGGCGGGCCACCCTGCCTGTGGCTGGGCGATCATTTAAGGGCAGGGGTTCCTGGTCTGAAGAAGCCTGAAAGGACGGCGACCTTCTTTTCCTGAAGAAAGTGGACGAAATGGGGTGTTGACTCGTGAGTCTCAATCGAGGCATGCATTTTCGGAGTGACGGGGGAGGTCGTCTCGCTAAGAAGCATACGCAAACTTAAAGGCCCATGCTTTCAACCTTGTGGTCGCGGTCACGGTGGTCCTGACCATCGGGTTGGGCCCGAAGAATGCTACTTCTCCAGTAGCTCGGTCGCCCTCCTTTTCGATCCTCGCATTTTGCTTTCCTTTGAATTGTTTCAGTTCAATAAGGTGACGGGGGTGCGTAGTGATCAAACAGCCGGGCTTTGCTGGGATTCAATCATATCACACGCCAATTTTGATCTCTTTGCGACTTGGGTCTCGTCCCCCTTGTCCATCGGTGGAATTTGATCGAGTCAACGAGCCAGGGGTGGCGCCTCGGGCTCGCTGTGAACGAACCAGGAGTGGGATAGGACCGGCGAGAGAATCAGGTAGTGGAGCGCGAGGATCGACCAGGTACGAGTATCCCTCATCGGCAGGAAACCAGGACTTCGGGCTCAGTGCTCTGTGCTCTCCTTCACTTTCTCTCTCCCTCTTGTTGTCCACTCTTCGGGAGCCTCGAGAGCCTGGGGGATGGATGATATGGTGGTTTCGATGCTGACATGGTCACATTCAGAGCAGTCAGAGACAGGAAGGATACGGGCGGCGCTGTGACCCTAGGCTCGAGTAGGGAGGGAAAAGAGACGGCGCGGTGGAGACGATTTAACCACTGGGCTCGGTTGCAGAGGAGAGCACCCATTCCGGCATCGCTGTGAGGTGAGTCTGTGTCTGTGACTGTCACCTTCGCAAGTCAAGCTCACGGCTCAGCAGTGCTGAGTGCACAACTCACGAGTCACAAGTTAACCCACCAGACGGCAAGACGGGGCGCCGCCTCAGGCCTGCCTGCGGGCTGAAGCTGGCTCTTGCTTGCCTCTTGGAAGTTGGAGCTGGGTACTTTCCTTGGCCCTCTTTTTCCGTGTGGATGCGACCGACTCCATTTCTCGAAAGAAAGGCTATAGCCTAGCAGGGTTCTAGAGTGGCTTGGCAACGGTCGAGCAGCAGCAGCGTGTTTCCCACAGCCAGTGCCCACTGCCCACTGCTCACTGGCAGCAACGCAGTGAGCCAGCAGGGCTCAAGTGGGTGCGGCCGACGCAGCCTGCAGCCTGCAGCCCAGGGGCACGCACGACTTGAGGCCCAGGAACTTGGAAGGTGCTTCGTCGCTGAGACTGAGAGTACGTGCGTGCGTGCGTTTGTGGTAAGTACGAGTATGATAGCCCGCCAGTTTCCTCCCCCTCCCCCTTCGTGCTTCGTCGGTGTTTTCCACGTGCAGCCTCAACTTCCATGAGGCCTTTATCTCCCAACTTCCCGCTGCTGCTGCTGCCTCGTGCTGCTCTCGAGTCTCCTATCGAGTGTCCACTACTGTCCAGAGTCGCCGGCCGCTGGCAGCCCAGGCGTGCGATCGGTCGTTACTCTGTACAGCTAGCACCCCCGATGCACACTGCAAGCGGGAATGCACCAGGCCTGGGAGGGCAGGCGCTAACGAGTTGACAACCTGCAGGCTCTGGGCCTAAGCGGCTTAGACTCGGGCCTAAGGTCGTCTGGCGCCGGGAGATGCCCTAAGCGAGAAGAAGCCTTGCGACTGGGAGCCAGGGGGGGTTTCTCCCACTGATCACACTGGTGAGACCCGCGCCGCCTCGGGGCCTTCGGGGGCAGGGGGCGCTACGACTCTGAGTCTGGCGACGACTCGAGGCCTTGTGGCTCCAGCACCCGGGGCTCAGGGCTCAGGACCCAGGGCTCGAGTCACTAGCCTCCTCTGTCTCCAGTGTGCCCACTCCCAGACTCCAGAGCCGGGTTCTCGAGCGCCCGGCGCGCTCGTCTCCTCGAATTGCATCGTTTAGGGCGGCTGAGCGAGTCGAAGCGATCCCAAGCGAGGCTTCGTGTCCAATTTCGCCATCCATCTGATTCATGCTCACTGCGCTTCGGCACTTGGGCGTCCGCGACGCCTTGAGCAAGAGGCCACAGCCCTGAGGCCAGAACCACTCGCGACTGGCCGTCTCTTCACGGGGCCTGAGCTGTGAGCACTGAAGAGCCAGAGGGCACATCCCAATCCCATCGCAATCCCCATCCTCCATCCCCAGGATGGCCGCGCCCGCTGCCTGGCCACTACCGTCAGTGGTGACTGGAGGAGCCCTGCCCACTGTCCACTACTACTGCGACTGTTCAGCGTCGACGGGCCTTGATTGATGCTTCGGTCAATGATGGATCCTCCTGCTTCCGGCCATTGCCATGGCCATTGTTGCCCCATGCCACCTTGCTCTCCAAAGGAACCACAGTTCGATGTGTGTGTGCTTGCAAGCACACCACCACCACCACACCACACTTCACTCCTCCCTCCAACCTGTGATCCGGGCACAATTCTGCCCTTCCTTTCCTTTTACATATTCGCCTTTGCGCTGGCTCCGGCTGCTTCAGAGCCGGGTCTCCATTTTTTTCGCTCTGCGTCCCCGGTTCCTGCGTGTTCTTTTGCGTCGCTTGCTCACCTTGCATTTCGTTGCTTGTACTCCGTCACCCCTTCTCCAACTCCCGCCCCCGGTTCTGGGCCACCTGCAAAGGGAGACAGACACCGGCGAGGACAAGACGAGAGAATCGGGAGCAGAGGAAGACGAGCCTTCACGGAGGGCGGTGTGCGATTGAAGGGATCGAGTTAGAGCGCTGACGGGTCCGGATACTTCAGTGATGAACCTCGATCTGGCGGCTTGAGGTAGTCAATCCCACGCCCACGTCCTTTGGCGGCTCGCAGTCAAGAAAAGAGAGAGCAGATCCTGCAACGGCAGCGACGACGCCAGGAGGATCCCGTCGGTACAACTGAGCGGCGACAACCCTTTCAGACAGGCCGATCACGTTGGCTGCGCGGTCGTGTGAGCCCTTCAGTCCATCTGGGCCTGCCCGCTGGAAGCAGCAGGAGGCGAGACGACGCGGACCTGATGAACTATTCCAACATGACCACGGCGGCTCTACAACCCTCGACGGCATCCATCAGCCTTCCTCCCATCAGCAGCATTGATTTCCATCCGCAACTGGCGCACCGGTCGTCGCCCGAAATGATGCAACCGCTGCCACCTCCTCCGCCAGCGCCGCCGCGTGTACTACCACCACTTCCATATCCCTATGCCGGGCGACCTGCACCGCCTCCGCCGCCGCCACCTCATATCTCCCACGAGTACGTACACGCGGCGCGGCCGCTGTACCCGGGGCTTCCGCCCAGCTACCAGCCGATGCCCGGACGCATGCCTCTCCCCTCGACGACCGACCCGAATCTCATTGTGGCGCCCACGCGACACAAGGCCAAGGAAGTGAAGAGACGGACCAAGACAGGATGCCTGACATGTCGCAAGAGGCGCATCAAGGTGAGTGGCTGACTCTGTTTCCTTTTTGCTTCCCTACCCAATTCGGCCGCGGGCGAGGAGAGGACTTCTATCTGGTACTACACCGGGCACATTTGGGCACCGGTGAGCTCCCCCAACTTGACGGCTCGGACAGTTTTCTGGCAGCGGGCACAAGGGGAAGGGGAGCGCACCAAGGCGGCCGCGGCACCAATCCTATTCATTTTGGATCCCAAGGGAAGGGCACCACCACGCACCACGCACCACGCACCACGAACCAAGCACCAGGCTCCGAGCTCCAAGCTCCCAACCCAACCTTGAGCCCAGGGGCCTTCGGGAAGGGGGGAGAATCGCTAGCGAGGCAACTTTACACGTGCTCCACTCGGGGAGCCAGACCCCAGCGAGCATTGTGCACCCCAAGAGGGAACCTCCCGTGGCTGCTGGGCCCCTTTTAGGCTTTGGGGCCTATGATCGACACTGCCACTGCCAAACTGCTCCCCGGCGGCCACTGGCCAGTGGGCGAGGCCCAGCGGTGGTTCTCCAGCGTGCTCCAGCGGTGCCTCTGAGCCAGGACTCTCCAGCGCCCTCCAACCCGCCCCTCCCCGCTGTCACTCTCCTACTCTTCCCGTGCACCGTCGTGACTGGGACGCACCTTACTCTCCACCTCACCACACCACGCACCACTCAACAATCACCACAACAAATCATCAATCCGAGCTTCGTTCGCATCCAGCCCTCTCCTCCTCTTCAGCGCTACCACCATCATCATCATCATCATCAATCACCCTCTCCCTTCTCTGCCGCTCTGACGAACGCCTCATCCTCGCCTCGAAATTCCCCTGCTCTCTTTTTTCCTTCCTTCTCCCGCTTTCGGCAGCTGCGCACCGCTCGGGCCTCGCTTGCACCTGCAGCCGGCGGTTGCCCTCCTCCCCTGTCGTCCGTCCTGTCCCTTGCATATCACATCTCTCGCGCGCGTCGCATCCCACGCCAGACAGACACGCTGACTAGCCATTTCTCAACCACAGTGCGATGAAGGCCGACCAGAGTGCAGGAACTGCATGAAGAGCAAGCGCACCTGTCAGGGCTACGATCCAGTTTTCCAGACTCAAGGACCACATTCACTTCACCCAGCGCCGTCGACCTCGGGCGCCCACAACCCTCACACGACTTCTTCCATCAACGCCCAAGCCCGAAGGTACCCCACCGCTGCTCCCATCAACACTCCTCTCACCAGCCACAATCCGTCCCTGATCGCCAGTTCACCGCGAGACCACAACGACTATCCCTACACTCGCCCGCCGGAACAAGTGCTCCCTCACCTCAACCAACCCTATCATCTGGATGGTTCTTCCCAGAGCGGGATACCTCCTTATGCGCCCTCTGGACGCCGTAAGTTTGTGTCGCTCCGTCTTGCCGCCTGGCTGTCTAACCTGGGCTTAGTGCAATAATGACCACCGTCGAATCTTTTCACCCTCGCAGGACTATTGAGTCCATCTGTACCATCGCCGGGACGAAAGTCCCCAGTATTCCCCCCATTCCACCCGACTCGGTGCCGAATCTGGAGTCGATTCGCAGGGTCTACGACATTGCCTTTGCGCCGGGCCTGGACAGCCTCCTGGAATCGGGCCCGTCCAAGTGGTTCGCCCGCGAGGGATTCCCGCTTCTATGTGCAGATCGAGTCCACTTGGGCAGCATGCTCGCGTATCTCACGCTGGTTAGCAACCATGCCGATACATCGACCGAAAATGCCACCCTGGCCAGCCAGGAAGCTCGAGTCTCATGGGCGCTGCTCGAGATCTGCATCCGACCCGACCATGACAGCGGTGAAGAAGCGGACAAGCTTGCGCGGCGTTGTCGGGCACTCGGCGCGATCTTGACCGGCGAGTCGTTTAGCAGTCCGACCACATCGATCGCCGACTTTGTCCATCAGGACGAGGTCGACCCCGAACCGAAACTGAGTGCCCTGGAAAAGCAAATTGCGCGACGGTCAGATGAGTTCTGGAAGTTGGTCGAAGCAGTCGCGGCGAGCCAGGGATTGAATGGCCAAGGCTTGTCTCCTACGGCTGTTCGACAATGCCGTCCCTATCTGGATGGAAAGGAAAATCGAGACATCATCTATAACATCATGCTACTGGGATCCCACTCGGGCGACCACGGCGATCTGACATCAGAACGAGAACTGGCGAAAAGATATCTACACAGTCAGGCGAATGGACGGGCCACGAATCAAGTATTTGCGACTATCTCTGGCATGGCGTTGAGGGCGTTTGACAGATGAGGGAAGGTGGATGATGAATCCATCTTTGTTTTGCTTCTCATGGAGGGACTCGCCTTCGGGTGGATTTGATTTCCTCATTTTCAAGACATGGCCTGCTCCTACTTTTCTTTTTCTTTCTGTTGAGCCTCGGCATTTGAGGAGATTGGAGACATACCCCTTTCTGTTATGGGACCACGCGGGCGTCGAAAAACACCTTCCGATTTCAATTCTTCAACCACGTGTGGTTTCCCCGATCTTCCTTTTGTTGGTTGATTTCCTGGGTTGTCTGGCTCGATGGCTTGGAGCAGGCGACTATGGAGACTATGGCATGGATCATGTCTCCCGTTTCCAGCACACAGATAGCGGATACGAGAATTCGGAGATGAATTGTTGGAAGTCATTCCAACGCATTCCGTCTACGTTCTGTTTCTTTGCGTTCACCATGCTGGTCAACATGAGAGCGACGTGACATTGAAAGGCTTGGTGAGTCTTTCTGGATGTTCTGAAACCTCAGCATGTCTGGTTGATCAGGGGACGGGCTAGACGTGACGTTCCGCCAGGTCCGGTCTGGATCACGATCAAAGGCCTTTCTTTGCTTTGCTTGAGATGCTGCTAGCTACTAGCTTGGGAAACATGACACCAAGTATACTAAGTAACTAGTACTCGTAGGGATTCATCCTTGCCAGTCTTTCCTAAAAAGGGAGATTCCGCTCAATAATGCTTGATTGAGGCCCCATGAGAGCCATGAGAAAGGGGCAAGTCGAAGCAAGCGAGGCGGAGCCCGTCGAGCTACGGTGCGGCCTGTGGGCCATGAAAAATCGCGAAAACGCGGCACGGCAGGAAGGGAATGGGATGTACGTACATAAACAAGGTGAAGGTGGTAGGTAGGGCAGGCAATAGGACAGACACGCGTGATATGCATTACCTTGTCGACGCGAAGCGAACCGAAGGACCCGAAGCGAAGGGGAGGGGGGAGGAGGATGGAAGCGGGACGACCAGGCGCGGGCGCACAGGTGCATAAGGTACTAATGATGAGTACGAGTACAGGACTGAAACCCGAACGAGCGGCACCCGCTACTACCACGGACCATCATGCTTCGCGTGGGCTCCAGGCTGGCTTGGAGGCTGGGGCTCCACGAGTCCAGGCAGGACCCGCAGGTGTCATGTCCATGTTCTTTTCCATGTTCATGAGATTACGAAGACTCGGACTCGGAGGATTCGACGAAAGCGAACGGCATGTCCGGGCGGGCGGGCAGATCGGGAGGGGAAAAAGATGGAGACGAAACAATCATGCCGCTGTACTCGTACTGTACGTATAAATGGCGGGGATTGAACGGGACACTGTTTGTTTGTACCCCAGTAAATGCAATCCAACAACAGCGACCGTGCGGACAGGAGGGAGGGCGGGCGAGTTTACAGCCTCACTACCTCATCGGTGCTAAACATAAAGTTCAAGAAATGCAAGTAAGGTGGAAAAAGAGTCCGAGAGAGAGGAAGGAGGTGATAGACAAAGACAAATTAAGTAGATCAAATGTGGATCTTCTAGGTCCCTGGTATGTACCTTACGTACACAGAAAGTATATCTTTACTACTTAGTACTTAGTACTTACTCCCCCGGAGTCCCCGGACTCTGGACGCGACGCGTACGCGTGGTATATGGATGGGGAATTATGGGACGGTTTACTTTAATTTTAATCTAAAGATGTTGAGTCAATTAATTACTTACGACATCGAATTGAATTGATCAAGATATTCATCACGTAAGGAAGGATTGCACAGAGTCGAAGTCGAAGGTGACGTTCACGAGGCTGATACGCTACTTACTACGTACCCCCTGACGCTCTAGACGAGGCTGTGTGTGTCTGAGGGCTGAGGTACAGTCGTTCAATAATGGGCCATCCCCTCGGGGCGTGGGAAAGGTATAAATAGGAAGGGGGAAATTGATTTTGGTGAGGTGTCTTGAAAGCTGGAAGTGTCATATGAATGAATGAATGAATGAATGAGTGAATGTACTAGATATAGCAGGCCACTTCCTTTCTTCCTGCCTTGGTCTCTTTCCCTCACTGTTGCTGTTTTTGTTTCCTTTCCTTCTGGGTAGTATCCCCGTTCCTAAACTGCTGGAAGTTGATCGAGCCTAAGCTAAGCTATGCGTGATGCGTGCTGCGTCCATACCTGCATGAAGGTGCATGCATTTGTATGAGTCGCTCTCTGTCAGGTCCCAGTGGCATGTCCGGTGAAGCGTGAAAGGCGAATAATAACCTTAGATCAAGTTGACTCTTCCTCCTTGCAGCCCAGCTTAGTGAAGCAGTGCCAGTGCGCTCATGTCATGGATTCATGTCCTTCCATAAGCAAGTCTGCTCTTGACCGCTGTTCTCCTCTCGTCTTGATCTCTTTCGGGGGAGGTGGTTGCAAAGTCAAATGAAGCTGTGAAGGCCCTGACGAGATGGAAATGCGTCGACCCGCGTCCTCTCCTCCGCTTTCCTGCAACGTGGCGCGTTGCTGTGAGGGCCTCGAGGATGGGTGGTAAGCACCGTTTGCGTGCCTCATCGTACCAAGAGCAAGAGCACAGGAGCATCGCATTGTGTTTTGCCATGCGGGAGGCAGTGGGTGTGGAGTTGGGCGTGAGGGATTGTGTCGAGATCACCAGCACGTTTTGACCATCATGGATGTGTCGGGCAACGAAGCACTTCTGCGTCCATGTCGTGAGCGCCCTCCTGCCTGTCGATGTGGGGAGCTGGATGAAGCCAGTTGCGCCACCTTTTCGCGAGCTATTGCCTGCTGTCACTCTTTTCAGCCCGGTTGGTGTGATGTACGAGCCCACCGAGAATGGTATGGCGGACTCGGACTCTGCAAAAGCAAGTACATATCTGAGTAGATCTTGTCGAGATTTTTGTTCCGCGGGACTAGGAGGTCCAGAGCGTGCATGGAATCCCGCTCAATGATGGTGACTCTCGTCGTGATGTTGCTTCTTCTTCTCAATGCTGACGATGCGGTTTCCGCCCATCTTCTTGATCTCCTCTTCCAACGTGCCCAGAGAATCCAACTCCGCGATGTCGTCGCTGCCTCCCAGGCTCTGCGAGTTGATCATGATGTTCGGCACGGTCCTCCGGCCGGTCAACGTCAGGAGGAGATCCTGCAGCTTACGGCCGAGGGTCGGGGCGGGTATGCCATCCTCTTCGTCGTCGTCTTCGCCGTGAGCTGAGGGTGGCTTCGGCACGGGCGAGGTCATCTGGTCCAGTTCTACAACGTAGGGTGCCGGGCTAATGGTGTAGGTATCCAGCAGAAGCGCTTTCGCACGTTTCGAGTACGGGCAGTAAGATTTGGAGAAGATGATGACTGTTTTGGTTGGTCAAGTCAGTACAGATACACCCAGCCGGAAAGCTGCGTATGAGAACTTACTGGGACTCTTCTTCAAGATACTCTGCAGCTCTTCCCTGGCCATCTCTTCACCCAGGTCGACCGGCTTTTCCGTCTTCTTCCCCGTGTGGACGGCATCTTCGTCTTTGCTCAAAGTTGGATCCGTGACGCCGCTCGAGCTGTCAACAGGATATTTCGGCTTCTCCTTCTGCGCGGGTTTCTTTGTGTCCATGCTGGCCGTGTCGTCGAATCTGATTGTTGAGGTGTAAGGCGCGCTCTTCCGGTCTGCGCCCGCGCCTGGGGTGTGCTGCGGCTCGCCCACCACAGGGTGTCTCTCCTGGCTGTCCAGAATCATCTGAAGCTCGCGGTTGGTTTGCATAGTCAGTTCTTTGTCCGAGAGGTCTCCTCGGAGGACGCCGCGGCGACGCGACAAGGAGGCTTCGGTGGTCCGGCGGAAGTCGGTCGAGGTCTCGCCAGCAAAGAAGAGTAGGTAGATGAGGATAAGGGCCAGGGCGAGCCCGAGGGCGTGGGAGCGGCGCAGGCCAGACATGATGTCGATGATCTCTGTTTGGAGGTATGTGGGCGCGATACAAGGGTTTGATCGGAGAAATGAATGAGGCTCAGGCGGAGGCGGAGGCTGAGGCTGAGGCTGAGGCTTGATCGATACTGCGGGGTCGGAGGCCGAGGAGATACGCAGTATAGGCGTCTGACTGTGCAGATGCTGTCAATAGAAATATTCAGGGCAAGAAGGTCGTGGACTCGTGGCAAGAAGAAGACGAGCGACGAAGCGAAGTGGGAGCGCGACCATTAAAGAAACGCGCGTGAGCAGAGAGCGAGAGAATGAGATGCCGTCCGGAGAATTCTCAAAAGGAGATGAACGAAGACTCTTGGTAGATTTGACGTGGCTCGATGTGTCTTAATGGGAGTCGTTAGTCAGGGACCAGGCGCACCGAGCGAGCAAAAGACAAGAGATGAGTGGCCAGAGAAGACGGCACGCGAGACGCGACAAGGGACGGACGGCCTTGACTTCTTGGACGCCATCCGGGGAAAAAGAGGCGAATGTGACGAGGGTCAGGGATTTTACGAGCAATCTACGAGTACGAGTACGGACTCCGGGTCACTCGTAGGTCCTACGGATACGTAACTTTTTGCTGAAGGGATTCCCCACAAACTTGGGCTGATAATCTTGCTAAGCGAGGAGCCGTTGTCGCCGTTGACTCTGTAACGTCCGACACATCCTGGGAACTTGGAGGGGTGGTGAAGGCGAGCGAGAGCGTCGAGACGAGGAAGAAAAGGGGCTGATCTTGGGATGCGGGATGCGGGATGCAAGGGCGGATAGGAATACTGAGGAGGACGACTACTACTACTACGAGTACTCTACTCGTACGGGCCTGAAGTGTCACTTTTGACGCGAGAGCAAGCCAGCCTAAGTCCGGACCTCTTTGAGAGGCTTTGACTGTGACTTAGTGTCAGTGATGGGAAAAAGAAATGGCCCCTCAGGCTCAAAGCCGAGAACAAACATGCCGCGCCCACTGACACGCTGTCACCCGCTGTCACTATCACTGACAGGGATCCATCCATATCCATCCATAATCCGAGAGCCAACACTTTGGCCGCGAGCACGGATACTCCTGTGTGCTCGGACTCCTTGAGTCATACGAGTACAGTCCGGAGTACTCGAGTACATATTGTCACACAACCGAGGACAAGGCAAGAGACGAGAGGAACAACTTCTTGCAAAGAAACTCTCATGGAGGCTGGAGAATTGACGAGGCTGAGGAAAGGCAGTGGAGGCCCGCCTTCGAGTTCTGCCAAACCCGATCTCGATTTATTGAGACAATCGTCTATACATCCTTATGTATACTCTCCCTCACGTTCGTCGCTAGTCGTCACACATCTTATTATCCAGCGCCGTCCCCCACTTCTTTCCAAAAACGCCTTGCAACCCAAAGATGTAGGAACCTTCTTGAAGTAAAACCATGGGTCCCTGGTATCATACTCGTCGTTTCACGCCATCAATCCTCCAAGGACAATCTTTTGCACCCCCATCATCTCCCTCTTCGCAGTTTCCCGAGACGCATGCTCAAACTCGCGGATGATCGCAGACACCATCACCTTTCGTATTCGACCGTCCACCTTTGTGAACAGGTCGCTGATCACCGGTGTACAGGCGGGCGGGCCCGTGAGGATTTGCAATAATCTCTGGTACGTGTCGATGAGCACGTCGCATAAGGTGGCAAAGACGGTGAAGAAGTCGGGGGTGAAGGGCAATGGAGGAGTCTGGAGATGGGTATACGGCCCTTCATTCGGCAACAGTGTCGAGTTGGGGGCATCGAAGGGCGCAGGAGATGGGAACGCCGACGCGCTGGGGAAGTTCGACAGTGAAAAAGCCCCGGAGGGAGATGGCGTCACCAGCGTGGTGGCCGAGGAGGCAAACGAGATCCCACCCACACTGGTATCGATGGATGGCTGTGAAAGATGGTGTCCAATCTCTGGCAGAGTCGGCGGTGAACTTGTCGCAGCAAGCATAGGCAGTCCGATTTCCGAGACCGGGCCACTCGATTTGCGAGGCCGCGACGTCGTGGCTGCTCTCTTGAACATCTGAGGGATTCGCGCTCGACTCAATGAGCTGGCGCTACTTCCATCGGGAGGATGGTGTTGCTGGAAGGATTCGAATTCCGACAACAGGGTGTTCAGACTTCTCAAGTAGTCTTGTGCCACATTGGCACTGCTGGCCGCCGTACTTTGAGCGTGGGACTGAGGATGCACATCGAGGATGGTTGGCAACGACATCCCCAACAGCATGTAATTCACTGCCCGCCGCGACAATCGGCTTGGGGTGTAGGAGGGCAGTCGCGTGATATCCGACTCGTTGAACTGGACAGTGTTGAACCAAAAGGCGCGGCCCTCATGCGCCTTGCGCAAGTATTCCAGTGTCGCAATTCTCTTGTTGCTCAACTCTTGGATGTGAGTGAACAGCGCGGTCGTCGTGGGACCACCACCGGACGATGCTGCTGCGCCAGAAGAGTTGGCGAGCATCCCATTGAGTACCGCAGTCGACGACGGGACGTCCGCCGGCCCTGGCACCGGGACCTGTCCATTGCTGGAGGCATTTTGACCGCCTGCACCCTCGCTTCCTGCGGGCCCATTACTGGGGGTCTTTTGAACGATTGTCCGAGTGATGACGGAGGTATTGTAGAGGGGGGTGAGGCTGCCGACCGGAAGAGGGAGCATGTTGTCCGCTGTGGCGGCGGCGAGCCCGCTCACGTCGCTGTTCGTTCGAGAGACGACGTCGGCTCGGAGGGAGTTCGAAGAGACAGAAGCAGAGGGGGCGGTGGTGGTCCGGTAATAGCCCGGTCGAGATCGAGGGTGAGACGGCGCAGAGGCGTCGGCAGGGAGGGAGACATCGATAGACCCGAGAGGCTTGTGTCGGCGAGAGGGCGACCTGGTAATCTTGGAGAGAAAGCCAGAAGTGGTAGGTCCCCCTGCTGAGTTGGTCGAGCTGATCGAGCCATCGCGCGAAGATTGAGGTCGCGCAGGCGGATCGGTCATACTCTCCTCCTGGTGTCTTCCTGGATTGATTGACCTGATTAGACTGGGCCAAATCGGATGGCGGAGGCGGATCGGGCTCGTTAGATTGATCTGGGGGGAGGGGTGGGTGAGGTGCGGACGAAGTCTGGTACATGCGATGCTGAAAAGGGAGCGGCAGCACGGAGTCGAGCGAAGCGGTGATGGTTTGGTGGTTGGGTGGTTTTGGTTTGAGCCTCTCCAGTAAAGGGTCAGGGATTCGTGGATTTGGATGGTGTTTCGGACCTGCAGTAATACACACTAGTCCTCGAGTAGTCCCAGTGCTAAGGTATCTTTGTACCTTATGTACGGAGTACTGTAGGCACCTAACCTTTTCATGAAGAGCCTGCGCGCGTTATACAGGGGTTCACATAGTGCAAGCAGTAGCGCGTACTACGCGCACCATTAGTGCCTACTAGTAGCGCTCCCTCTCCTAAAAGTCCAGGTTGTTGCTGCTCTGCTTCTCGTGACCTGTGACGTTGACCACCTAATCCTTTCTCATCCCGCCAGATCCCATCATCGAACACCTACTCCGTACCTTGACATACTTTGGAATCGTCTCCGTACTCCGCCCTGTCCCTACTCACGACACCCGGCGGAACCTTCATGCTCCATCACTCGCGCATCTTTTCCTCCTCAGCCGAGTGATTAGGCCTGCCTCTCTCTGCTGCACGGATCGGGCCAAACCCCATCCGTCGCGTCTGACGGCAATCCCCAGTTTGTTTAGCTCTCACCCCAGAAATCGACAGCAAGATGGATGTGCCCAAGCCTGGCCATTGGCCGGTCGACCCTCAAGAAGACGAGGAGATCCAGGAAAGCCGGATCTGGGTCGATGGCTGCTTTGACTTTGCCCACCATGGTAGGTCTCCGACTGTATGCCACCGGTTTTCGATAAAAAAAATGCCCTGACGCGACTATGCAGGCCATGCCGGGGCCTTGAGGCAAGCCCGCCAACTGGGAAAGGAATTGTACATTGGAATCCACTCGGATGAAGAAATCCTCGAGAACAAAGGTCCCAGTGTCATGACCTTGGAAGAGCGGTGTGTTTTGACTCCTTCCATAGCCCGATGGCTCGCAAACTGATCTTCCAAGCGTTGCGGCCTGTGATGCGTGTCGGTGGACCACCAAAGTCATCCCCCATGCTCCCTATGTTACAGCCTTGCCGTGGATCAGTCATTACGGGTGCTGGTACGTCGCCCATGGAGACGACATCACCTCTGACGCTGGCGGTGAAGACTGCTACCGTTTCGTCAAGGCCGCCGGCCGTTTTCTGGTGTTCAAAAGAACCCCGGGCATCTCGACCACTGATCTTGTCGGCCGAATGCTCCTGTGTACCAAGACCCACTTCATCAAATCGTTGACAGACGAACTCCAAGGCAAGACGGAGGATGGCAAGCCGGATCCGGAGCGAGTTGCGGTTGGGGCAGCAATGCTACAGAGGATCAAAGACTTCTCAACCGACGAGACATCCTTCAACCCTGGTTCGGAGGTATGGACGTGGGCTGGTAGCCAGCTGAGCAAACCCGGAGACCAAGGCGCCAACGCAGGCTCGTTCGAGAAACTCGTCCAAGGGGTCGGCCCCAAGCCTGGCCAGCGCATAGTCTATGTCGACGGTGGCTTCGATCTCTTCTCCTCCGGCCACATCGAGTTTCTGAAAAGAGTCAGCCAAGCCGAGAAGGATGAGGCCTACGTGGTCGCAGGAGTGCACAATGACGACGTGATCAACCACTGGAAGGGCCTCAACTACCCCATCATGAACATCTTCGAGCGTGGCCTCTGTGTACTCCAGTGTCGCTACATCCACGCCGTTGTTTTCGGTGCCCCGTTCGCGCCATCCAAAGCGTTCCTGGAAACCATACCCATGGGAAAAGTGTCGGCAGTGTATCACGGTCCCACGGCATTCATGCCCTCGACATACGATCCCTACACGGACGCAAAGCAGATGGGCATTCTGCAACAAATCGAGAACCACCCATACTCTCACGTCAATGCTGCAGAGATTGTCGGGCGCATCATGAAGGGTCGACAGGCGTTCGAAGAGCGGCAAAGAAGAAAGGGGGAAAAGGCCGTGGGCGAAGAGGCCGTGCGGCGACGGGAGATCCTCGAACAGGAGCAAGCTGCGGTCGAGGCAGAACGCAGAGCCGCGGTGGAATGAAACAATCAAGGTCTGTATGTTTTCTGTCATTTTCCTCGTGCTGGCCCTCCGAGGCTGCAAGAAAAGCTATATACATTCGAGCCTTCTCCGGGCGTTCCCCCTCCCAACCATAGAAAATATCTAGACAAAGCTTCGGCACGGGTACCTGTGATGGTTAGTCAACGAAAAGAAGAACAATGAGACAAATACAAAATGCCAATGAGGATATACGTACTCTTCTCCATATGCAGTCGGTCCGACCTCATACTTGACCGCCGGTTTCCGTCCAAACGCTGGCGGCTGAGGTGGCAGGCCGTTCTCCGCGAGCACGGCGGCGCCCTTGTCGCCCTCGAAATAGGCCGACAGACCCTTCTCGCCTTCCTGCTTGAGCGCCACGAGCTGCTTGGTGCCTTCGTCCCCGGCCAGCAACTTCGGGCTCGGGTTGGCCGCGCTGCCGACCGTCAACAGGCCGACCACGTCGCCCTGCGTCACGGTGCTGAGCCGCGGGTAGTTCCTGCGCATATCTCTCTTCCAGTATGGGTTGTCGGCGATGTCGGCGGCCGGGATGGTCACGGCTTCATCGTAGGACTTTGGGTCGAGGCCGCCCGGGGTCGGGTTGCGGAAATGTTTGACGGGGATGCCGTTGCTGCGGGTCGCGTCGACGGCGAAGAGGCGGCGGATGACTTCCCAGATGCCGTAGCTCTGTTGCGTGTATTTCTAGAGACGAGGGAAAGGGTGAGTTAGTGGCCTTCCAGAGACGCGGAGAGAGGGCGGAATGATGTGGGAGGAGTAGGTACCTTGCTGACCGCGACAACGTCCGTGATGGGTTTGGCGGCCATGGTGGCCGCAGTCTAGATGGGTACCCTCCTGCCTTCTCTGTTTGTAGTGCCTCACAGCGCGAACGAGCTCGCGAGATCGAGAAAGGCGTCGTTGTAAGGGTTGATCTTGCGTTCGCGGTGTTGCAGTTGAACTCGAGCTTCAACTTTGACCTGACGTTTGAATTGGCCGAGACCAGGACCCACTTTTCACTCTTGGCGACGGTGGACTACAGGGTTGATCACGCACTTCTGCGGGCGAGGTGTGTGGAGGACTACTGCGAAGTACTTGGTTACCTGGATACGTGCTATCCAGGTCAGTCCAACGAGGTTCAATGAGATACCACGAGGGATCACCATACTCAGGGACGGACGCCCTGTCACATCCTCCTACTCCTACGTTGACCTGCACAGAAGAAAGCATCGCGCATCTCCTCATGATGTCCACCCACGTCAAAGTCGCCGTGGGGGTCTTATCCGCACGTCTGATCAGAGCCACCACGCCCCGGGCGGAAGTGCGCCGGTGATCTGCACCCCCAAGATACGAACTGTGACTCCAAAAGTCAAAAAACCCATGAACTCATCTCTTGAAAAGACTATTAGTAGTCGTGCTCACACCTTCTTTCATTCTGCATGTTCAAAGCAGCATTGATTTAATACTCGATTAAACTGGGGTGCAACACTGACCGCAGCGCGCAACGAATCAAATTGCCTGGATTTGATATACCCAATACCACTCTCTTTCAGACTGAACCCTCTATCAGAGCATCACAATTCTCAGGAGCACGCGGCAGAGCAAAACACCGGTGCCTATCTATCTAATATATCCAACATGTCCAACAGACCCAAGATCCTGCTTCTTGGCCAGATCGACCAGTAAGCCGTCTTTTCATGTCCCCTTTCTCCCCCTCAGCCTTGCGCTGACCAGATCGCCCGTTTCTCTCTCCAGCGCCCACAAACAATGGGAATCTCTCCGGTCTCTGGGTGATCTGATCACCCCGCAATCGACCAACCGCGCAGACTTCATCAAGGAATGCCAGGACGGCAGACTGGACGGCGTGGTAGCGGCGTTCCGCACGTTCAACTCGTTCAGCATCACCGGGTTCTTTGACGCGGAGCTGTGCAAGGCTCTACCCAAGTCCTGGCGCTTCCTCTCCAGCTGCGGCGCAGGCTACGACCAGATCGTCCCGGAAGCCTGCTCGGCGCGCGACCCGCCGCTCCTGGTGTCGAACGTGCCGACCGCACCGGACGACGCGACGGCCGACACGGCCATCTTCCTCATGCTGGGCGCACTGCGCAACTTCAACCCAAGCATGGCCGCCCTGCGACAAGGCACCTGGCGCGGGAACCCGCCGCCCGCGCTGGGCCACGATCCGCAGGGCAAAGTGCTCGGGATCCTGGGCATGGGTGGGATCGGACGCAACATGAAGAAGAAGGCAGCCGCCTTCGGCATGACGACCATCTACCACAACCGGCGCGAGCTGGACCCGGCACTAGCCGACGGCGCCGAGTACGTCTCGTTCGCCGACCTCCTGCGCCGCAGCGACGTGCTGTCCCTCAACCTGCCGCTGAACCCGGCGACGCGCCACATCATCTCGACGGCCGAGTTCGCGCAGATGAAGCCCACGGCCGTTGTCGTCAACACCGCGCGCGGCGCCGTCATCGACGAGGCCGCCCTGGTGACCGCCCTAGACCAAGGCGTCATCGCCGGCGCGGGGCTCGACGTCTTCGAGGAAGAGCCCAAGATCCACCCGGGCCTCGTGCGCAATGAAAAGGCCCTCCTCCTCCCTCACATGGGCACCTGGAGCTACGAGACACAGGTACGTTCCTCCCCCAAATAACCTCCCCTGCTTTTCCGTCTCGATTCTCTAACATCCGCTCGTTTCCGTCAATCCAGGAGAAAATGGAGGAATGGGTCATTCAGAACATCTCCTCCGCCATCACAGAAGGCAGGCTGAAGTCGCCTATCCCGGAACACAAACACCTGCAGCAGTGATTGATTTTGCGTGCTCCTGCTTGCTTGCTCGAAGAAAGCCGGAGCCCATACTTCTTTTTCTTAATATAGATATAGATATCCCTGAGCGAGGCGATGGTCTTCTACAG
The DNA here is from genome assembly GCA_001599775.1 of Exophiala alcalophila. Classification (NCBI taxonomy): domain Eukaryota; kingdom Fungi; phylum Ascomycota; class Eurotiomycetes; order Chaetothyriales; family Herpotrichiellaceae; genus Exophiala; species Exophiala alcalophila. Next base: position 4,637,588 of record BCHY01000002.1, read on the forward strand.
AAAGATTTAAGGAATAGATCAAACGGGATACAGCTACTTTAGATATCTTTTGCCTGGGAAGGATTGAATAGAAATCGATAATTTCGTCTCCAGAAAAAGCAGTGATCGAGAAGCGTCATTGAGAGACATGTTGTACAAAGCAATTCATTAGCCATTAGCCCGCCCACCGCCTTTACCACTGTCTCTGCTCGCCGATATCCAAACATCGTTCTGACCTTGCTTTCCACCGTCGTGCTTTAGCCAGGCGTCTGCTGATTTCCAGAAGGTTTTGACCAAAGAATCGCCATATCCAAACCATGCCCATGTACGATCACTATGTTCCAAAATCCGCGGGATCGAAATCATCATCCATATACTCATCCACATCCACGACAGGAATATTCTCCTTATCCGAGACAGCAGCTCCTCCGGCGTAATCGAGCTCGTTCAGGACATCTCGCAAAACAGGCCGCTTATCCAAAAGCTTCTCGACGCCGCCACCAGACCCCGCAATCGCACTGCCTCGGACGATTCGGTCTGGCTCCCTGAAACTGTCTTGCTTTTGCTTCTTTGTCTTCTTCGCCGGACTGCCGTTGGTGCTGAGCTTGCCCGCGTGATGTAGTCGCTTCGTTTTCAACCCAGATGACGACGGTGGTGAGCGAGGTTGTTGTCCGGCTTCGACATGCGCCGCAAGGCTTCTCTGCGTGGCACCGGTCGTCTGACTTACGGTCTCAAATGTGTGAGCCTCGTCTGCCCCTCCAGGCAGATCAAGAATCCATCCTTTTTTGTCCATGATTCTTGCCATGCCTTGTAGGATAGGAACACCGCTTCCCTCCATTGTGGTCTTGCTGCCCAGTATCAGAAGTTTGCTCCTTGCGCGTGTCACGGCAACATTGACGCGGCGCCAGTCTTTCAGCAGCTCTCCCACATGGTTGTTTTCGTTGCTCCTCACGCAACTGAGTACAACAACCTCCTTGTCCCGGCCTTGATACTTGTCCGCGGTGTGCATTTCCACTTCCGCCGCTGCAACTGAACCTGCGGCAGTTTTGACCTCGGACCTGAGAAGAGCGAGTTGAGAGCGATAGAATGTGATCACACCGATAGAACTAGGTGGCACACCGGCATGTATGAAAGTCGTGACAATTTGAGCTGTGAGAGCTGATTCCATAGCGTTCGTAATCCGTGAGCCAGACACAGTCTCGCGAGTGGACCCAGTAGAGCTGATGCTGTCAGTGTTTAGGAAAAGACATCGAGAGGATGGAGAAAGTGCTCGCCGTAGCCAACAAGAGGCGTTGGAAACACAGATGCTTTGCGTGCCAAAGCTTGACTTGGGCAGGGATGATGCAGTGAAATGATGCGAGGCCAGCCCGGCTTCCAAGTCTGGGATTTGAAGCATTCGTTTGGCGACAGCATCATTGCCACATTTGATTCTGCCCGAGTAGACAAGTTCTTTGGAGAGAAGCATGATATCTTCGGCCATCCGGTACTGATGCTCAAGATTCACCACAGAGTCCGGCTGCGCATCCGATAACAGCTTGAAAAGACTGACATCCAGTCCACCTTCCAAGGCCAGCTTGTTCTGGACCAGCGGCGGAAGTTGATAGTGGTCACCAACAAGAATGAAAGTTCTCGCCATGCGAATCGGCCCCAGACAGACGGGGAGTGTGATCTGAGAAGCCTCATCCACAATGCAGTAGTCGAAGGTGCGCGCATTGAAGATGCCATGATTGACTCCCAGGCATGTAGTGGCGACCACTTTGCTTCCATGCCAGGAAGCATGTAGTTCTTCGATGGTGCGCTTGGGTCTCCCTGAAATGTCGGCAAACGATTGCACGTCGGGGTGGACCTTGTTGATGGCTCCAATCCGTAAGATGGGGATGTTGTCTCCCTTGATCTTGAGCAGAATGTTGTCCACCGCTGTATGGGTATACGAAGCCAGAAGGACTGATTTTCCCTGCGAGACGAGAGCGCGAATGATATGGGCGATCGTGGTGGTCTTCCCCGTTCCAGGCATCCCGAGGACGAGAGCGTAGTCTTTTGCACTCATCACTTTCTCTATCGCTCTCTGTTGGTCAATGTTGAGATTTTGCTGAGAGGCTGGTCCAGAGAGAGTGTAGGCCGTGGAGTTGAGATTGAACTCAGGGGATTTGTTCTCGATTATCAGTTGCCGAAGCTCTCGTGCTCGCCAGAGGTCTTTCTCCATGATCCGAAGGATGTTGTTCCGGGCCGTCGCCATTCCGTTGGCGAACTCGTCTTTGTCAATCCGATACAGGACTGGGGGACTAGGCTGAGAGAGCTGGGAAGGGCCATCTTCAGCTATTTCGATGACGCCCGAGAAGATCTGGTTTTTGGCTGCATCAAAACCATCCATCCGCCGCTGAACACGTTGCAGCCTTCGATCCACTGCAACCGTGATCCTGGTGGGCCTGACATTCGTGACAAAGCCTGCTGCGAAATTGAAATGGCCCTTCTCATCCGAGATGACGATAGGCTCACCGGCTGTAATTTGGGATTCGGCAAAGGAAAAGCGAGATCCAGGGTTGTGTTTGACAAATGTGTATTCGAATCTGTTGATCTTGGTGCTTTCTGGATTCTCAAAAGCCGATCCTGGCTGTATGATGACTTCCGAGAAACACCGACCGACAGCCTCGCGTTCGGAGCTCAGCATTGTCCAAAGCTCCCGCCGGAATTTCATGGTGTCACGCTCTTCTTTGGTCAAAAGATCATCCCACTTCGTGAAGAACTCTTGATGGGCGGGAGACAGATGGTTCACCAGCTCGGTGAATTTGTCCCCGACACCACTTGACTCTGCAGTGCCATTCTCGGACAGTTTGTGGTAGGTGAAGCACGCCGCCTTCGAATAGCAGCTTTTGCACAAATGTTCCTTCTTAAGCATTGGTGGGAGCGCTAGTTTGTCGTGGACATAGCACGCGAGTTCATTTCTTTCGATGACCATATGGCGGATCTCGTTTCGGACGCCCTCGACCCGGAAGGTTTTGGACGTCTCCATGTAATACAGCACGCCGCATGTGACATTGATGTCGTATCGGTCCGACAGGAGAAGCGTGTACAACGCGGTTTGCACACGATGCTGTTCGACGTTGTCCTTTTTCCCAGTCTTCAGCTCAAAGGGTACAAGTAAAGTCTTGGGTGATTGTTCACTTGGGAGTTTCATTTGGACCTGGACTGTGGCGTCAATGTTACCTTTCAGACCATACATCGGTGACCAGATGTGTTCTTCGAGTTCCAACAATTTGTTGATGTTGGTTGGGACGAGAACGCCATTTCGATCGCGAATAACGGCGTCCATAGACAAGGTCTCACCGACGAAGACACTTGCCCACGCCATCATTTCTGGTGCCTTTCCTAAGAGATATTCTGTTGCATCTGGAACTCGAACTCCGATCTCATAAAGGGACTCGATGTAAGATGGGATGGTCTTGTCGATGATCTCTCTGAAAGACTGAATGTCCCATTTGTTGATCCGCAGGGCATGTCCAAAGACTTCGTGCAATATGTGACCGTAAACCTGAGGCTGAGTAGCTGCGCTGGTAGCTTTGACCCTGTCTTGGAGAACTGCACGTCGCATGCAGGTAAAGGAGTCTCCGACAACGGTAGAGGAGATGAGATGATCCGGGTGGAGAATAATCATGTTCTCAGCATCATTCACTATGCAGTGCCCTGTACGGTCGAATCTGCCGATGATGTGGACATAGGATCCTTTGGTGCATCTGGTATCATACCAAGAGTCTCGGAGGAGGACGATGTACAACATACTAGTCCTTTCGTCTTTGACTGACAGCAGCTGTGCTTCGTTAGATATGAACTAGAAGGCAAGGGAGACAATTTCGTACTTTCTCTGGTCGTTTACGACCGGGCTTGTACTCGTACTGGCCTTCGAAGATATCAATGATAAGGTAGCGCTTGATGGCTCTGCTATCAATTGCGTTCTATATACCCTATCAGCAAGTATGTCATCAAATCGGATTCTATCCAGCACGCACATCATGGTTGGGTTCCGCGCCCATGGCAGCTTTTGTGGCGGTTGCATTGGCAATTCCTTCCCATAACTCGTCATCGTCGTCAAATGCGTCTTCGAACTCGTCCAGAGTTTCCAAGCGCTTGGGAGGAGGATTTGTTGGAGCATGTGACTGCTGGGCAGCAGATTGTGAATTGACCACAGCTTGTGGTCCCGAGTCGTACTGCGCAGCGAGGTCAATCATCTCGTTCATCAAATCCTCATCGTCATCGTCGTCGAACTCAACAAATTCAAGAGACCCCGCGTTGTCCTGGGCCTGCAGGAGGGCAGGGTTCTGCGAGTTGCCGCTTGGACCTTGCGTTCTGGGCTGGCTAGGTTGGTGAGGCTTTTCAATATTAAGATGAGACTGGGTGTTTGTTGTTGGGGGCGGCATCAACCCTTCAGGCTGGTCGCCAGCAGCTTCCGGTGCCTTCTGAGCGGCTTGGGCAAGTTGCTGCTCGACGCTTTCAAACGCCTCAATGTCCAGTCCATCGTCACTGAACTCCGAGGAGAAAGACAAATCACGTTGACTCTCAGGATTTGATAACGCAGGACGTTGGCTGGGTTGGGAGTTTTCTCGGGGAACAGCCAGCTCGCGTCGGTCTTTGCCACTGGGTCGTTTTGTCGGTGACACAAGTACCTGGGAGTGCCTATCGGGAAGAGGCGAAGAACTGGAAGGACTCTCATCAGGATCGGGCTTCTTGGTCAAGCTCTCTTGAATCTTCTCCAGAAGAAGCCCAACCCGAGTATTATTGGGAAGGTCGTGGCGTAAGATTTCCTTGCGAGAGGCAGCGAACAGCTCTTTGGTCCGGCTGTGGAACTCATTGGCCTCTACTCTCCGGCGCTTTGCTTTTGAGGTCGGCCACTCCACTCCACAGCTGTGTGTCCTCCGAAGTGCACTGTCCTTGCTTGTGGTACTAGGAGTTTGAGGAGACGAGGGGAGCAAATGGGCATACGTCGGCAGTGTAGGTTCTTTCTGGCCATTCTTTGGAGCATTGGCGGTTGTGTAGCGATTCCATAGATCTTGAGTGGGGTCGTTGTTCGGCGTCCTCAATGATTTGGTCAAAGTGTCGAGGTTGAGAGCTTCTTTGTGGGCCGACAATTGCTGCGACGAGGATGCGGGCGAGGAGCTGCGAGCCCGTTTTTTGCTTCTCTGGGTCGCGCCGGCAGGTATCGATAGGTCTGAACTATCTGGATGGGTCTGCCACAAGACATGGTCTTTCGGGGTTGCAGCTGGCGGGAGGCAATTGAAGGCATCTTCGGTGTTTGCCAGGAGGTCTTCGATGGGTATTCGAACGGCGGGCGTGTGCGGGATTCGGGGGCCTGAGATCTCTTTTGGCTGGACGTTCGTCGACTCGTCCTGGTCAATGGTCGGCCCGGCGTTTTCGATCGGCGCGTTCTCCTTATCCTCGTTCCCTCCAAGCACCTTTTCGTCGAATGCAAACGCCTTCAACTTCTTTCTCGACTGCGAGGAGATGGCGAACGGGGCGGAGGGCATATTGTCAAGGCAGCCGACGATTGCTCGTCATCGCCAGAGAGGTGGTGGACACAGGGCGATGGAAAGTCGGAAGGGAAACCGGTCGATGGTCGAGGCAGCGAGCAAAGCAATCCGGTGGGTCGGTGTGTTTGTGATTCAGCTTGTCATGACAGGTTGGGAATCGGGGACTGGCAGCCAAGAAGGAACAGCGTCGCGTCGAGACTCGAGGGCGAGAAAGACGCGTCCGGCGCGACTGAGCAACCAAAACAGCCACGAGCCGGACGGGTGACCACGTGACCATACTATGCTGATGACGTAATTCTTCAACCGTCCCTCAGCCCTAAGCACAGCGAACACTCAGGTTCAACACTGAACACGCACAGCCTCAAGCCTCAAGCCTCAGGAGAAACCCTTTCACATCGCATCCCGTCCCTCGAATGTTTTCATATACGAGTATCCGTATGTGATGTGACAGCCCGCTCAGCTCATGCCGACTCAGCCTCTCCGAAATCACTAGCGCGCCCCCTCGGACCTGCTCGGTCTTCATAAACCATCTCAGCCCACTTCCTTCTGATTCTCAGGAATTCAAAGAAGAAATCTGTGCTCAGGGTCTCACGATCCGGAATACATCTATCTACCTGCTCGCTCAGTCATGACCCGGAGCCCGATGTGCCTGGGTCGAGTCCGTTTCCACGTCGTCCCACTGCAAACCAATCGAGCCGTTCACTCTGTTCCAGTTGACGGCTCACCATGAGAAGCGGAACATCCGTCCGTGAGACGCGATTACTCCAACCAAAATAACACCCAGCTTACGAATTCCGCTCTCGAGCTGTTTGACTGTTTCGTTTGCTGCCTCGTGCCACAGGCACACAATGGCGTCGTCGGCGCCTCAGTCGCCTGCGCACAAGGATGCCGATTCATATTTTGATTCTTCGCCTTCTCAGGGGTCGCCGGCCAAATTGCTCCGTATTCATCAACTATACAAGATGGAGCGAGCTTCGTCATTACCACCCCGCCGTACTTCTTCTCCGGTCAACAGGGCTCCGCAAACCCGCCCACGATTGCACCAGTATCACACGCTGGACGATGCAGTATCACTGTTCAAGACCTCGAAGAACATTATCGTTCTCACAGGTGCTGGGATATCCACATCTCTAGGGGTTCCTGATTTCCGTTCCAAGAATGGTGTCTACAATCTTCTCGGGAATTCGGTATATTCTGATCCTCAGGAACTCTTCCATATCGACAACTTCATGACCGACCCGGGCGAGTTCTTCAAGCAGGCTGCAAAGGTCTTTCCAAAGATGCAGGGCCTTGTACCAGCTGACGGAAGCGGAGGCGCAGGCAAGTCAGCTGACAGCCCGATGGTTCCGAGATACAGTTTGACCCACGCATTCATCGCACTGCTGCAATCGAGACACAAGTTGTTGACGAATTACACGCAAAATATCGATGGGTTGGAGACCGCTGCGGGTGTGTCGCCATCCAAATTGATCCAATGTCACGGTACGTTGGCGACAGCTACCTGCGTGAGCTGTGGAAAACAAACAACAGCACGCAAGTATATGCCCGTGGTCCGCGCAGGTGGCATCCCTGTCTGCAAATGCTCCCAGTACCCGGATCCCAAACCCACGAAAAAGCGAGGGCGGAGCGGTACGAAGAAGAAACGCAAGCGAGATGAGTTTGAGGACACCGATTCGGAAGATGGCGGGAGCCACCTATCCTTTCCGAAAGGCCTGCTCAAACCAGACATGACTTTCTTTGGCGAAAAGATTGCAAACGCGTATGGCCCTCGACTGGAAGTCGACAAACACAGAGTCGATCTGCTCATTATCATCGGGACTTCGCTGAAAGTCGAGCCTGTCAATAGTATGCTGCTCGCCGTGCCGGCATCCGTACCGCAGATCTGGATCAGCAAGGACCGCTGCCAGCGTGAGGGCGTCAAGGTGGATATCGAGCTTCTCGGCGAGTGTGACTTGATTCTGGAGGAGATCGCCCGCCGAGCTGGCTGGGAACGGTCACTGAAAGAGCTCCTGTGGAGTATCAAGAAGACCCCTGTTGCCTCGAAGTCCTCATGCGCGAAGACAGACCCCGGCCGTGGACAGGCCAAGAAGCAGAATACAGGTTCAACTCCTATCAAGACCGAGGAATCCTTCCAACTGCGACCACGACTCAACGACCGCGCAGACCTGGCTGTTCGACCTTTTCCAGATATCGTGATCAAGGTGAACGACGAAGAGGTCGACCGATCAACATGCTCGGAGACGGAGACACCAGAAGCTGCGAGAGCCACAGCTGATGTTCATGAAACCCAACAGAACGCCACACCGCAGCCCATCAAGAGCCACGAGGATGCGAAGACGAGAACGGAGGAAGAACCAGCACCCCTCTCCCCGTCGAAAGTGGTGGTCGAGCTCGAAGAAGGTACCCGATCGAGGTATTATGTTCGCCGCGCGAGGTGAATGTACAACAACGCAACATCCCACGACACTGAAATTCGAAGTTCGAGTGATTGAACAAGGTTGGACTTGGACTGGGTCTTCAGCCTTGTGCTTAGCAACGTTTCCGACCGAAACTTGCCTAAGCGACGAGGAGAAAACTTGGGGGAACCCAATATCGTGCTCCCTTCACACTCTCTTCAAATTCTTCTTCGACAAAAGGCCTGGTACCTTGTACCTGGTATCACTTCCTTTTCATCATGTCCTGTTTATTACTATCACTACTACTGTCGGCGTTCCAAAGGTGTACATATACATATGTATGTGTGTGGCATATCACATGTTGCCGAACCCCTTTCTGTCTCTCTCTTTCTCCGTCTGCACGCAGACAAAAACAAAAGCAAAAAGCAAAGCATGGATCCTACGGTCATTGCATTGGATCGCATACGATATGATGAAACCGGGAATCAGGAAAGGGACATCTGCATATCTCGCGTGGTGGGAATTTGGAACTTGGGGAAAGGAAACCTTCTTCTCAGCTTGTCACCCATTGATGATTGAGCAGTCACTGGTAGCTGGTTGCTGGTAGCCTCGAGCCGGAAGTTTGACATTGGGCATTGGCATTGGGCAAGGGGCATTTTGCATACGAGTACTACTACCTGGTACCCATACCCCGAAAAAAAGGGGGGTCTAAGTCCTGAGTCCTGGCAGAAAAATGTAACTTGTACCATTGAATCAAACAAAATCTTGTCTTGTCTTGTCTTCCATGCTTGTCCCCAATCTACTGTAAGTACCTAGAAAGCCGCACACCGAAAAGAGGTCTAAGTAAGGTAAGATATTCTTTTCCCCTTCCCTGTAATTCTTTTGTCTTCTTCCCTCCACCAGTCTCCAGATACGCCGGCTTTCCGTTCCGTTTTCTTCGAAGAAAATCGCCCTTTTGACGCTGTCTGGTCCCAATGCGATGCGATGCGCGCTGGTATCGTGCCAAGTGAGAAAGAAGAATGAAAGTGAAGCGCAGAAAAAAACTTCATGGATGCGGTCGCGGTTCTAAATCTTTTCCCTTCTTTCCTTCTTTGGCGTAAAAAATGGCAACAAACAAGATTGGTTTCCCCCCTCAATGTTCGATGTTCGATGATATCCGTCCGGGAGACGTGGTGTTCTTGCAATCGCAATCGCGTTCTATGGGTCGTTTTCTCTGATTCTTCTCTCTTTCTCTCTGTGGGATGTCTGGTGTCTCTTCTCCTTCTGGCTGCCTGTCCTCTCGTTTCCTTCCTCAGGGGCTCGGCGTGGTGGTTTATTTATTTAACCAATGGGCTAAGCACCCATCTTTCGGAACCAGTCCATGACGCCGGTATAGACGACGAGCAAGACACCACCGCCGGGACCGAGTCTAAGAACCTTGGGCAGGAAACCCTTGTACAGGGCGCCGAAACCTTCCTCGCGCATGATGGTGGCCAAGCCGGGCCAGGCCCAGTTGTACTTGGGCGCCATGCCTGCGGACTTAGGGGAGTTCTGGATGCGCGACTTGACGACGTCCATGGGGGTGTTGAGAATAGTGCCGACGGTACCGCCGATGGCGCCGCTGGTGAAGTCGTTGAGCATGGCCTTGCCGGGCTCCGACTTGTCCACCTTGGGCATCAGCGCCTTGACCTGGAAGATGCAGCCGAAGTAGCCCGCGTTCCAGAGGATGTGGCGCCACAGCGTCGACTCCAGCCCGTTGTACAACGCCAGCGGACCTTCGGTCTTGACCGTCTTGACCACCACATCCACAATGCCGTTGTACTTGCCGGCCGAGGCGGGGTCCTGCAGCCGGATCTTGACCAGCTCGAAGGGGACGACGACGAAGGACTCGGTCGCACCAGCCGTGGCGCCCGTGAGGATGGCCAGCGGCTGCGTTGGCTTATCCACGTTGAACAAGTTGCGGTAGAACACCCCCCACGAGTCGTTGGCCGCGAACTTGGTGGCTCGTTTGGGTGCCTCCATCATGATCGGGGCAGCGATCCCTCGATACAACCGGCTGGGTCCTTCATTCTTGACAATCTTTCGGAAGCAATCGACCATGCCAGTATAGTAATCTTGACCCGGGACGGGGACTTTGCCTTGGAGTTGCCTGGAGAGTAGAGCGGACTCGGTCAGCTTTGGGAGGCCGCACGCGCACAGATGGGACAACTTACACTCTCGTCTTGATCACATCCAAGGGATACCTGGAAGAAGAGTTGGTTAGATCCGCAGTTGCTCAAGGTCCCTCGTCTCTCGTGACCGGGACTGCGACCGCAACATACATTATGAGAATCTATAGAGCCATTGGTCAGCAAGCGCATCCACAGTCAATTGATCAATGCCTCTCCTCCTACGCACCTCAGACACGCCTGCGATCGCTCCGGCCCCAATCTGGTAGCCGAAGCCCAAAGGTTTCTCCGTCATCTTTGTTTGGGCGACCGGTGTGGTGTGTGAGTGCGTTACCCGAGGGACAGGGAGAAGAGATGTCGCGCGACCGACCAGAAGACTGGGAGAGTCGCAGGGAGAGAGCGAGGACCGAAGGAGTGCGGGTGAAAGGATAGGTAGGGGAGAGGAGACGAGGAGATGTGGAGGAAAACACCGGCGGGGGATTCTGAGGTCGAAACAATCGATCGGAAGAGGGACTGGTGGAAAGACGAAATGGAGAATTATCCTAGGAACGAATATTGTCACAGAAATGTCCCAAGGCGCAGCGGGCAGCGAGCACGAGCAGCGAGCACGAACGGAGGTTGTGGCCGACTTCGCCGGCTGGCGCAGGGCGGAGAGAGAAGCAAATAGTAGTAGTAGTAGTAGTAATGTGCGGGAGAATCAGGGGCGCCGCTGGTCCGCGCTTCGGAATCCGGATACGGTTGCCGGTTCATTGCCGCTGCTCCTTCCCTTCGGACTACCGTATAGAAGGTCACAGCTCGAGGAGAGGGCCACAGCACACAATTACTCATTTGTAGAAAATATCTGTACAGCCTACAGTACACGGCCGATAAGACACTGGAGAACTCAGTTCAAAGTTCAATCGAATAGTAGTATTGTACGGATAACGACAGGGTGACGAAAACAACCAATCCGTAGCCACTCCTGGTCCATGCTGTCGATCTGCAAAATGATGCTCTCTCGTTCTACCTACAATACAATCCGGGGTCAGACCCGCGCGGGGTTCCCATCATTCATCAATCACCTAACAGGCCAACAAAACGAGAGAGAAAGAGGAGATGTCAAAACGAAGGGGTATCAAAAGCCAAGCTGAACCTAATCATCCGACCCTCAGAAATCACTCCCAAGCTTGACAAAAGAAAAAGGGAGCAGAAGAAAAGAAAGACCGTAAAACGCCCTCGACCCCCGGACCCTGGGTAGAACTTGGTTTCACCCGAATCTCCCATTATCAATGTCATCCACATGTCCCCGGATTGGGACGGCTGTTGTCGCCCTCATGGTATCTGCGTGTGTCCCGGTGCCGGTGCTGTATTGCACTGCGTAAAGTCATGGTATGGTGTCCACGGCAAAGCGGGTCGGTCATCAATTCATCTCCATGAACTCGTCTTCTTCCTTGAAGCTGATTCCAGTATGCCCGGCACTGTGCCAGTACTGCGTTTGACTTTGCCCGTTGCTGCCGCTGTTCGTGCCGCTTCCGCCACTGTGGAAGCCGGGGCTGAGTTCAAAGTTGCTTTGCGGACTGAGACTCGGGTTGCCTTGCTGCTGCACACGGTCTCCGGAAACGTTGGTAAACCGCGGAACACGAAGACCACTCCCGTCTGCTCTGGTATAGGCAAACGAGGATGAATCGTTCTTCTCAACAGCTTCCATCACCTCGGATCGCATCCGTTTCTCCTCGTCCGTGACTTGGAATGGCCACGTGCCTCCGATGGACTGGATGTATTGAGCCAGATCATCCTCCTGCTGATACTTCTGATGCAGTGCCCACATAAGGTCCCGCGTCCAGCTGACAGCTCCGTTGAGGATATCTCCCTTGTTGGGTCCTTTCTCCTTTTCATCAAGCGGCAGTCCAATTGTGATATTACCAGCCGTGCTGGCAGCGCGGCGACCGGCGGCGCCCGCAAGCAACGAAGTCGCGGTATTGTTAGCGTTAGGCGGACTCATACTCGTGGCCCCCATCGCAGGCGATAGAGGCCCGGTGTTCTGGAGCTGCTTCTTGACTTTGTCATCGTCCAACCGGTGTTGGGGCACCAAGTGGGACAAGTCTTGGATTCGTTCGTTGATGTTGTCCCGTCGGCGTCGCTCCACCGCATTGTGCGAGGCTCGTCGTCGTCGCTTCTTCGCTTCTATCGTCTCTGCATTGCTGGTGCTAAGACCATTTTCGACCTTGGCAGGCAGAGAGGCGTGGTGCCCGGATCCGAGAGTCTCGGAAATACCGGCATGATGCATCCCGGTCCCAGGTGATGACAGCGGCGAGTCCAGATATGAGTGGAAGCTTCCGGGTGTGCTGTCGTACTGACCAGACAAGTTCTTTGAATGTCGGTTCTGGACACCGGGGGCTCTGATGGGCCGGCCATTGGCCAGGTTGGCTGCTTCGGGCGTACCGATGTGAAGACTGGCCATGGCAGCTGTACGCGGAGTCAACGGGGTCCTCTGGTCCGACGATTTTCGATTCGCCGCTTGTATGCTGGGCCGCTTCCCAAATTGTGAACCCTGTAGGGGCGACATGTGCTGTGGCAATGAGCCCATCGATCGAAACTGATTGTAGTCGAAGGTGCCCAAGAACGGGCTCTGAATCGGAGGGCCATCCGGGGTGCTGGAGTAGACGTTGGACATTTGATTGGGTTGGTTCATGGGCATGGCACCGGAACTCATGTTGTTGGTGTTCGGCTGATTGATGTTGGACAAGTCATCAAACATGCCTTGGCCGTTGTTTGAAAAGTCCAGACTCTCGAGCAGCTCGCTGTCGTCGTAGCCCGAATTGCCCATGCTGAAGCTCGATGACATGTTGTTGCCGCCAAAGTTATACTGCATGCCGCCGAAATTGGCGTTCTGCATGGACAGCGCAGATGGGTCTATGCTTCCACTATCCTGGGGATTGTGGAACTGGTTGCCGTAGTTTTGCGAGTTTCCAAAGCTGGACGAAGACGTGAAACGATTCGGGTTGTTGCCGAACTCGTCGGGCTCGCTTTTGATGAAAGGCATTCCCGCGGAGGAGTGAGTCATGGTCCTGAGAGGGAGGAAAGAAGCAAATGGGGTTGGGTCGGTTGAAGAATGTGCAGAGTTGAAACGGAAGATAGGCTGGCTTGCTGGTCCAGATGTTGCTCAACAAACTAGTACCGTCAGGCTGCCGTCGCCATTTGAATGTCTGATGGGGGTATAGCGGTCGTGTGGAAAGTTGAGGGACGGATCTCGAGGGAATTCCCGTCCCGCAGATCTGATGGTGACCTGGGTGAAGACAGACAACCGGCAAAGGGCGTTCAAGCCGTGGCTATGCGCGATCAGGGTCGATCGAGTGAAGACAGAGTATGAGCTGACTGCAGTATGCGATGTCAGCAGCGATTCACTGTCGCCCGGCCCGATTGCGTTCCGGAGTGACGAATGCTGTAGCCGGCGATATACGATGGCAGAGCCGGAGCAAGCGAAGTGATCTTCCAAAGTGCGGACGAGGAGTGACAACCTGAGTGGCCTTCGCTGATTGCGGATTTGTATGGAATGCGATTTGACTCAAGCCGCTGGTGACCGCCTCTTTTTGCCTTGGCCAGTGCCTTGGGTTATTGAGAGGTGTTCCCAGTTGATAAGGCGCGAAAAGGCAGGGTGAATGCGCCGGCGAGTGCGATGCGCTTTGCGCTCGAAGTGGGCTGGAGGGCGAGCTTCGAAGAGAGGAGTGGCGGTCGACGCACACCGACTCGGAGGGGTAGGCAGACGGAGGTGTTCCTTGGAGCGGGCGGCTCGGATCGATTTCGAGTCGGGGCTGGGAAATTCGAAAGGAGAGAGGAGGAAGATCGAAGGGGAGGTCGAGTCGAGGACAAGAGCGAGGTGTGGTGTCGATAAAGATGTGACCGTGATTGTGGTTGTGGTTGTGGTCGAGGTTCGTTAGAGGCAAAATGGACAGAGTGTTTCGGGGCGAGTGAAAGGCTCCGGGGGTGGTAAAAGTAGGTGGTGGACCTGCTCGGTCAGGGTGTGTGGCAGTGGAGTTTTGGGTGCGGCCGAACGCTGCCGTCGATGCCGTGTCGAGACTCGAGAGTCGAGGAGAAGGGAGCACAGACAAGATGGCGGCTGGCGGAAGGGTCGAATTGGGAGACGCGCTAGATGCGCCAAATGCCAGATGCCAGAAGCCAGAGGCCCAGTGGCAGAGGATGGAACTTGAAGGACCAGAAGAGGTGACAGGCCACGGCGAGGGGCGACTGGCGAGCCCGGCGAGGCGATGAGCCGTGAGCCGTGACTCCGTGAGCAGTAGTAGTAGTTGTAGGAGGAGTAGTATGGTAAGCGGTGAGCAGAGTTGTCAGGCTGTGAGCCTGTGCCTGCGACTGGCAGTGGACGCTGCCAATAATGGAATCCAAGCGGCGCGAGGGAGTTTCCTCAGTACGGAGTCCGGAGTGCGAGTGCGAGTGCGAGAACTCCGTACAGGCCCTCCGTACTCTTCGGAGTACTGTGGCTGCGACCTTGGCAAGGGCGGGGCTTGGCCTTGGAAAGTCAGTAGAGAAGGCAGGAGCGATCCAGCTCCAGTGCCGGTTTGGCTCTTGAGTCTTGGAACCTCTTTAAGGCGGTGTACGTACCTATACCTTCCCTATAAATACCCCGTAATAAACCCTCCGTACCCGACTCTGGACCCTGAGACTCGGGTGAGGTACTAGTAGGAACCTATCGCTGTGAGCGCCTAGGGAAGGTACCTTGGGGTACCTAAGGTAGTAGGTGAGTTATGGAATTGTCTGGATGATCGACACAACAGGATACCACCAGCAGGGGGGCATAGAGAATCAAATCAACACTCAGGTTTTCTGAACGGCGCCTGCAGAACGAACGAGACAGATGATCGTGCTCGCTACCATCTGCCGGTGAGTGGACGGCTTTTATACTAAGTGTACGCACTGCAAGGCTGGCAGACCCAGTGCCCTTCCCACGAGTCACCTTGCCTGCCTGGCGAAGCCTGGTGAAGTCCGTTGCCCGTTCTGCTGCGAAGGGCCTGCGAAGGGCCTCCACCCATTGCCTCTTTCCACTCGCCCATCCCTTGCTGCGGTGCAGCCACATGAGGCGTTGAGCACCGGAAACCACCGGAAAGCCAATCGATGCAGATGGGCAAGGCTCAGGACCCTGGTCGGCGGTGCGGGATGGAAAGCGGGTGGAGTCCGAGAGGGTGTGTTGCACAACTGCGTGGACGATGCACAGGCGTGGAAGGCGACAAGCACTCATTCCCAGCATCTCGGTGTCTCTCGTGCCCGTGTCGGATGGCCATCTATCTGTGTGCAAAATCCCCAGCCGTGGGCCCCATGGCAATGTACCAATACACCCTCATGGCCGTGCTGGCCCTCTCCTCCAGGCTCCCAGGGCCCGTGGGTGAGGATGATGTAGGAAACTACGTACTCGGCCAGAGGTCAAGTGCACCGCTCGACGATCATCTGTCTACCATGGTAAGTACTAGTAGCCCGTCCAAGCCACATCCTTCGAGGCTGCTGAGTGCGTGGTGGTTTCCGGAAAAGACTAAAGTCATCAGGCTTGCGAATGACTACAAGTATGTCTCAGGCTGTTGGGATGTTCGTCCCCCTCCATCAGCGAAACCCCGGGAAATAGTATCCGTATGGGTACAACTAACTGCTTGGTCTTGCACGGCGCACACAGGGGAGGTGGAGGAGGATGGGAGACGGCGAGGACGTTTCGTTTCTCTAGAATGCTCCCCAGCATCCATCTCGATGATCAGCACCTCTCGCATGGGCCAAGGTTGTCCTTTTGCTCGACTCAGCGCATGTTTTGCATATTGCCTGCATGCAACTCATGTCGTGCGACGGGTGCATTCCGAGCCACAGTGGATGGTCGCAGGTTTAGGTACTGGCGCAGGCGCAGGCGGGAACGAACCCTAAAGGCAGAAGAGGCCTGGGAGCGGCCCAAGTTGGTGGTGGCACCTGGCAAGCTGGGAACTGGGAACTGGGAACTGGCGACATTCCCGCTGGTTCGTACCGCTGGCGCAGTGGCTCAAGGCTTTCGGCTTGATCGGTGCCGTGTGACTAGCACCTTCGAGGACGACTTTGTAGAGCTGTCGCTGTTACTACTAGTTAGTTAGTACCTTACCCTAGGTGGGCAAGGCAGCTTCATACCCCCAATGAGTACTACGTCCTCAGAGCCCGTATATGACTAACTGTGGTCCAGTGGTGGTTAGCTGCGGACGGCAGCCCATCCTCGGGTTGGTAATGCCAGCTGCCAGTACGGACTCCCAGAGTGTGCCTCAGGGTGGACATCAGTCATGATTCAAGTTTCGGTAGACAGCATGCGAATGATTGTCTGCTCGAGAACGGCGTGAGGGAGTGTGAAGGCCTGGTATGATTGGAGCCTGCTGCCTGGCCTTGGGATGCAGTCAGTTTTAGCGCAACGGTGGCAGCTCTGGATCTGCGGCCGGACTCCCGTCACCATCACCATCACAACCACCACCATCCCTCACCTCTTTGCTCTAGATTTGCCCGCAGCCTGTTTCGTTGTCGACCTGGCCCAACCTGACCTGTCTTCGTCCCCTTCAATCAACCTTGAATCCTCCCTCAGCCCTGGGTCCCCTCGAACTTCGGTGAACCCCGCTGGCCTGGTGAGCCGTCGACACAGCCAGACCCTACTCCTTCCTGCAGGCAGCCGCGCACGCCCCAGTCCACCTTTGCGCCTCTACCTTCTCCTCTTCTCCTCCGTTCGATTGAATGTGCCCTGCGCGCACAGAGCCTGTTCCCTATTCCGGCCCTCCTCGTCTTCTCATTTGCACATCCAGCCTTGAAGCTGGGTTGGTCGCTGGTCACAAGCGAGACAAGACCCTGCGCTAAACGGGAGGAAAGAGGCATCCCCAGAAAGTTCGCCACCACATTCCATCAGTGTGCTGCTTTCCTCAAGGAGTGCCATATCAGGACTCTGGAAACTTTGAAAGAAGCTAGGCCGGTTTTCTGGCATACCGAAGACCCAGCAAGACCTAGAACTGGGCGGAAACTGTGACTGCCCGGTGTCACGTCGACCAGATCTTGACTCACTACATTGCAGAGCCTGGGAGTGACCGGTCAGAATGACTTCAACCACTTTTCGAGACTCGATGAATTCGCTGGGTTGGTCTAGGAGAGATTTGGATGTGCCGGCCAACACCTCGTCGTCAACACCCATCTTGTCGAAGCTGTCGTCGCTGAACCCATTTGGGAGGAGCGGCTATGTCCAATTACCCACCCACGAGGCTCCGGGAGCACCCCTCCCTGCGCCGACGAGGAGAGAGGAAGAGGAAGGCTGGTTCGCATGTAAGTCGGCATTCCACATCGCTCTCTACCCTGTGCAATAATGCCTCCCCAACGTCCGCCATCTCCCAGCCAGGAGACGCTGACCGTGTCGATTCTACAGTAAGCCGATGGGATCGTCTTCTCATCTTCGGGGGCTGCAATCTGGCTGCCCTCGCCTGTTTCGTCATTTGCTTCTTTCTCTTCCCCGTCCTTTCGTTGAAGCCGCGCAAATTTGCGATTCTGTGAGTGCCCTGCATTTCCGTCACGTCCCAGAAATTGCTGCACACCACCACGCGGTCGCAAAGTGGCCATGTGACAGACGCGTCCACCCCGTGATGATGTCAGCACTTCTATAGCGAGAGGCATGCTCATGACGGGGGGATGTTCTTTGGCAGACCACCCTGGCGCTTGTTGTCGTTTGTCCTTCGCAATCACAATCCAGAACTCGAAACAGGCCATGTGTCTCGAGGCCGTCGTATGTGTGGCTAACGCGCCTTGATAGGTGGTCGGTCGGATCGATCATGTTTCTGGCGTCTTGGGCGTTCTTGATGGGCCCGTTCCAATACGCGTCGCACTTGATGTCAGGTCCTCGATTGCCCTTTACTGCGGCTTACTTGGGTTCCATCGTCATGACCATCTATTTCGCCGTCGGGGTATGTATCCAACCACAGCGGCTTGCCGCAATGCTGAGAGACGTGCACTGACTGCTCTGGGCTAGCTCCACTCCACGATCCTCACTCTTATCTCGTCCATTGTACAGCTGGTGGCGTTGGTGTGGTACCTGGTTAGCTACTTTCCGATGGGGAGTACGGGTTTGCGCTTCGCTGCCAGAGTCGGAGGCAGTCGGGTAACCGCATGGATGAATGATTGAGAGAGACGCGTTATAGCCCATATCCCATCTTCCAAACATCTCACATACCACTTTAAGTCCGATGTACCACCATCCTGGCGGTCGAAACAGGCCATGTCTGTTGCCGAGCATCGTCGTTACGGCCGGGCCCGAAGATGTTGTTCAAGGTGGACGTGGCTGTGGCGGAGTGCCGCGGAAAGAATCCAACACGATGACCATCATTCAACACGCCTCCGAACATCGCGTTCATCGCTCCCCACGCCTCTCAAGGCATCTGTGATCAGCTCGCGCAGTTCTCTTTGGCCTTGTTCGGTGTGGAAGTCCTCTCGAGCAGCCAGCTCTTCTATCCGCCTCCTGAACTCGGGATCTGGTTCCTGGTCGAGGCCACCGGTCGTCGCATCGGCCGCGGTGTCGATGTTGATGGTCATGTTTGGTGGGAGGGGTGGAGGGTGTGATATCCCGTTCACAGCTGGGTCGGGTCCAGCTGCCGACTGCTGAGCGGCATGGGCATGGGCATGGCGATGAAGGTATTCTGCCACCTCTGGGAATTCGCCCTCGGCCTCGATTTTCTCCAGGGCATTCATGCCCTCGTCATTTTGTACTCCTAGGTCAACGTGCAACTCCTCCACTAGGCATTGCGCGACATCCGCCGTCTCTGTCACAAACAGGCACGTTTCTCCATCCTCGTCTTTGAGATTGACATCTACTTTGAACTCGTCGACCAAGGATCGCAGCAGCTCCACATGGTTGTAGGACGCGGCAGCGTGAAGAAGCGAGTAGCCGTGGGCATCTTGGGCAGAGGCAAGTTCAGGCCTCGCGCGGAGGAGGGGCAGCAGGCGGGGATCTGGGTCGGGCGTGACTGCCGCGAGGAGGAAGGGATTGAGATCGCCCGACATGACTGTGGTGGTCTGTGGCGTTTCGAGGGAGGATCGCAGGTCGAGGGCAATCTGTTCAGAAGACTGTAGCCCACATTCCAGACCAAGCAGGCACTTGCAAGTTGCTGGAGCGGGACGGAGGGTTTGTTCGAAGGACTAGTAGTCAGGTAGTTCGGCGCAGGCAGACACTGGTCCTGGGGACAGGAAGTCCAAGAGATGAGGTTCAGAATAGCAAGCACACGAAGAGTCACTGTCTCAGGGCCCACAGAGATATTGTGGTTGTAGTTGTGAGTGGTGAGTGGTGAGAAATGGGATCGTTGAGGGCCACAGACTGCGCTGCTCAGAGGCTCAGACGCGGGAAAGAAAAAGTTCTGAAGCTGCAAGGCTGACACGGCGGCTGCCACTGCGGAGAAAGGCCCTGGGAATCAGGCTGAGCACCGGCGGACGTCAGTCAGGTACCTTGCGTAGGGTGAGTCCTACAGGCTGCTACAAGTACCTCCGTGGGTGCTGGTGCTATTGGCAGAAAAATTGGGTGGAGTTTGTTAGGAACTCTCCAGTTCTCAACTCACTCTATTGTCGACACTGGCTTTAATCCACCACAACACTGCACTTCTAGTAGAGTACTGGCCGGGTCTGAATTGGTTGGTGACTCATTCTATGTGGACGCGAACACAGTGACTTGTGTTGAATTGCACCTTCCCGCTCACGAGTCATATTGTTGGGTGAATGGTTGACCACCGACCCTCCGGTTTCTCATAATTTAAATTCAACCGCCGCCATTCCACACCTTCAAACAAGTCAACGGCAACAAACCCATCACCACTCCTCCTTCACTACAAGCCAAACAGAAGTTCCATCTCCCTGTATTCTAGATCTCGTCTCTATCAACCTCGGCCACCTTCGTTCTCGATCCGGCCGAGGGACGCCGGCGGCTGCCAAACATGGCTCAGGATCCTCACCAAGTGGCGGAACTCTGCAAAGCCCTCGAAGAGGCCAAAATCAAAGGCCATGGCGGTAAGAAGAGCTTCGCTTGCAAGAAGACCACCTTCTCGGTTGAAGGCACCCAGGGGATCACCGTTGATTCGTGGCGCTTCAATGACTGGGACTATAAGCGAGACGATCTTCCCACCTATGCCCGAGGCCTCTTCACCACCAAGAAATCAGATGGCACGCCAGAGATCGCCATCCGTGGCTATGACAAGTTCTTCAACGTGGATGAGGTCCCGAGCACCAAATGGGCCAGCATCGAAACCGAGACGGTGGGCCCGTATGAGCTGAGCGTCAAGGAGAACGGTTGCATCATTTTCATGTCCGGTCTGGAAGACGGCACGTTGCTCGTCTGCAGTAAGCACTCAACAGGCGCACGCAGCGATGTTGCAGAGAGCCATGCCATGGTGGGAGAGAAATGGATCCGGCGGCATGTGGAAAGTATCGGCAAAACAACGCGAGATCTGGCCAGGACGCTGCGGGCAATGAACGTAACGGCGGTGGGCGAGCTGTGCGACGATGAGTTTGAGGAGCATGTTCTCGAGTATCCTCCAGAAATGGCAGGCTTTTATCTTCACGGCATGAACTTCAACCTTTCCGAGTTCGCCACCCTGTCTGGTCCAGAGGTCCACGAGTTCGCCGACTCCTGGGGTTTCAAGAAGGCACAATACATCATCATCCAGACCATCGATGAGGTCCGGCAGTTCCTTAACACTTGCGCCGAGACGGGCTCCTGGGATGGCCGGGACACAGAAGGATTTGTGGTCAGATGCAAGAGACGCAGCAAGGAAGTCGCCCATGCCCCTGACTGGTTCTTCAAATTCAAGTTTGACGAGCCGTATTTGATGTACCGACAATGGCGCGAGTGCACCAAAGCCATCATCGCCGGAAAGCCACCGAAGTTCAAGAAGCACACGAAGATCACCGAAGAGTATTTGCAGTACGCCCGTCGGCAGTTGGCTTCGGACCCGAGCCTGGGCCAAGCCTACAATCAGAACCACGGTATCATCAAGATGCGCGATGGTTTCCTTGCTGCGAAAGGGCAGAAAGGCTCAGAAATCATTGCACAAGAGCAGGCGGAAGCGAACGGGGCAGCGGACAACAACATCGCGTCCAACCTCGTTCTTGTCCCCATCGCAACCATCGGCTGCGGAAAAACCACTGTCGCGACGGCGCTGGTGAAGCTCTTTGGGTTTGGACACGTGCAGAACGACAACATCGAGGGACAGAGAGGCCGCCCGCAGCGATTTGCGCACGCCGCTACCAACGCTCTGGCGGTGCACCCAGTCGTAATTGCAGACCGCAACAACCATCAACGCCGAGAACGAGAGCAAATCATCGACGATGTGAGCAAAATGGTCCCCGACGCTCGATTTGTGGCCTTACATTACGTTCACGAACCCAAGAATCGGATGCTGGAGGATATCCGGAGAGTCACCCGCCAACGGGTGCTCGACCGCGGGGACAACCACCAAACGATTCGAGCAGGGAGCAAGAGCCCCGAGGAGATCATTGGGATCATGGAAGGCTTCCTGCACCGCTTCCAAGGGTGCGACCCAAACGCGCCTCCAGATTCGGACTTTGACGCGGTGATCAATCTGGATGTGGCCGCTTCGTCTTTGGAGAATCTGGAAACGGTCATCACTCATCTGTACAACGCCTATCCGGGGTTGCTGCCTGCGGACATGCCTGGCGAGGAGGACATGCAGGCGGCGATTGACTACGCCATGGGTCATGAGGTTACCACCAAGCACGATCTTTCGTTCGGGAAACCGGCGCAGGCGGATAAGAAAGGGCCGAAAGCACCCACTCCTCACCCGCCTGAGAGGCCTCTCACAGTGGACCAAGTGGTTGGCAAAGTCGAGTACTTCAGCATCCCGGTTTCTGGGGCGCATATCAACTCGATCCTCGCAGGCTTGTTTGACCAAGCCCCAGCGGATCAGGCATGGATGTATCAAATGCTGAAACAGTCGGGCCGCATCCAGCAGGAGTTCCATGTGACCCTTATGCACCGAGCATCTGCGACCCAGCAGACACATCTGTGGCAGATGTTCACTGCACTGTTTCGAAATGCGATCCAAGGCAAGGATTTGAGGGACAAGAGCCAACTTGCTCCCGCTCTCGGACTTGCCCGAGTCGGATTGGAAAGGGTGGTTTGGGACGATCGCATTATGACTTTGTTCGTCCGCCTCCTGCCAGTTGGCGAGGGACCGCCCTGGCCCAGCGCCAATGCCCTCACCCATATCACGATAGGCACGGCTCGTGCGGACATCAAGCCGGTGGAGAGCAACAACTTGCTGGCTCGTTGGGCGGCAGGAGATGTTTCTGGCGGCCCGATTTACAACAAAGAAGTGCCAGGAGGAATTGTTTTGGAGGGCATGGTTACCGCAGTATTTCAACGCAACTTTCCGAACATGAGGTAACCAAGTGGTGTACTCTGTTGGTGGCCCGGACTAGAAATTGGCTCGGAGGGAGGACCATGAATGACGAGCACGCAACAGGCAGAGGATAGGGCAGCGGACCAGGAGGGTATGACGTATTAGAGCACCGGGGTTTATTAAATTTGTACGAGTACGTAACTACCAGTTTGAGCACCTACTCATACTACTTTGTACTCGACTAGAGAGAGCATCAAGGACTCACTGACAAGGAGGAGGAAAGGAGTGTGAGCCTCGAAGCATATGTGATTGGCTGAAAGCAGGTTACACTGGTTGCCATGGCAGCAGGTGCGGCGCGAAGCAAAAAAGGAAGGAGCAAACAACGCCAGGCCCCGAGACGCACGCTACCTTGCTCCTACTGGTTGGTCCCTGGGCACGCCCGGGACTGAAGCAGTCTAGCAGCCTGGAGGCTAGCAGGTGCAGGTGCGGCGGGCGGGCGGCGGCTGCCTCTGTCAGCCCAAAGAACCGTGTTTCCGATCATGATTATTGCCAACTGCAAAGGCGACTCACTGTCTGCTCCGTCTACTTCGTACAGTGCATCTTCTCTCCTCTCTGCCTAGAGAAAGATCGGAGTGTCGTCGCCTTTATCCATCGACACCACAGCGGTACAGCCAGCGTGCATTTTACCTTGTGCATCCCAGCATCCCTCGATCTCTTATTAGTGGTAGTTCGCCGGCTGCGTGGTGAATGCGGGGGAGACGTGAGCGCTGACCGCGCCTAGAGCCTGTCTTTCGGTTTCGAGTCGAGTCCTCAGTCGACGCCCGTCGCCCAGCTTCACGCGCCTCACGTTGCCAAGGAAAAACAACACAAGCTCCACCGCAGCGTGCGGCAGCAGAGCAGCGTCGGCACAGCTACCAGCCTAGTACGAGTAGTGTGGCCTGCCTCGACCACCAACTTGCTTCTCTGCTGATATCTGTTGGTCCTGCACTCACTCCTCCGCCACGACAACAACTGCGAGCACCCTCGTCAGTACCTTCACACCTCCTTCACCACCTCCTCGACTGTCGACCTCTCCTACATCCGCTGCTCTGTCTTCTCCGTTGCACTTCTTCTGTCTGTTTGTCTCTGACACGCTGCTTTCGACCGCTTTTCTGCTCCAAGCCTCAGCGTGTCGGGGCCCGCCCGCCGCCTGTTTGAACCAGCAACGCGCCCCAGCAACCTCGTGTTTACCCACCATCCTCGCTCGACCTTTGGTCTTCCTTTCGAATCAATCACCCTGAGATCAGTACACACACGTCTCCCTCTGAGAACACCCTCGAACACCAGGAAAGGACTGCAATCTTGAAGAACAATCTTCAGTCCTGCCAGACACGTCCAGAGAGCTCGTGCGTCATTCCCCAATCACATTGAATTCCTCAGACGTATCATGCTAACTCGGCCTGGCCCACAGATTCCTCAAACCTCTCGACACTCTGACTTTCCCTTCTCTTTCTTCTCATTACCACTTGACCGCTCGATTCGACCATCTCCTCGCCAAAACGGCGGCTCATATCCAATATGCCTGTTGTAGGTCACCGCACTCCTGCCTCACTCACGCCTTCCTTCACGCGGTCCTGTCAAGGGCTTCACTGACAGATTTGCAGTCTCGTGCTCGCCAGCGTGTAGCCAGCATGGAGAACGATGAAAACACCGCCGTTCCATCGACACGTTTGACACGTGCCAAAGCCGCCGGGTTGTCATCTTCTGAAGACCATTCAGGCCTCGCGAAGAAACCCCTCCAAACAAAGAAATCCTCAACCGCTACCGCGAATGGCACGCAGAAACGCCGGGCACTCGGCGACGTGACCAATGCTGCAAAAGGCGTCGAGGTCGTCCAAGACGGAAAGAAGGCTACGGCAAACAAGACTGGACTTCAATCCAAGGTTGCACAACCTTCGACCGGGGGCGTGCAGAAGCTCTCCAGAACCAACTCTTCTCGAGCCGCGCTTGGTGTCAAAGATAACAATGCGAAAGCCAAAGTTCCACTGGCAGAGGTGAAGAAACCCGGAAGTGGTTCAGGCGTACACGGAACTTCCCACAAGAGACGGACTCATGCTTCGACTTCAACAGTCCCATCCTCCAAAGATGCCACACCCGATGTTGGAGAGCCACCTCGGAAAAAGTCGTGTACTGAGGAATTGGTCGAAGATGCACAGGCTGAAGAGTTACATGACATTGTCGCCGACCTAGACGCCGAAGATCTCGACGATCCATCTATGTGTGCCGAGTATGTCCGCGAAATCTTCGACTACTACTCTGCTCTGGAAAGCGTGACCCAACCCAATCCAAACTATATGGATCACCAAGACGACCTCGAGTGGAAGATGAGAGGCATTCTCATTGACTGGCTGATCGAAGTGCACACTCGTTTCCGACTGCTCCCCGAAACTCTCTTCCTTGCCGTCAACATCGTCGACCGATTCCTGTCTCAAAAGGTTGTCCCTCTTGACAAACTTCAGCTGGTTGGCATCACTGCTATGTTCATTGCCTCCAAGTACGAAGAGGTGCTCTCGCCCCATGTTGGCAATTTCGTCCACGTCACCGACGATGGCTTCACCATTGACGAAGTGCTCAGCGCCGAGCGATACACCTTGTCGACCCTAAAGTATGATTTGAGCTATCCGAACCCGATGAACTTCTTGAGAAGAATCTCCAAGGCCGACAACTACGACATCCAAACCCGAACGATGGGCAAGTATTTGATGGAGATCAGTCTCGTCGATCATCGATTCTTGGAATACAAACAGAGCCATGTTGCTGCCGCAGCCATGTATCTGGCTCGCATGATCCTGGAGCGAGGTGGATGGGTAAGTGATGCATTGCCCCCAACAGCGGTTCCCAAACTAATTGCACGCAGGACGCAACTCTTACCAAGTTCTCCGGATACACGGAAGAGGAGATCCTGCCTGTGTTCGATCTCATGATTAGCTACCTCGAGGCCCCGGTTGCCCACGAGGCGTTCTTCAAGAAGTATGCAAGCAAGAAGTTCCTTAAGGGTAAGTCGTGCCTCTCTGCTCCGGTGCTATCACCCTCAAGCTAATGATCCCTCACAGCATCTATCATGGCCAGGAAGTGGGCTAAGGACTACTGTATCAGCCGCCGAAACGGTGGGCATGCACAATAACTGTTGCCCCGACGTTGACAAAACCTCGACATCGTCTGTCCAAGTGCTTGATTAAGCCATCTGCGTGGTCGTTGGCACTTCTTCTGGAAAGTTTGCATCAATTGACCATCCAAGTGGTATGCTTCTGGAAAGACAGCCTGCCTTATGTCTTTACCATCCTCTTCATGAATCAAAACCCAACAACAAAGAAAAGTCATATCTTCATAGCTTAGCAGCAGCACCAGCATCGTTAAGCAACACATCCATACAGACACATATGGCCTTCACCACCAACACTCCAAACACTGAAATCCATCAGTGCCTTCGACTCTTTTGCAATCGAATTCTCCTCTGATTTCCGGAGCTGGGCACACAATGTCAATCCGTCGCCCCATCATTTCGGTCACTGCGCGCGACATTGCGAGGGCGTTTGAAAAGTTCGGACGAGTCATCTACTTGACACTACAAATGGAACTTGAGAACACAGGGCTAACTGGGCGAATCACGGCGTTAATCATCATATGAGCTCCAGGAATTGGGAAAGGTGGAGATCGGTCTCTTTGCGTGCGTGCGTTGAATTGTTCCTTGCCTATCTTGTGTCCTATGCAAAGTCATGGGCAAAGGCGAGAGAAATGCGTTTCAGAATGGTCAGTTCAGTTCCAGTGAGCTGGACAGGGATAATGGGAGCTCTTTGGATTCCGAGCGATGGTGTCTTTCTGTGCCACATCTGAGTTCTAAGTCGCGGGCATTGCATTCATGGCATTGATACGTGCTCCACTGTCATGGTCTTGATTCCGAGCGGTTCAACCCTTCTGAGCAAATAAGGACATTGTGCTTTATCTTCTTCCTTCCTTCCTGCCCTTATCTTTCTTTGTTCTGGATAGCCAGCCCTCGCTGCTCTCGGGCTGCCTGGGAAGACCGAAAAGAGTTGGGTAGTGGGTAGGCAGGCAAAGTAGTTTACCGAAGAGTGCGAGCAAGCATCGACTCGACATAGATAAACATTAAGTCCTGTTCTATTCGATCATCTCAGATGTTCACGCATACGTAGTTCGGACGCTTCAGTGCGGGTACGAAGAAGGCCTTTGCCAGCCAGCCAGCCATGCATGAGTGATTCTTCTTGTTCTTGTGGTTGCTTTCTAGCTCTAAGGCAAGGATCTGTCTCTCTGTCGTACGTGACTTTCTATTGAGAATGCCTTTGTATCTCGCTCGCTCGTTGATACTCGTTTGATCATCGTTACCATGGTCAGGAAGATGGAGGTGGTGGTTCGCCAGCTCGGGTGTTGTTACTTTCCAACAAGGCTGCAAACATATGCCTGTTTACACCTCCAGCCGCCAGACGCCCTTCCCTTCCCTTCCTTTCCTCTGTCCGACTTCACAACCTCGCCGTGGTTCCAGATCCAGCTCCAAAGGTCGCCTCCCACTCCTCCTTGACGGCCTGCCTCATACCCTTGACCAGCACGGCTGCTTCATCGTCGTCGAGATCGTCGCGCATGCCTCGTCCAAACAGGACAGCGGCCCGTTGGCGTCCCTCCGGCTGCGGACTCGGTGGGTATTTGTTCGTCAGCTTGTTCTTCTTGTTGGACACCATCGATGCCGTCGTGGGGCTGAGGGGCTTGTAGTTCAGCGGTGGGCGTGGGACGATGTGGAAATGAACGTGTGGGACGACTTGTGCGGCGCCGGGACCTGTGATGTGATGTAATGGGGGAGGTTAGTAACCTATCAATCCGTGATGTAGGAGTCTGTCTTTCTGTGTGGTGAGTAGTTGGGAGGAGAGGGATAGGGTTCGGATTCCCTCGATCTCTTTTCGGCTTACCGTTGTTTTGGACGATGTTGTAGTCGGCTTCATCATGCGGGATGTCGGGGAGAACGGCCTTGAGCACCGATCGTGCCAGGATTGGGAGGACTCGTCCGATCTGTGTTGTACACGATGCAACATGCTTTTGTTAGAAAGTCCGAGCCTGGTATATGAGTATGGATATGTATATGGTGATTGGAAAGACCGGTAACGCTCTCGAAGCCAAAGATCCAAATCCATACAGAAGAGGGTGGATCCCTCGGCTCCCAGGATGGAGCAATGTCATGAAGAAAGAAGCATGAGCAAGGGACACACATACCTCTGCACTCTCATCAGGACTCAGATTCCCGACTTTGACCCTATGTTTCCTCGGCGCGACCAGCACATGTCCCCTCGTCAGAGGCAGGATGTCCATAAAAGCAATGACATGTTCGCCGGAGAAGAGCACGTATGAAGGCGGGTCGACTTTCTCCGGGTCGAGTTCGGCCACCACACCCCCTTCTGAAGCAGACGATGGAGAGATGGGCGGGAAATTCGCGGCGATGAGGCAGAAGGGGCACGTCGCTGAGAAGTCCTCGTTGTTGGGCGGTAATGGCGATGCCGAGGTCTCGGGTATGAGATGGGGAGAACTATCCGACATGATTGATGGAGTGGCGAGGGAGATGGTGTAAATGGGGATATCGAATGGATGGAGAGATGGAGAGATCAAAGGTTTATGAGAAGAAATGGATGGGTTTATAAAGCACTTAATGGATATAGGTGAGGGATGGAAAAGAAAGATGTGATGTTTGATCAAGCAGCGCGCGCAGCTTGTACAAACGCAACTATGTCAGTCAGCCTTGTTGTCTGCCCAGAGACAGGCTGCAGCAGCCTTGCCGCTCGCTAGTGCAAGGCTGAGCTCGATGGGCAGTCAGCCAGTCACATGACAGGGAAACCGGCGCGCTTGCTGCCAAGACCAAATATCGAAAATCCAACGTCGTTTGCTCTGGGACGAAACAAAGAGGGACGACATCCGTATTAATATAATCAAGCTGTGCTACTGCAGATTCCCTGCAAGAGAAACAAGGACTGTCCAACCGGCCGATCCATGGCAGGCGTTGACGCCTCGTCGGGAAATGGACTACCTCATTCGCTTTGTGCAAGCGCACGAAAGCTTCCGTCGCCCGGAGATCGATACCCTCGCGACACACGCGGGCCAGCGCTGTGAGATTGTCTCCTATGCCGAAGACTCCCCATTTTGTGTGGTGCGATTCCCCGACCTGGAGAGACGGGAGACGGCGGCAAACACGATGGACCAGGCCCTTGCCAACGACAGTCTGGTACGGGATTTTGAGAGTCGATCTTTCCTCTCGAAGGGCATTTACGAGTTATGGGGCCAGGGAAGAGATTATGACGAACTTCACGCGGACGTGAAGCAAAGGAGTCGGCATTTGTGGGACGTCTTCAGGCATTTCTCGTTCAAGTTTTCGATCGACAGCTACGGCACCACGAGAGACCTGGACCAGCAGAGGGACATCATCAACTCGTTCCGATACCTGGGATTCCAGGGCAAGATCCGCATGAAGAATCCCGAGGTTGAGTGGTCGGTCTTGGAAGAGTGGCAGCCAACAAGCTCTGCTTGCGATGGGAATCCGGGAGAAGAGAAGCCCCCAGCAGCCGTCGATCCTATAGCAGGGACAAGTCTGAGGAGAGTAATCTTGGGCCGCAAGATCGGCGACTCGCGTCGTTGGCTGAGGGAGAAGCACGACCTGAAGCGTCGACCCTACATCTCGACCACGTCGATGGATGCGGAGTTGGCACTTCTGACGGCCAACATGGCCTTGGCAAGTCCCGGCAAGATCTTCCTCGATCCCTTCGTTGGGACTGGAGGCTTCATGGTTGCCGCTGCAGAATTGGGAGCCGTTGTGCTCGGCTCAGATATCGACGGCAGAAGCTTCCGGGGGAAGGGGCTCGGATTGGAGAAAGGCGTGGGTGCAAACTTTGAAAAGTACGGCCTGGTCGACCTCTTTGGTGACTGCATCACTTCCGACTTGACCAACACGCCATTTCGAAATTCAGCGAACCCTCGCAGTTCGCGTGAAGATAGATGGCTCGACGGGATCGTGAGTGATCCCCCTTATGGCGTCCGAGAAGGCTTGAAGGTCCTTGGGACAAAGCCCCGGGCTAGTGTGGCGGCTGCCGCAAACGCGGACGGCTCCGGAGTGGATTCTTCGGAGGAATCCAACACGCCCAAAGAAATTCTGGTGGATGGGATACCGGCACATTTACTGCCCGGATACATTGCGCCCAAGAAACCGTATTCCTTCACTCGAATGCTGGACGACACCTTGGACTTTGCGGCGAGAACCTTGGTGGACGGTGGTCGCCTGGCATTCTGGATGCCCAGTGCGAATGAGAATGAATTCGGCGAGGAGGTGGCGACGGTCATTCCCACGCATCGACACTTGAAGTTGGAACACGAATGTATCCAGAGGTTCAACAAGTGGAGTCGGAGGTTGCTCGTCTATGAGAGGCTCCCGGGGGTGTTGGATTCAGAGGAAGACATCGATGGCATGGTTGGTGACGCCGTCCGCCTGGATAACGCCGGTCGTACTGCTGATGAGCTGAACCCCTTCCGCCGAAGATACTTTCAGCCAGTCGCAAACAAAAATGATGGCTAGCACCTTCACCCATAGTCTTTCTCGTTCCTCGTCATCCGAGGCGCTGAAGCTGCCCTTGTCCCACACTGCTCGTTCAAGCAGCAGCATGCGTGTTTCTTCCCTTTCGACATCGAAAGCGGGCTAGTCTTCGACCTTGAGTTTCTCCACGGCTTCCACAGCGTCGTCTCCGTCCAGGGCTTCCTCATCTCCTTTGCCAACAAGACCGTTCTCCCAGAGTTGCCTGCCGGTTAGCTTCTTCTCGTCGCTTTTGCTGCCTTTCTTCTTCTTGTCCTCGGCCTCCTCCTCTTCCCTTTGTTTCTGTTCCTTATCCTCCATCTCTTTCCGGAACCTCTCTCTCCACTCCAAAAAGCGCTCTCTCGTGACAACCGTGCCGTGAAACTTCCGGTTCTCTTCTTCCTCCTTTTTACGTACTTCAATCTCTTTGGCGGCTTCCTCTTGCTGCATCCTGTCCGTAATCAAGGTCTCGGCCGCCTCTTTTAATGTAGTCACCAGGGTGAAGACCATCGCCATCCCCAGGGAGTCTTCTATCGTTGGCTGTAGAGATTCCAGCAGTTGATCCTTGTCCACTGCGACGTCGAGTTGCGGGTGCTTCGATGCGTTGGGCGGAGCAGTGATGTCGAGATGCGGACCGACGTCGGGATAGGCATCGGGATAGGTAACCGTGAGCAAGACGACTGGGGGTTCTGTGTCGTCTTCATGTCCTTCGCCCGGCACGTCGAGGGATATAGATATCCGGTAGGAGGTCTCTGAGATGTCTGGAACAGGTGTTTGTTAGGCTTCACGTCGCACATTCGTCAAAACTGGGAAATTTGCGAACCTGTGATTTCGTCGGGGAAGATGGAGTCGAGAACTTCCCGCTCTTCTTTCTGGTCTTCTATGCCCATGATGAAAGATCAGGCATATGCTAGCACTTGTGCACACCTCAAGATTAAACGTGAATGGACAATGGTACGAGACTGAGGGGTTGATGAATCTGGAGACTGCATCTCAAGGTCGCTCCGCAATGAGTGAGTTCGGAACAATTGTTTGCCGAACATCAACCGAACAGCTTTCACCAACACGAAACACCAACACCAAACCATTGACATAACTGTCACCAACTTCGCAGTACACAGCTTCTCATCCGAATCATGGGGCAACTCGGCCGATCATTGCAGCTACACCTCAATAACAAGCACCCTTCACGACCAGCGCGTGCGATCTCTCGCCGGCGCAAAGTCTCGCCGGTCTCGACAGCTTCAACGGAGACATTCTGGTGTAAAAGGTCTTGTATCTCCGGTCTCTGTCCACCTTCCCTTCCCTTTGCGCACACTGTAGTCTGTCTCCTCCAAACTAATCTCTGGCAATTTTGGCCTTCACGACCTCTAAACTCCGCTGTGGCCGTCAAAGTCGGATATAAAAGAGGAAGATGCTTCTGCAGCAGCGAGTTTCCCTTGTTCTTCCTCATCACTCACTGTCCAGTTTCACGCTTCTTAAATTCATATAAGCTCTAAATATATACCCCCTTGAGCACTCTCCAGAACTTTGTTCGCTCCTTCGACCGGCAATGGCACCGACTCGGACACAGCTGTTGAAAACGGCCATGGCTGTCATCGACGGATTCAAGGCCTGGACCGTTGAAGATTGTATGGTCTACCGCACTCCGAATTGCACCCATCAGTTCCTGCCAGCCTCTCTCGACAAACCTCCTTTCAACAATGAACAAACCGCGGCATGGATCCAGAAGATCATGTCACTGACCCAGATGGCATGGGAGTTTGACGTTGACGATGAGAGAACAGTCATCGATGAGGCGACCAGAAAGGTTGTTCTGTACACCAAAGGGAGGAACTTTCTCAAAGGAATTGGGCCGTACCACATGGAATACATCTTTTTCATCACCATGAATGACGATGGGACCCTGGTGGAGAAGGTCGACGAGTTCTTGGACAGTCAACTTTACACCGAGATCAACGCTCAACTCGGACAGACACTGGATTCCCACCATTGATTCGGCCTCTGCAGCACAGAATACTTACAGGAGCAATATCCTATATACAGGGACTTTTTTGTGTCCTAGCATACCTTATATATCCTATGTTTCTTTCCCATCCTCGGAGGGTTTCGCGATGTCGTGATCGACGCGCGCTCGTATCGTTTGTCTCGAGTCAGCCTTGGCCCGCGGCAGGAGTTCTCACCAATGACCAGCCTGGTGGCCTCACCAACAAGTACTACTTCGAGTACGTACTGTCTACTTGACGGACCGAAGCGAGGGAATCCCTCCACAACTCCTCCACAGGGTTGTCTTTCTGTTTCTCTCCCTCCTTGCCCCACCGCCCACACCTTCGCAACACCACTTCGCGTGGGACTCGATACATTGTTTGGATGCGCGATCATGACTGTATACTCGGCATGCAGAGTACATGAGTGCTGAATTAGTCACGCCGCGTGAGATCAGCTAGAACCAATCACCCAGCACTGGAGAGCCTTCCGATGTCTTCCGCAATCATCGCTTAGCCGTCATGGACACCGAATGGAACCAGCAAGTTTACGAGGGACCGAAAGCAAAGCGCCGCTCTCGTGTACAGTCCGCTTGTCAAAGATGTAGGAGGCAGAAGTTGAAGGTAAGGCTTACGCTGCACCAACTTGATGGACCATGGACCAAATGCTCACCATCTCCGCCGCCAGTGCGACCAGCACCGGCCGTGTTCCTTGTGCCTTCGGGCAGAGGTTCCGTGTGTCTCTGAATCTCGTCAAAGGTCTGTCGCATCCCACCCCCCAGAGAGATCTGGCAACAGGCCGTGGACTCACAATGGCCTGCTCTAGGCGGAGAAAGCTTCGAAGGCTGAATTCTCCCGAGGAAGAAGATGATGAGGGCGTCGAGCAGCAGGAGTCAGGCCGTCCGCAGTCCCTTCAAGCCAACAGCGACTCGCCGCACTCCCGATTCAGCCACGGAGACGGCCATGAGTACAGCAGTTCTGCTCACGGGAGGCAATCAAGCACAACACCGAGAGAAAAGGTACCCGTCAGTCTTGATCGGGTCTCGGCCACAGATCCCGACGCCTACAATTTGAGAATCTCTTCCGCGGGATTGACGCAAGAGGTGAGTTCGCATGCCAGCGCGGGCTTCTAAGTCGCTGACTTCGTTTCTCTCTCGAATCCAGATCATCGACAATTTCAGTCCTGACACAGTATTCGAGAGCTCTACCTCTGCCCTTCCCGGTGGTATCGGCCGATTTCAAGCCTCGCCTGGAGCGCCTCACGACGAAATCAGTGTGGAAGAGCTCCTGGGCCTGGAACTGCCTTCTAAGAGAGTCGCCGACTTTTTCTTGAACACCTATCTCGAAGCTGTTCACTGGTTCATGATGCTTTTCCACGAACCAACGTTTCGCTCCACTTACGAGGCACTCATGGCGTCGAGACGCTTTCCACGGTGTCGGTCCAACCGTGTGATTTTCATCCTCCTAGTCCTCTCTCTAGGCGCGCATTATTCGTCAGACGAAGAGGTTCGAAGGAGATTCCCAACCTTCCAACTCCAGACGTTCCGGAGGCTGTCGCTCAAAAAGGTCGAAGACAACCTCCTTTTGGTGTACGACGCCGCAGAGCTGGAATCTGTTCAAGTCTGCTCTCTCCTGGCATCTTACTACGTGTACCACGGCCGCCCAACCCTTGCTTTCGTCGTCTTGGGGGCCGGTCTGAGGTGTGCCCAACTCATGTGGCTTCACAAAGAGTCGGCATGGCGAGGAGTCCCAGAGCCCGTAAAGGAAGAGCGGAGGCGCGTCTTCTGGGCTCTCTTTGTGTTCGATCGGTACGTACGGCAGTTTCAAACATTGTGCCGTGATCTGACAGTACTCCAGCTTTGCAGCCACGATATTTGGCAGACCCTGTGTCATCCCGGTCGGCGAAGTCGAAGTGAATCTACCGCAGAATGTCGGCGATACCACCATTCAGCATCCAACCTTCCGTTCAACAGCGACAATGCCCGACGGAATGGTCGAGGCCGTCACACCATTCGCCTACATGAAATACAAATGCAAGCTGTATCAGATATCATCCCCTATCATCGGCGACTTGTATTTTCACCGAAGTTCGAGCGTGTCCGAACTGGCAGCAAAAGTCCATCGGATCAACGAGGAGCTCTCAACATGGTTTGAGGCTCTTCCACCCGAGCTCAAACTGGAAGAGCTGTTTCGGGATCCCACCGAGCCTGTGACTGCCAGCACGAGGCCTTTCATCCTACAGGCGCTGGCACTACAGATTGCCTTCGATAACGTGCAGATTCTTTTGCATCGGCCGTTATTGTCTCAAGATCTGCGTACTTTCAAGACTGGCTCTGAAGGCCTTGATTCCAACAGCCGACATTATACTCTAAGAGAGCTTGCTTCTTTGACTGCAGAGCAATTATCCGGCGAAGACATTCATCACATTCTGGTGTCAAGCCGCGACCGCTGTTTCGAATCGGCAATACGATCATCGAGATTGGGACGCTATCAACAATGCCTGGTGACCGCTCGCGATAGCCACGCTGCCTCTTTTCTGGGCATCAATTTGTTCACAGCGGGTATGGTCTTGTGTGTGGTCGCTCTGGCGCGGCCGCTATCCTCTCAAGCCCAGATGGCAAAGCAAGCCATTGCGCGGATCATGTCTCTCTCGCGCTTCTTATCCGGAAAAGCGCTTCTATCGGCGCAAACGACAAAGATATTGAACGACCTTGTTCGCCTTATTGGAGAAAAGGAGATCAAGGCCATGCTATCGGTCTCTGACATGGCCGAAAATGCTTCTCTGAAGGACCCGAAGGTGGCGAACCCAGAGGCCTCGGACGGGGCCTTCCCCGAGCCTGTGCCAGAGAGCAAGGCTTATCCCCAAAGCACCGACGGGGCTCAAAAACCATTTCAGGCCGACAGTGGCTTGGGGGAGGCGGCCAACACGAACCTGGACCAGATGTTCATGGACAACTTCGACTACTGCGGCTTCGAGACCATGGACTTCAACAACGGTATTACTTCATTGCAGCAAGGTAGGTCTCGCTCATTACCATCTAATCCAGGGTTGGTACCTATTTTCGCAATACTAACCCTCCAACAGCTATGTTTCCGACATCCATGGTCACTACGCCTGAAGTGAACAATTCAGCGACGGGCGAAGCCACAATCGACCCATGGAGCCGGGACCAGTATACCAGCGACCAGTCGTACCCAGGTCAGGCTGCTGGTGGCGAGGATGGTGTAATAGCGACTGACTTCATGATGAACACTCTGGGACAGACCTGGCTCTGGGATAATGGTGGTGGTGCTTGGTAATACTTTGTCCCTGGCGTGCCCTGTGCCAACGCATCCTCGACTCAGCGTTACCGCGCTAAGGCTACACCCTTGCGCAGATGCTCGGTATCCGAGAGAACACAGAGAAACATTCCAAGGAGAAGGAAACCCGGTACCGCAAGGAGACGACCGTCGTGAGCCGGACAAGGCTGAATCACGTGATGAGGCTGTCGCTTGACCTGCCTTTTGTTGCTTCCCCGAGTTCACCTCCCAAAATTTTTTGAGATCCGGTTGTAGACCGTCGACAATACATAATAGGGCGCGCTGCCACAATCCATATATTGCACTTTGCTGTTCTCTGATAGGGGCAGAAAGCTCAATTCAAAACTTAAAACCTGAACATCCTCCAATATGGGCAAACCCAAAAGCAAATCGCGTTCGAAACAGAAGGACATCCTCCGCTCCTCCAGCGCTCCCCTCTCCAAGTCAGGCGCTGCAAAGACACAACGGTCTATCGAGGACCTCCTCACTCAAGCTGCCGAACTCCTCGAGCAGTCGCAGCCTGACCTCGCGCTCCCACTCGCCGAAGAAGCCCTCCGCAGACTGGAAGCTGAGAGGGAGGCCCGGGCGGAGGCGGACAATGATGCCGAAATCGAGACTCTTCTCAAGGACGCGGCGGCGGGCAAACCCACCCTCCCCTCTGCGCTGAGCCTCGAGGCCGAAATCCACCTGGCGCTGGGCGACATCGAGGGCGCGAGACGGAGCTTCACGCGCACGACGCAGCTCGATCCCGACGGCGCACTCGTCTCGGCGGAACCCTGGCTGTGGCTGGCGCAGCTGTGCGAGGACGGCGGGCGGGAGAGCATCGGACACTTCGACAAGGCGGTGGAGGTGCTGCGCAACGAGATCGAGGTGCTGGAGGATGACGAGGAGGCCAAGACGCTCGAGCAGACCGCGCAGATCCTGGAGGACAAGCGGGCGAAGCTGGCGGATGCCCTCTGCGCCTCGGCCGAGGTCTACATGACGGACCTGTCGTGGGAGGCCGACGCCGAGCAGCGGTGCGAGAGCCTCGTCACCGAGGCCGTCGCCGTCTGTCCCGACCGCCTGTCCGCCGGCGTGCTGCAGACGCTGGCGAGCGTGCGCATCAGCCAGACGCGCCTCGACGACGCCCGCCAGGCCCTTCGCCGCAGCATGGAGATCTGGCGACACATCCCGCTCGACGTCGAGGACGCGGCGCGCCCGGACTTCGCCACGCGCGTCTCCCTCTCGCGCCTGCTGATGGAGGTCGAGGTCGAGGCCGAGGCCATGGTCGTGCTGGAGGACCTGATCCGCACCGAGGACCAGAGCGTCGAGGCCTGGTACCTCGGCGGCTGGTGCCAGGTGCTCCTCTCGCAGAAGCCCGACACGGACGCCGAGACGCGCCTCAAGAGCCAGGAGATGGCCAAGACGTGGCTGGACAACTGTCTGCGGTTGTACCGCGTGCAGGATTACGAAGACACCAGGCTACGAGAGCATGCCCTCGAGCTGGTGCAGGGATTGAACAAGGAGCTGGGCGTGGAGGACCAGATGGGCGATGATGACGACGCGTGGGAGGACGAGGATGAAGATGAAGACGAAGATGGCGACGATGACCTCGATGTCGAGATTAATGGGCATGACGCTTCCGGCGACGGAGACGTGGAAATGAGTTAGATGATCCTCAAACATGATGACAAGGTTTTTGAGATCCATCAACCTGAACAATGAGAGATCACTTATTCCGTGGATTGACTATCCTTGACCCAGTAGTGGCACGCCGGAATGCGCGAGCCTGCAGTCCCTGCCTGTCTTGCTAGTGTGTGAACTGGCGCTTGCTGTCATTGTCCATTGAACACCCTCTCGAATGTTTGTCGGGGTTGTTCCGGTTGGAAATCGAAGAGCCCATTATCCAGCTTTCCCACACCATCAGCCACACCGTGACC
Source organism: Exophiala alcalophila (assembly GCA_001599775.1). Taxonomy (NCBI): domain Eukaryota; kingdom Fungi; phylum Ascomycota; class Eurotiomycetes; order Chaetothyriales; family Herpotrichiellaceae; genus Exophiala; species Exophiala alcalophila. The sequence continues at coordinate 4,674,783 of BCHY01000002.1, forward strand.
ACTGGCCAACAGTGTTTTGATGCTGTACATCATCTCCGGCCAATCCTCTTCCTTGACTCTCGCTTGCTCTTCCTTCTCCCTCGCCGCGGCCACATCCGTCCACATCACCTGATATTCGACGCCCCTCGCTTTCTCCAGCTCGCCGATCAGATCTTCAAGTTTGCCCGTCCAGCCTTGGACTCGCAGTGTCCTTCCCGAGCCCTCAAATTTGATGCGAAGAGAGTCGACTGTGTATCTGGCAATGTCTGGAATGCTGGTGACGCCGATTCTCTTCCCCGGCTGTCCATAGATCGTCGCTATACACGCCTTGTGGTCGAACCCGTAGAAGTCATCGAGGGACCATTCTGTGAAGATGCCCGTGACCATCAAAGTGTATTGGAATCCAGGAGTCTCTGCAGCCTTGGCTCGGAGGTAGGCACGAGTGGTCTGCTTGTCACGGAAGTATCGCATGTTCTGGATCTCCTTCTGCGCAATGTCGCTGTTCCACTCTGAAGCGTAGAAATGCTGGACGCCAGCGGCGATGCCGGCTTCAATCATCGCGGGCTGTAGTGCCATCAGGGCGTTGCCCACAGCTGAAATGACATGTGTGAAGCCTGTAAACTGGATGTCAGATTACCTTCGTCGACTCTGTGGTGGGTTGATGTGACCTTTGTATGAGGTTGGGTCATAGAGAGATCCAACAACAACCTCAACATTGGAGCCGTTGAATTTAGCTGCCCTCTCAGGCGTTGCAAGAATGGCAATGCGTTCGAAATGATTCTTCTGGCGGATCAACTCATCGAGCAGAGGCTTTCCGAGGGCACCGCTTGCCCCAACCAGCAGGACTGAAACACCGCTCATGGCGAAGGCAATGACGAGGTTGGATGTGACAAAGAGGCGTTGCGCTGGTCAAGCGAGAGGCCGTGTAAAAAGTATGCGGAAGGCGCAGTCCGGCGTATAAATCCTCGACGACTGACTTCCTTTGCATTTGATGCCACACCCAAGTTGTCTCGAAAGTAAGAACCGCGTCGTGCTCCATGGATACTGCTTTGAAACCACAAGGACCAGATGTGCTGAATAGAGCTCGTAAGCTTTCTCGATTCACCGAGTCTAAGCATTGCAGTCCGCTGTGTCACGTTTATTTCCCAGTTTGGTTGGTGGTATCGGATACTGGCCGCGCGTGAGATATTTCGTATGACTAAGATCTCGAGGCGCAGGAACAGGGCCGGGGTCGTATTTCGGCCGAACCATAGAGGCATTCCACCGGGGAAATGCACCCGGTATTCGTTCCCCTCTCACATGCGGGATGTGTTTGATTCGGTGTTGCTTGAGGGATCGATTGTGCCGCTGTTTCGCTACCATCGAGTGCCTGCACTTGCTGGATAGCTTCCGAGCACGAGTTTCTGTCGGAATCTGGGCCAGAGACGAGTCTCATGAGAAAGCCGACTGGCGACGCAGTCCCCGTCGTGTATCCCCGAACATGGATTTTTCACTCTTCCTGCCAGGCACTTTTCTTCACCACGTCCTGAGACCTGCTTCGTCCAACCCCGACTTTGACATCAGACCAGTCTCGCTGCATGAGATGCTCTCCCTCTTTCTTTGAATCATGGCTCTTTTCCAGGTAGAATCGGCCACTCTCATAGCAAGCCAGATACAGACCACTCCCGAGAGAAGTCCAAGCAGCTCGGAGGAGTGCTCCTCGAAACAGTCCCCTCACGCCATGTGTTTTCAGGATTTCTCTTGCCACCATGAATCCACTTTTGCGAGACCCTTGGGCACCATGAAGGAGAAAGTTGGAAGCTTTGGCCTTCCCTTCCGTAGTGCGGGGAGCGTCGTCGCCAGAGCCAGCCGCCAACATGATCCTGGTCTTGATCACATCGATTGGGGTAGTGATCCAAGCAGCACCGCTGCCTGCAATACCCGCGCTCACGGCTGTGATGCCAGCTCGCTCGAGAATTCCGTCAACCTTTTTGCCTCCATTCTGTCGGGCGCGCTTTTGCAGGAAATAGCCTTTCAACGCTTCAAACGCAGGAAACTGTAACGCGGTGAACGGAAGATTCCTCGCGGCCAGTGCGGTATAGCCCCTCCAAAGCTTTGCCGGCTGCTTTCTGAATTGCTTCAAGACCTCAAGAGACGTCGACCGCCCTTTCCCAGAGCTAAGCATTTGAGCATTTTGTTTCAAAACCTCCGCAGGTGTCAAGATCGCACAGCTCACGAGCTCGGCGCCCCCACTGGCGGCCGCATGTATTGCAGGTTGAGGCAGGTAGAGCGTAGAATTCGGAGGAATTGCCTCGGAGATGCCATATTTCAGGGCTTCATAGGTGGTGAAGAATGCGCCGGAGGAGGGAATGGTAATAAGGATGACGGAGCCAACGCCCTGGTAGAGTCCACGGAACAGAGATCGCTTCGTTGCGCCATTCGCTTCTTTGTATAGCTTCTCGTAGTCTTGTGACTGTAGACGTGTCTTGAGGGTATCTAGAGGATATACAAGCAGATCGACCGTGAACGCAGCAAATGCTCCGGCCTGCGCGACGTTAAACAAAGATGGATATCGTCATAGACGCAGAGCACTCACAATCCAGATGTCGAGATTAGTATTGTTTGACATGGATGGCGAAGAGGAGAGTGCATTAAAAGATAAAGAATTAATGTACAAGGGACTGTATGCAAGAAGAAGCAATGAACATAGTGGTCGACTGAACATGGACGAGGGACAAAATTGTTTGGCATGAAGGGCACCGAGTTGGGAAACTCTCGCAACACGCAAGGCTGTGAGTCAGCCTTGCGACTGCGGATGGGCACAGAACGCACGCCGTCTCAAAATCAAGGGCCATCTGGTGTCTAAAGCGTACATACATAGCCTTTAATACCTCACCCGCCCACCGCCATCAACGCCAATACCATCGTAGGTGTCAGTGAACGTCGCTGTCGCCCTCCTTCATCAACGTCATTCAAACCATCTCCTCGGCACACCTTCCCTTTCTTCTTCGGCAAACCTTCCCTACTGTGCTATCCCGCAAAAATGTCGCTTCGGCCCACAAACGTGTGGAAGGAACGGAGAGCAAAGTTGACCTCGTCGCAGCAACACGTCGAGGCCACCAACAACGCAACCATGGCGACCCCAGTTGAGTATGTATAGCCCTTGCGAGCCTCTATTGATTCCATGCTGACGCTCTCCCAGCAAAGAAACGCCGCTCAAGGCGGTCCAGCTCGAGTCGCTGGTGAGTCTCCTCCGAAGTCCGCCTTTGTAGATTTGAATATCCTGACAATGAACAGGTCGTCATGAAGATCATCAAGCACTGCTCAAGCCGCTTCCCAACCACCGCGACCGGCAGTCTTGTTGGAATGGACATCGATGGCACACTTGAGATCACGAACTGCTTCCCTTTCCCCGTTGTCGATCTGCCGCCCGAGGCGCAGTACGAACAGCAACACTTCAACAGCGCCGCCGCGGCCCCTCGTGCCAAATCCAACACTGCCTACCAGGCCGAGATGATCAGAATGCTGCGCGAAGTCAATGTGGATGCCAACAACGTGGGATGGTACACCAGCGCCAACTTGGGCAATTTCGTCAACTTGAACTTCATTGAGAACCAATTTTTTTACCAGAAAGAGTTGAATGAGAAGACGGTCGCAATTGTTCACGATGTCAGCAGAAGCTCCCAGGGAATCCTCAGCATCCGTGCCTTCAGACTCTCCCCCCAGTTTATGACCGCCTACAAAGAGAACAAGTTCACCACCGAGAAGTATGCCTCTCTCCCCTTTCCGATTCAGACATGGAAACTAATTGCAGAGCAGCCTCCTTAAATCGGGCCTGAAGTACACTGACATCCTCGTCGAACTTCCCGTCACAATTCACAACTCTCACCTTGTCACCACCTTCCTCAACCAGATCCCCCGCATGCTTGCCTCCGGCGAAATGACCCTTCCCACCTCGGTTGACGAGATTGAGAACAACCCAATTGTGAAGAATGACACTCTTGCGCCATCTTTTGAGTCGCTTTCTATCTCCGTGGATCCCTACCTCTCCCAGACTTGCGACAACCTCCTTGACTCGATCGAAACCCACCACGTCGAGTCCAACAACTTCTCCTACTACTCTCGAGCCATGGCCAGAGAACAGGCTAAGATCCAACAATGGCAGGCTAAGCGAAAGGCCGAGAATGCGGCAAGGGCGCTATCGAAGCAAGCACCATTGCCGGAGGATGAGTGGCAAAGACTATTCAAACTCCCGACGGAGCCGAGCCGCTTGGAGAGCATGTTGAACAGCAGACAGGTGGAGCAGTATGCACGACAGGTTGATGGATACGTCGCCGGCACGACTGGAAAGATGTTTGCGGTTCGAGGCAACCTCCTCCCCGGCGACAGCACGGAGAACTCCTGAATCTGACTAAGGACGAAATCCTCGCTTATGTCTATCCAAGTCGACGTGAAAAGTGAAGGTCACGTGGAGCGAAGCGAAACGAACTGGAGCCATGATCCAAATGAACATGGACTCAAAACGACATGCGAGAATTTGGACCGACCTCAATTGGGGCGGCATCAGCCTGGGCTGATTTACAATGAAATCAACTGAAACCCCACGTGAGCCTGGCCTCCCTGTAACCCGACCTAGCGGCATGGTAAAAGGATAAGAAAAGGTAGACATGAAGCCTGGCGTTTGGCGTTGCAACTGCGGAAGCTCTCGACACTGGGGAATGATAGGCGCAGAGCAAGTCTTTTCACCAAGAGACCTGGGTGCATTCGAGGAAGACCGGAAAAGTTCTGTTCATAGAGAAGGCAGGAGGTCTCGACTTCACAAGGTCGCTCGTCCTATTTGCGAAGCAGCGAGCTGCAGTTCTTGGAACAGACACTCCGTGGATGGACATTCCAAAGGCTATGTTGACAGCGACGGTCCGAGGAGATGCGAACTTTGGATGCGACGGGGAAGAAGGTCCGAAGGACGAAGACAAGCAACGCAGATCGACGGACGCTGAACATACCTAGCTTTCTGGTAGATGAACCCATCTCATGCATCCTCCTCTGTGCTGTTCCCACTCATCGACCCTTTTGCGGATGACGTTGCGCCTCTCATCTATCTTCCTCGTCTACGTATCTCGCTGGCTGTTACTGCCTTGCATTTGCGTCGCTCGATTTGATCCATCCATCCATTCGAAGCATTCCTTGATCAAAAGGTTGCTGCTATACAGTACGGCGAGTGACACTACATGGGGAGAGAAGGACGTGGTACATGTCGCCTTTCTCGGAGTGGACTTTGCCGTGCGATTTGCTTGAGAGAGCATTGCCTCGTTATCACGTAATGAAGACTACAAGAGAAGGGGAGGGGTGGTGGGGAGGAGCGTTTGCTGAAGCCCGAACGCTGGTGTTTGCCACAGAGGGTTCGTTGTCTTTCAGCATCCGCTCCGTCGTGAGCCGGTCTGCTCTGCATCTTCTTCTCTGCTCAAGTGGAGCGAGCGAGGTAGGGAAGACGGTGACTCGGAGCATCGGCATTCTTCTTTATCACGTTGTCAATCCCTTCCGGGCCCTTCCACATAGCAAAAACTTGGAAACGAACACGAGCAAGTAGTGGGTCCTTTGCGACTTCTTTGAGTTTGAAATTCCGTTATGTTCAAAAGATAGACGGCGCAGTATGTACTGACGTAAATTGACGATATGGTTTTCCAATAAGCTTTGGTCGACAACCAAACTATCCCTCCCCCAAAAGTGCTGAAGATTTCGTCGCATCATCTAGTCCTCGCAAAGTCCGGAGGCAGGACCAACATGGAAAATGCTCTGGAGGAGGAGGACCTTGAACCTTTCTCGCTGTACCGTCAAGCAAACCCAGTCTATCGAAAAAGTCGTCAACCATGAAACAAGATGAATCCACACGTAGAGTCCGGGGGCCCACCCCCAGTCAGGTCGCTGGCTCTGTGAACGAGCCTACCTCCCTACCACCCACCAATTCGCGCTCGGGTCGAGAAGAATGGTACCCGCACGGAGCTCACAGCACGAAGAGAACTCGATCGCAGAGGGCGGAGACAAGATGTCGGCAGTGCTCCGCAAAGTTTGACGATTGTCGGGAATTCATCGGCTCGTCAGGACGAAGCCTGGGATGGTGCTTTCCTCTGGTTTGCGGTCTGATCGTTGGTTTCTGCGTGCTGCTTGCTGCCGGGATCCACCCCGAGGCCCTCAGTTCCAGTTCCGCGCCTCTGCGCTTTGGTCGGCATCGCGTGCGCGCCGTTCTGCTTCAGAGCCGGAATTCAGCAGTTGATTCTGGGTCTGCTTCTTCTGGGCTGACAATTGAGTCGCAAGCTTGCCGCCGGGTTTGCTGGCTTTCGCGGCTCTCTCCTGCAAACGTAAGTCAGCATGACGCTTCTGATCGACGGCAAGATCGGGTTTGGGATAGGCATGGCTGTCGCGTGTCAGGGCTTACCTCGGCCGCTTTGGCAGCAGCATTTCTCGCGTCGGCAGTGCTTTCTGCTCCCTCTCCCCCACCAAGAGTCCGCCCGGGGGTGCTAGCGGTGAGCTTTTGTGGGACAGGTGCCGAAGCTTGTCGGGGCTGTGAGCTCGCACCTACAGTGCGGCCAGGCGTCGAGAAGTTGTCCGGTTGGTTAGCTGATTTGGAGCAGATGTTGCCCATGGCGGAAGTGTTACTCGAGGTGGGGTTGTCGCGGTTCGACTATCTGGGAAGAGAAGAGATCACAAAGGGCGTCCCGACGGAGGGAAAAGTTGAAAGAGGATGTGCGCAGACGGAACAGCAACGGCAATGCAGAGATGCCAGTGGGCTATAGCTGACAGTGGGTTATCTATGTCCAGAGCGGAGAGAGGAGCAGTCACTCTGAGTGAAGGGCGGAGCGAAAGATGGAGGGCTCAGAGAGGGTGATGGCGCCCGCCGGCGACTGGCGAGGGGCCAACGGGGCTTGGCGATTCGTCAACCTCGCGGAGCAGTGACAGCCAGTCACGGAGCAGAGTCAGGAAGATATTATGTCAGCGCGACGTGAGTCCGCCGAGATGTTCGCATAGAGTTTGAAAGCTAAGCTATTATTGGTTAGACGCCGTCCGATGAATGGCTGCGTGTCCGATTGGCTGAGCGCAGACCTCCTTCTCCTGAGTTGCACCTGCCCCCGGCTACTCAGCAGCTGCACGAGGCTGAAGATCGCTCGATAGCACATACTCAATCTCAACTTCAACAGTGTTCACCAACGCCGCAGAACAGACCGTATCCCCTCGCCCAATCTCGAACCGCACCGCCATGCCTCTCGAGTCTATCCAACCACCCACACTCCAGCAGAACGAGGCTTTCCGCTCCGCGCCTCACATCTGGCCTTAAGGTTTCGCAGCAACAGCCGGGGAGCACCACCCCAGGCTCCATTTTGATGGACTGATGAACTTCCGGACAATCGCACCATTTGCTGATCACGATGGCGCAGCAGCAGCAAATACGAGATCCGCTGGCTGAGAGTTCCCTAGCGCACCGTAGCGGGACAGTGATCCGGCCTCTAAACCGACATTCCTCATTTGGACTGATGATTCTCGAGAGAGATCAACTAGAGAGAGACATGGAGGTGTGGTCGGTTGCCTTCCAAATGGATTGAGTGGTCATCACGAGGTGAACCGCTTCGTTTCTGTTCTTCCGGATGTGTCGACATGAATGAGCTCGAACAGTCGTGGGGAGGATGCCGAAATTCTCTTCATCAGGTGTGTCGAAGACCCACCGCAGGCGGAACTATTCAGGCACATGAGAAGAGCTTGAGTCTGGACGGAAAATCCGAGCTCAGCCTCGCCCCCCGGTTGGCTTGAAGTGGCTCTATCACCTGGGTTCCGAGCGGACTTGCAGAGCAACCTTCCTGTCCGGCGACGACAGCGAGGCAGCATATGTGTGAAGAAGCTTTTACGGACTGATGTTGAACCTTTGTAATGAGTCTCACGATGTGTTCGGTCGCCTTTCAACTCCATTGTGGGTATGCTCGGTGGCTTTACGGTCGATTCATTGGATCTCTTGGAGGTCCTCTCGCTCACTTGGGTCAATGCGCCCCAACTCTCAGTCATTTTGATGCCATTCCGAGTGAGAGAGAAAGGAAAACGATGTCCGTTCTGCTCTTGCGAGAGAATGGTAGCTTTAGAACTCTGCGGAACAGCAAAGGAGAGCTGGTGCGATGAGGACTTCTTCGCAAGAGCCTGGAATTCTTTTCCTACAAGAACCCCCGTTGTCCAGCGGCTTCTTTACAGCATTGGGCGACCAGCAACACATCTTCTCGACACAACAAGCAAGAAACTTCAATCTATCAACACTGAGATAACCGACAAGAGTACGTGAACCTCACCAAGAGGAGTTCGCTGTTCCCAGACTAACCGACATCATAGCCCAAAGCACTTCGAATCTCGAAACTTCAAAGACATTCTTGAAATCAGCAACTTCCCCGGATTCAAGGTATGTTCTCTTTTGCCATCAGCGGCCTCCAGCAGCTTGAGCAAGTTAGACTGACTGAGACAGGGCCCGACACACCTGGGATCCAAACATCTCCTTTTCAACAGACGACTCCCCAGGCTCAATCAACTTCAACTTCAACTTCAACATCAACAAAGCAGCCAGGATGCCTCGCGTTGAACAAACCTTCAAATGCACGGTATCGGGGTGCGACAAGGCCTACACGGCAAAGTCGTCTCTCAACAACCACATGCGAGGCGAGCACCGCGGCGAGTCCCACCAATGCCAGCACTGTGGCAAGAGGACCGCCGATCGGTCGGATGCTCGCCGGCACGAGGCCGGCTGCAAAAGCCGACCAGAGAGCCTCAAAGGCAACGACGCTGTGTGGCTGTGTGGCTGGCTTGGGTGCAGGTACGTGAGTGTGGGCCGCATCGACAATGTCAAGCGGCATATGAAGGGTGGATGCCGACATAGGCAAGCGGGCCAGCAGACGCCGGCGCCGATCACCTCCACCAGGGCAGAGATGGAGTCCAGTGGGTGGGCTTCACCAGCCCAACCTCAGAGCCAGGAGCAAACTCCCGGGGGCGACTTTACTGTCAGCCCGCCCACTGGGGACGAGGAGCTGATGGGGATAGGGATGGGGGCAGGGATGGGGGAGGGAGTGGGAACGGCGGCTCCCAGTGACTTAATGAACGAGCTGTTATTGGACCCAGAGCTCAATGCGCTGGCGGAGAAGGTGCCCTTTGATCAGCCATCCGACATCGACCTCTTCGACCAGCCGTTGGACTGGGACTTCTTCCTCTATCTGCCAGTTGACCCGGCGCCTGAGATGGAGACTGGGACTGGGACTGGGACTGGGACGGAGATGGACACGGAGATGTCGACTGAGACTGAGATGGAGCCGGAGCCGGAGATGACGCCGCACATGGTGTGGCAGAGCGAGTGGCAGAGGCATACCATGGAGAGCATGGAGAGCATGGCGAGCTTGTCGGGGAATGGGATCAGGACAGTATTCTCCCCCGTGATGTACAGAGGGGGCATTGACCCATTCTATCCGATGGTCTACCGAGTTTGAGATACTATACCTGGTAGATGAATCGAGTCCCCTTTCGGACAAATCAATCCGATCAGTCTTCTCTCTCCTGTTCAACGTAATGTAGTCTCGTGCTCACTGTTCAGCAGGTGTCTTTCCCTGCCGCTGGCTCGTCTGCTGCTCGCATCCCTCTGACCTTCCTTGTCCTTTCTCATGGCTCAACTACATATCTTTGCTTCACCTCCTTCATTCATGCTCTCTACCGATCTGTAAGGTAGGCTGAGATTCTGGGTCTAGGTGCTCCAGCCTTGGTTTGCTCCAGTGGCAGACTGACGTTTACATAATGGCATTCGGCCTCTTGCAAGTTACACACTCTTCTTACTTCGAAACTAGTTAGAATTGACACGGCCGTTTCTCTGGGGTCTTCGATGTCTTCTATCAGTCTGGGTTACACGGACTGTTCAGTGCGTGTCTCGCCTTTCCCGCGGGAAAAAAGACGGCGACTACCCACCGTTCCAACTTCCGTCACCGTATTTCATCGCCACGCCAAACACATAAAGGAAGAGGGAACAAGAAGCATGATTGGAATTTCTCGAGTTCTCATTGGAAGAAGTCTTTTCATAATTCTCGGGTTACATCTCCTACTAGTATCTCTATACCATCTAAAAAAAATCGACTGCGCTAACATACATCTATTCTATGTTGTATGGATTCTGTCGTCTGTCTCTCGCGAACAGAGGTCCATCCAGGAGAATGCCCGATGTATGAAGCCGCCATGGATTGCCTCGGAAGGCATCGTTTATCTCTTCTAATAGTCCCAAGAGACACAAGCTTTTCTTTTTTGTTCTCTTTTGGTTGCACAATATCCATTGGTGGAAGGGAAGAAGGAGTGTGTATCGCTGATCGCTTCGCTTCGCTGTGCGGAAGGTGGCAGGTCGTAATCATTTCGCATCCTACCATAGCTGGCTGGATGGCTGTCGTTCGTGAAAGGAGTGTTGGTCATCATCGTCATAAAAAGCACATGATCAAAAAACTGTGATGCTGTGATGCTGTGATGAACCGAGATAAACATGCAGGTTGGTTGCTGGTAGGCTAATGTTGCCATGAGGACGAGTCTTGTTCTTTTGCTGGACCGGGAGGTCGGTTCTGCTGATCTATTTCTCCCTTGCTGGACGCCGACCATAGATTCGAACAATGTCATCCGTCGGTGGTTCCGGAAACCCCGAAACAAGTTTGTACAGACAAATGAAACGCGTGTATGTGTACAATGAAGATCGAGAGCATTAGCGAGCTGTACAACCAACTCAGTTGCGGAAAATGTCTGAGAGAAATTTGAGAAGGTGGCGTTTGTGCTGTGGATGGGATGGGTTCGTTGTCGCTCGTGGTGGAGCGACTGACATGGGGCCGACAATCTCGCCGTCACCGAGTTGAGGAAACTTGCCACTCGTGTCGTCGATGTATGGGAGCACGACTCTAGTCACAGGCTTTTCAAGCACTGTACTGGACGCGAGAGAGTCTTGCACCTCTGAATCGCCGTCGCTGAGCCGAGCCAGGGCGGGAGCCAGAGCGGTTCTCATCACCGTGTGCTCGGTCTTCCAGATCTCGTCCACCCATGCCCACTTCTCCTCCGTCAACTTGTAGACCTTCGACGTCGATCCGTAGTGCTCGGCCGTTCGACTAATGTGTTTAGCATAATTGGTTCTGGCCAGGTCCCAATTTTTGCGGTATTCGGCGTACGAATCCAAGTCGACAGCCTCGGGGACATAGGGTTCGGGATGGATGGTGAAGTCGGCGTGACCAAGTCGAAAAGCCCATTGATCGGCAGGGTCCTCGAACAGTTGTGCTGGTGAGTTGTCCAAAAACGGCGAATTGCTCAAGGTGTTTGTCCGAGACCTGTTGCGCATTGACACCATCGACGGTTTGGTGGACAGTGAAGGTGACGACAGGTGTGAGAGAGGTCGTTCCAGGGACGTCTGAGAGCTCATCAAGGCCGAGGTCGGAGCGATTGCCGGCGACTGCAGGGGAGAGTGGACGGGCTCTTCTTGTTTACAGAGCTCGGAGAGCATGGGTGGGAGGAGGGGAGTGGTGGCTTGACCCAACACCTCGTCCTCGTCCTCAGTCCTCTGGTCCATGTCGATGGGCTCGGCTTCTCCATCGACTGGAAGATCGCCGGACATCGGTCGTGTGGGGGAGGAGAACGGGAGACTGTCATGCCTTGAGAGAGAACTCAGGGCTGGGCTCAAGACCTGCGAAGAGCGGAGAGATCCCGACCGCGACCGAGAGGCCGGAGAAGTGAGGTGGGTTACGATCGACAACTGAGGCCCAGCCGCGGATCGATTTCTCCAGCGTCGTGAGATAGAACCAAGTTTGCTGCTGATGCGATGGCCTTGTGTTGAAGGCTGATCCATCGACTTACGACGTTTGACTTCGCGCGGGCCGAGAGGCGTCCAGAGCGAGTCGTCTGGGTCTCCCAAGCTCCATTCAGCCGGCCCAGGGGAGCCCGGGGGAGAAGGCTGACCGTGATCGTCGGCAAAGGCCTTGTCATAGTCATTCAAATCATATGTATTGTCGTTGACCAGCGTGTACCCCTCAAACTCGTCTCTTTCATGAGGCTCCTCGGTCACGTCTTCCAACCGCTTAGCTCCTCCAAAAAGATCAAGAGAGTCTAGCGGGACCGGGGAGGATGCAATTGAGGAGCCGGAGCCTCGTGAAGAATGGCCTTTGGAGAACATCGAAGTCGTGGGCGAGGACAGGTTCAGCGAGGAAGTCGAGGAGCGATTAGCCGGGGCGAGTGCGCCGGACGGGTAGACGTTGATGTTTTCCATGTCGATGGAGGATTGGGATGGCGATAAGCAATTTTCGAATTGCATGAAGATAGCGAGTGTCGGGGAGCCGTAAGAGAGAAACCGAAGGAGGAAATCGAACAGGAGATGGCATCGGCTAGAGTCACAGTCGGACAGCGGCGCGCATGGTGGCTGCTGGCAGGTTGGTCAGTGAAGAGACATCTGGACGGTGGTGGCCGGTGGTGCTGCGAATTCTGTGTGGTGTTTTGGCCGGGTTGTATGCCCAAGCTGCAGGCTGTGAGCGACGAGATGCCTGTCGAGCGTGTCCCCGTTGTGTTTGGATTCTTCAGATGCGGTCGCAACACTCGCGCAGGAGACAAGACCAGTCAGGTCAATGTCAATGGAGGGTCGAGGCAGGATGGTGTCCCTGTAGACGAGGGTCCCATCAGGCGAACGCCATGTGTACAAGATGAGTGGAGGGACGGGCGGACTTGTTGTGTGCAAGGAGAAGAGTCGAGAGAGGGATGTTGACAAGTCAGAAGGCAAGCACAGAAGAAGGTGAGGTGGTGAGGTAAGGTGCGAGAGGTACAGTAGTAGAGTAACAAGTACGAGGAGTGAGTGTGCCAGGTGCAGCGAGTGCCTGGTGGTGGTGATTGTGTGGTTGACAATTGAGTTGTTGTGACTGAGAGCCGGTGGTGAGTGGCTGCCACTGCGGCCAGTCTCCAGACGGAGGGAAAACTTTGGCGTGGTGGCCAGTCAAAGTGGCAGCGCGGCCAGATGTGGCTTGTTTGGTGTGTGGCCTGTGCAGCGGACTCTCACTGACAGTGCCAGGCTCAGAGTCAGCATGGGGGTGAAGCTGCTCCCGTTGCAAGCCTGCAGCCTGTGGTGGCACGGCGCAGGTGCAGCCTCTAGCCTCAGACGCAGGCTGCCAACGGCAAGTGCAGCAGCAAGCAGCGGCGAGGGGCAGCCACCGACGCAGCACCAACTTGCAACACCAGCACTCCAGTGGTGGCATCAACGCACCCTCGGCAGGGGTGCAACCCTGCTCTCATCTGAATCTTCTCCCAGGTTCCCTGCTCGCTTCCCTCCAAAAAGTTAAGAGTCTCCCGTCTCCTCCCTGCCGCACGCACTCAATCACATCGCCCCTCTAGAACGCCACCCACGGCAACGGTTCACTTCCCGCTTCCCCTTCCCTTCCCTTCCCTCCCCTCCCCTCCTCTTCCCTTCCATCGTCCTCCAATGCCGACGGGCGACCAGAGATGCCCAGAGATGGATGGACGCCCGGCCTCGGGCGCACCTCTTCCTTCACGGGCCTCATTCTCCGCTGCCTTTTCGCACCGCTGCCCGAGACAGCGCCCGAAAGTCCCTTGTTCGCGGCCCTCGCCCCCAATCAGTCGGCTCCCTTCCTCCGCTGGCTCAAACCCTCAAGTTCAAGATGAGTCTGTGCACAAAGCCTCTCGCTTCGACGTTCGGGGTAAAAGAAAGTCTGGCCCCAATGTTGGGCTGGGTCGCCTGGTTCTAAAGCGCAAAGCGACGCCGGACGACCAGAGTCAGAAACACGACCGGCTAGCTTCGCGAGATGTCTGGCAGCTTGGAGAGCTGTGGGAGCTCCTCTCTCTCCTCACTTCTCAACTTCTCACACGAGGAGCTGCCTGGATGGTCAGGCTGTAAGATACTACTACACAGACAGGATGACTGTGGTGGCTTGCTGCACGCCCACTCCGGCCTTCCTCCTCCTCCTCCGCCTCCTCAGTCCTGGCTGTCAACCGACTGACACTCATCGCTCGTGCTACAGCCGACATCCTGTGCATATCCGGAACTAATCAACGCTGCCGTCCTCGTTGCATGCCTCGCTCGTCCGTTTATCTACCGCAGAACAAGGACAAGGTCAGAGCACACACACGTCCTGCGGTCCGAAGCCGCTGGTTTGTGACATGGCGCTTGTGCGCTCATCCGTGCCGCTTTCATGCTTCCGCCCGCTCTGAAGGCTAGTCGTGATGCAAGGGACTCCGGGCAAGATGGTGTCCAGCTCTGCCGGACAAGATGCAGGAACGGTATCAGAAATACCTAGGACTCCAGGCGAAGACGAACCGGTTTCGTCTGGAACAATCTTCCAACATCCCCGGTACTCCCCTTGCAACTTGCTCCTGGAAGCCGGACAGAGCTCGTCTCTTCACTGGTCGTCATCCAGTAGTGTGGCATTTCCGAGCTGGACACTGCGAATCCTGGTTCTCAACGTGCGCGCGGCCCGGCCGCTCCTCGCGGGTAAGTATCCGTCAATCCTTTCCATTTCTGCGTCAGATCCATTCAAGGGCATCTTCATGACATACTCTACACATGCTCCGACTTCCTGCAACGACTGCATTGTCGCAAGGCATACCTGTCAAACGTCACAGTGACCTTTCGTAGCCGAAAGCCCCGAACACTCCGTCCTAGTATAGGAATGGAATCTGGGAAGCAATTTAGGCACAGAGCAGCACTTCGTCCTGGTCGCAGTATGCTGTCCAATCGGCAGTATGTTGTGTCGAGCCATTCGTAGCGCCTCTTCCAGTGCCACGGTACCTTGCTTGACCCAAGGAGTTCGGCGTCACAATGGCAAACTCTGATGGCGCCCTGGGGTGGAAGCCGAATCCTTCGAAGAGAAAATTTTCCGACAAAGTGACCGGGGTCATTCAGGATTCAGAGATGCCGCGCAGTTTCGATCCCCAACGGCGGCATGGGAGCTCCCCTGCGGCCAACGGCGATCTATCTGGCATCTACAATACGAGGCTCACATTGTTCCCGACAATTCAGTAATGAGTCTCTCCCACAACAATTCAAGCCTCATGTCTCGGTGTCTTTGCTCCATCTCCGCTTTTTCACTATGTCTGTCCGTTGCCGTTGTCGGAGAATAGGCCTTGGGGATCAATCAATCGCAGGGTTTAGCAAGACCCTCGCCGACGCCGCAATCGATAGCTCACATGCTAGGCCCGGTTGCAAAGCCCCACTGTTCCGCGTGGCAGTGAAGTCCTGGGTACGTACAGCGTACAGAACTCCGACGAGTCGCCAAAGGGAACGACATGATATCTCGAAGCAGAAGCGTCCGTGGTGCACTACGAGTCCGTTGCTAAGCCCCCAACGTTCTCCTTTCCCTCGTCAACTGGATGCAGAATTGTTGTCTGTACGAAATACATACGAGGACCGAGGACGTTCACCCAGAGTTCAACCGGCCTCTCCCATTTTCCAGCGCGATCGGAGATGGCAAGGTTTGCCAGACATCTGACTGTAGGTATCGTGACGGTTTGCTTGCCCCCTGATCCTTGATGTCGCCTGATGTCCAGTCTGGAGTTGGAGTGTGCCCTTCAGGCTGGGAGTTGCGAAACACTATTCTGCACAGACAAACGGAAGCCAGGGGCCTTGACGTGCCTCAGGGTGGCTGGAAGACTCCCTACTACGGTTTCCCAAGGAGGCGGTCTCGGTTTTGCGGCCGAGCTTGTCCTGTTGCCTGCCAATTCTGATGTCTGCCTCCCTTCCTGTTATCTGCGGAGGATGTCTGGGTTGCCCTGAGCTTGAGTCTTGAGTCTTGAATCTTGAGTCTTGAGGTCCTCAGCGCACGTCCCTATGTCCCACCCCTCTGGGTTGTGGGGAGCCCCGTCTCGGTATGAGCTTGCGCCAGTTGACAAAGTGATCGCGTGCCTGTCCGCAGACTTGGGTCTACGAGTAAAATATCACTACTCTATGTCCGGAGTACGGAGTACATGTATGGAGTCTGAAACCCATCCATGGCTCTGGAGAACGGCAAGGCAAAGCGAATGACGGCGAGGGGACTTGGATTTTGCCGCCAGCCCATCGAAGGGCCAAACAACGTCCCCAAAATTGGAACGACACCCGGGCAATCATTATCAGTGTACACGTACCCTATCTCATCCATGGCTTCGCTCCGACATGGCATCTTCCGACAGAATCCCTACAGGCTACGAGCACTACTACGTATATAGTGTTTGCCTTGTCCATTTCGCCCAGCGGCCTCGGGCCGGCTATCAGTTCTGAATGAGTGAAGGCCGAAGGGCCCACAATTCGGATCCACAATATTTATCGGCAAAAAAGAAAAGAAAAAATTCATGATGAGTCTGCAAAGGGCTCACTCCCGGCTGTCGAGAGATAGTTCATTTCACTAGTGAGTACGTAGTGACTCGGTACAGTACTAGGTACATACTCGTAGTAGTAAAGTCGACGGCGACCGTACTCTACAGGCTGATGCGGCCACCGTTGATCGAAGACCCTGCCTTTTGAAGGGGACGAGCGTCGTTTAACCGATCACTGGCGCGCCCTCTATTGTTATTGAACAGGTAGGTAACGTAGATATCTTTGCTCTTTCCCCGGCGTCTTCTCTGCTCCGAAATCCGGGATTTGATGAGGTATTCCGCACGTGTGTATGGAGCCTACTAGTACTACTACTACTGTATGTGATGTGATGTGATGTGATACTTTCCACATATGTGGCCATGCCATGCCATCCGCCAGTATTATCGGGGAGACCATGGTCGTGTCCTTGAGGCTCTCAGGCGCCGATCAGTATCATCTTGTGCCTTGCCAAAGTCCACGTCTGTAACAAGATCAGTGTGAGACAACACGAGCGAGGGTCGGATTCGATAAGGAGGCCACGATTGTCCCTCATCTCTCTGCCCTGGATGTGTATGAATTGCTTTTCTCGAGGAGAGAAGAGTGGGCCTCTAATAGGAATGTTTCCTTATGGCCATCCATCGTCCGTGCCCGCATCGACCGTGGATGTCGATTCTCCTCCTTTCCTTTCTTTTTTTGTTTCTCACGTCGAGAATTTGGACACCCAGTAGCGAGACCAGAGTTGCTTTTGTGCTTCAGTGCCATTGAACTGTCGTGCCCACGACGGATGTTAGTTTGTTTTCATCAGGCAGTGCGAATAGACGGAACCGATGTGCGTGATTTGATCAGAGGACGGACGGACGGAAGGTGGGTACAAACCTCGAAATCAACCCGGTACATGTCTTGAAACCCCTCGGCGAGCGTGGGTTCCTGGAACCTCTGCACAAAGGATCGAAACGCGATGCCCGGCAGTTGGGTACGTTTCTCTGGATTCATCTGCTCCCAGAAAGAGGCGTCAGTCGGGGTCGTCACGGAAGAGTCTCTATGATCAGTGAGGTATTCTCATGCTGGAAAATACCCATCTTGTGATGGGGAAACGTCGTCAGCGACGGCGACGGCGACGGCACGTACCGTGTGAGGATTCATCGCTCGAACAGCGTCGTTATGCTCGGCCAGCCGCGTCGAGGCCGTGAAACGCACACAGCGGATAGGGACGTGAAATTCGCGCGCGACCTTAACCCAGTACGCCCGGGTTTCGATGTCCGCGTTCGTGTTATCTGTCATGTTGCCCCCAAATCGTCAGTGACTGGGTATGCCGGGTGCAAAAGAGGGGGTAGCGAGGGGTCAGTTGGGATTGAAATCGTTGCATGTGATTTGGGATAATTGGTCGTGCGCATTGAGTGTGGTTGCGGCGGATCTGGGGRAAGGGGGGKTGAACGCAGGCGGCCACGAGATGTTGTGTGACTTGTCAATTGAATGACAGGCTGGCAGCGACAGGGAACGAGGCATGACATATGCGCGTGCACAGAGTCGCGTTACGCCGTGTCTCTTGTCAGATGGGACACGGTACGTTCCACGGCAGGAAAGAAGGGCCCAGTTGAATAGCCAATCTTCAGAGTCGACTGAAACTTTGGGAAACGCAGAGTCTGTACGCCGATTTGGGCGCTGTACATACCGACGGCCACGGACAACCCTGCACCCAACAGCTCCTTCGCTTTCTTGATGCATTTGTCGCGCTGTTTGCACACGTCAGTGTCTCAGCTTGAAACATAATTCTTTTCTATCTTTGTACATTGGAGGCGCAGGGGAGGTGTGCCGGGTGTTCTCGATCGGGCTGGACATACCGTCTTGAGGATATCTTGATTCACCCTCTCGTAGCCAAGCGGCGATAGCACATCCCAAAAGAATGAGCTCTTGCCAGCACCAGGAGATCCACAGAAGATGACCAATTCTTGGGGCGCATTTTTCGTGAATGGCGCAGTCACTGTGTTCTCGTCCGTGGTGGATCCGGGGACTGTCAGATGTTTTGCGGGATCAAAGCCGCGGTCGTACGGTTCAGGGGTGGTACCGAGGAAGAACTCTTCGGGGGTGTGAAACTTGATGCCTATGTTCGCCGCAAGGTCCCTAGGGGCCATGGAGGTGAGTATGGGCTAGACAGACAGAGGAGCATCAGAAGTCTAGGACCGACCTGTCTGAAACCGAATGGTCTTTTCGTCTTTTGTCGGTCTTGTCTCTTCCGGCCGCGTCCCCGACGTAGAAGGAGTGGTCCAGGTCCACAGCGCCGTCGGCCTGAAGATCATAGTCTTCCAGCAGCTCTTCCCACATGCCCACTCGAGGTTTTCGGTATCGGTCTTGGGCCGTTGCAGCGTAGATGCTGATCGAGAAGTTGAGTTGTGTGAAGATCGCACCGATCTGGCTCTTGAGGTTGAGCAGACTTGGTGTATCCTTCTGGAGCGCCTTGGGGTTGTCCTTGAGGCTGACGTTCCCCTGGTTGCTGAGAACGACCACGAGATATCCATCATCGTGGAGAGACCTCAATCGACCGGGGATTGACTGATCCCACCATTTCCACCCCGTTGCAGATCTCGCCCACTTGTTCCCCGAATTCGGGACGATGAGGGTGTCGTCCAGATCGAATGCGGCAACCTTGACAGGGAGAGTCCGCGGCTGAGGTAGTACGTTTGGTGCGTCAAATCTACCAACGATAAGACTGTTGTCCACGGTGCGCCATATCAACTTCTCTGGCTCCTTTTGTGACGTCGGCTTGAAGAAGCTCGCAACCGCCTTATCTGTATCGTGTCAGTCCTACTGTCGGGGTAGCCTCCTGTCATCATACTCGTGGTGGTAGACTCGATTTTCCGCTTGATCGGCGGGGGTGAGATCGAGCCCGCTGGAGAAGGCGCTGATCGTTTCATTGCGTAGGACCGGACCACCCTGAAGACATCAAGCACATGAGGACAGACGGACCCAGGCCTGCGGCTCGATGCACCCAACCATAGACGGGAAACCACGTTCTGCGGCCGAGACGTTGTCTGGGATATTAGTACTCTGCAGGTGGAAATGAGCGGTCGTCCTACTCGCGAAAGTGCTTGCATGAAAAAGATGATATCGAGGTGAATGAACAGAGAAGAGTGCCATCCTGGCGGACGACGCGGCGACGCGTTTCAAAAGACGTCATTTTGATTGATATCACGTGGTATGGATGAGTCAGCCAACATACGCGGCAGCCTCTCGGAGAGCACAGCACACAAGGCTGCGAAGTGGTGAGCCACGCTGTCGGTCTTACGCTCTACGGGAAATATTGGGCAGCCGGGTATCCAAAGCCAGTCGATCTCCCGGCGTCAGGTCCACGGCCTGCTTCAAAGCTTCCTTCAGCCCCAACAACTGCCGCGTCGCCCTGTCCTTGAGCTCAGGGTTGTTGCCATCAATCACCTCAACCGAAGCTTGAACAATGTAGCCCCCTGAGCCATCTAGCTCCGGCAAGCCGCGAATATCGGACCACAAGGATCTATCACCCAACGCCTCTTTTGCGCCTACTTGATGGGGGCGCAAGACCTTGTGGACAAACAAAGAGCTGTCACGGTCGTAGAATCTGGAACCAACGACGACGTATCGAGAAAGGTACCTATTGCATCGATTAGTTTGTGACCAGTCTCCGGACTGCAGGGCGCATACTCGTAGCCGAAACTGTCCATGAATTGTATCAAATCGCCCTCGTCGATTGGCGTCCTGGAGATCAGCCTGCTGCTAACAGCCTGCTTACCCGGATCGGGAGTGTCTTTGAATTCCAACGCCCATCTCACGCTGAACGACTCCGAGGGCGCATCAGAACTGCCATTCGTCATGGTCACGTCCCCATCAGGCTTCGGCGTGAGGCTGGACTTCTCCGGTACAACCTCCCCGACGAGTTGGATATAGTAAAGGCCGGCATTGAGCATCGCCTTCACCTTCTGTGCGTCCTGCTGCGAGACGAGATGGGAGGCACCGATGGGGAGGACCAGATCTAAGCCCGGAGGTGAGCGCGCCTTGAAGACCAAGTGGATCTCCGCCACATCCTGGGGCTGCATGCGAGTGTACCCGGCCAGTTGCTGAAGCATTCGATGGTGGTCATCTTTCGCGACCTGCCCATACAGGGCGAATTCATGCATCCCGGAAGGCAGTGCCGAGGTTGCGTGTAGCGATCTCCGATCAGGCAACGCGGGTATTGCTCCTCAGATGGAGGACTTTGATGACACGACACACTTCGGGAGAGGAGGATCGGAGCGCTTTCGACCGGTCATGAAACACATCATCTGCCTGGCGGGTCCAGTTCGGTCAGTCGGAGGTCAACGTCGTAGCCATCGGCCAAGCAGGGAGGATCGTCTGAGTCCGAATGTGTGGAGGGCTCTGGGGGAGACCACGGCAGCGAGACGACAGCAACGGGAGAGATAGTGTGATCGGATTAGTATTTGGATGTTTGAGTGGGTGCTGGCGTGGCGGACGGGTGAGAATCTGAGCGAAGGGTGAAATCGTGAAGTCAATTCGACATTGGTGGCCTGTGGTACTGTACAAGTGTAAGATGATGCCATTCCGGGCACGAATTGCTGGTAATTTTTCGCCCTGCCGGTTGGCGCTTGGGTTGCGCTTACCTCCGAAGTGCGGCGGTCAAAGGGCGGAGAGCGCATGCGGCCGTGCCTTTCAAGTGGTCAGGCCCGTCAGGCCCACGGGGATTGTTTATTAAGCCTTGTTGGACTGCGTACCTCCTGTATTTCCATGGGAAGGAACAGGCCGGCGCATTATTATGCAATTCTTACTCGTACCTGTACTGTAGATAACGGCGCTCTCTTCGGATTGCCTCTTTGGGCCAGCTCCCTCCAAGCTACAGGACTCCGTACTCCGTAGAAACACCAGCATCCGCCCAAGTACCTTATTGCTGCTCGTACTCGTACTGGTACTGCAGTTGGGTTTTCATCCTGCTCCACGCCGTCGAGCTATCTCCAAGTACCCGCTACTGCTCCCTCTGACCGCCGCGCACCTCACCTGCCGCTTCCAGGAATCTAAACCCTTCACTATCACCCTTTTCTTCCTATTACACGCCCCACTACGGAGCACCTCTCGTCCGAACCCACGCACCCGCTACACCGAACACATGCTTAGAACACTCGCCGGCAGGTAAAAAGGAGGAAAGCAACTGAACAAAAGTGCCCATACTGCCGCACGGACTTTCCAAACTCGATCACCTCTATAAGTCCAGCTTCATCTCGCTCTCGCCCAGCTCCATCAGTTCACACCCGCTGCCACACCTCTCCCACACCTCTCCCACACCTCTCCCACACCTCTCCCACACCTCTCCTGCCTGTTTAAAGCTCAACCGCGCACCATGCGACCCTCACTCATCCTCCGGGCAAGCCACCAGCGGACGCCTCTGATCAAGTTCCTCGGCAAGCGAACACCACCTAGTATGCCCATCTCTCTCTGCTTCTCTTTCTCAATGCCTCCAGACTGACCCTGTCGCAGAGTCGGTAGACCACACACCCCACGTCCACCCTGCCTCCCCGACAGATGCCCTGCCAGAGAGCTTCGCAACGTACCGCGCCAAAGCCCAGCAACACGGTCCTCTTGGGGGCAACAATAACAGTGCCCAACGCTCTCCGTTCTCTGCGCCGACAACCAGCTCGGTGACTTACGGCGCCATCGGCGGCACTCCGGGTCGGTCGCTGGGATCGGTCCAGGCCAAGGCCGGGGAATTCTTCGACAGGAGCGAGCTGCCCGCGCGCTTCTGGAGGAAGCCGTGGTCTGAAGAGGAGATGGAGGCAGTTAGCAGCGGCGGAGCCAGCACATGGGCTTGAGCCGTTGTGAGATGCGCAAAAATTATAACACTTTGCATGGGGGTACATCTGGAGACGAGCCTTACACCACGCCCTCTGGGACCGATGCCATAGCTCCCAATGTTTGAGAGGCTCCCGGTGCGAGATGCCGGTAGGGGTCGGACTTTTCGACCGTCAGCAGCGATGGTCGCACCCGACAGGCGTCCGGCCTGGACACAGTGGACATGGATGATGGGAACATCCCGGCCTTCCTCCACGGAGAGACTGAAGGTCCGAGGCGAGCGAAGTTTGGTCTCGCACAACTCCCCTCATGTACATACTCAGGAGCGCCGCAACCCTCGCCCGGGCGCGGATGCCACCGACCTGACCTCTCCTATCATGTCGACGATGCTGGACTTCTGTTTCTTTCGAGAGTTCCCCCGGCGGTACCTGGTGCTTTGTTCATGTGTCGAGGTCGACGCAAAAGGCCCGGTGAATTGCAAGGCATCGAGCTGTTCGACAGGGTTTTTTTTGAATCAAATTGAGGAAACTATGAAAAATTCAAGACCATTTACGCCGATACCCGTAACCACTCCTTGTAGATTCACACCCTGTCTCCCCTGGTGCCGGCGTGAGGAACATCTGTGCCGCATTTTGTGTGAAGCCTCGTCACGCAGGCGGCAAGGCTGCGAGGTCCGAACTAAGCCGGAACGGGGAACTCTCGGGCACCATTACGTCGTGGTTCCATCGCCCGCAGCCCGTAGTCCGCAGAGCGCATGTCCTCTGTCACTCGGATTGTCTCGCAAGACCACCACAAAAGCCGGAACCGACCGCATTGTCGCCATATCTGACTGACGTGTCTGGTCCCGCGCGAGGGACAGCCATGCAGCACAGATGGGCAACTCTCAGAGCGCGCAGAAGATCTCGGCGCACGACAGGTAAGTAGATAAGACGTCCCCCCTCTCTCTGCCACTGCGATATGGTCGGAACATTTCTAACCGTTGGGCCGTTTTGCTCGCCTCTGCAGGGCCGTCCTCGACATGAAGAACCAGCGGGACAAGCTGCGGCAGTACCAAAAACGCATCACCGTGATCACGACGCGCGAGACCGAGATCGCCCGCGAGTGCCTGGCGAAAGGCGACAAGGCAAAGGCGCTGCTCGCGCTGCGGCGCAAGAAGTACCAGGAATCCCTGCTGACCAAGACGGACGCGCAGCTGGAGCAACTGGAGCAGCTGACGAGCAGCGTCGAGTTCGCGCTGGTGCAGAAGGACGTGGTCTTCGGGCTGCAACAGGGCACGAAGGTGCTGAACATGATTCACCGCGAGATGGGCGGGCTCGAGGGCGTGGAGAAGATGATGGCCGATACCGACGAGGCCCGGCGCTACCAGCAGGAGATCAGCGACGCCCTGGCCGGCCAGATGTCCAACGAGGATGAGGATGAGGTCGAGGACGAGCTGGAGGCCCTGGAGCGCGAGGTCGCTGGTGTGGTGCCCGCGCTGCCGGACGCCCCTAACCGTACCATCGTCGGCGAGGGCACGCTGCCGGACGTGCCCAAGACGGAACTCGAGCTGGAGGAAGAAAAGACACAGAGACGCAAGGAACGCGCAAAGCAGAGGCGCGTGGCGTTGGAGGCGGCTTGAACATAGACACATTCCATGCTTGGAGTTCCCGGAGGACCGGGACGGCATTATTGTGCTTTTTGCTATTTGGATGGTGGTACACTACTCTTTCTGACGCATACCAATACACGGAGCGAAGGCTGACGCTGTTTTGGCTCTTTCTCGTCCGTTAGACCTCTTCGTTCCTCCGGCTCACTGCCCTGGCATCGACGTGTTCGTGTTCGTCAACCCCTGGATCATCTTATGGTCCTGTGGATTCGCCGCCGCCTCGTACAGCACGTGGACCGGCTCACGGTTCAGCGCCATAAAGTCTCCCTTGAACCCGAGGTAGCTGACCCGCGTGACATCCTCGTCGCCGCCGGAATGGTTGTCCTCGAAGAACAGGCCGATCGACGTCGTGCCGTTCCACAGGGCGCGGTTCAGTGGCACCTCAGCCACCTCGTTGCTCTTGGGCAGCGTCAGCGTCTGCGTCGGTTGCAGGTCCGCGGCCAGACCAAAGTCCATGTCGTCCCTGTTGCGGAAGAGTTTGAGCGTTTGCGGCGCCGAGTCCGTGTCCGACGTGCGGATGATGACGGAGTAGAGCTTGCAGGACCCAGAGAAGGGGATGTGCATCAGGAGTTGCTCGTCCGTGTCGCTGGCGAGGGCGGGTTCGTCGTTCAGCCTCTCGTCCCATGTCTTTTGCACGATCGCGGCGCCGGAGCGGGGCTCGGCCTCGTTGAGGGTGATGATGCCTTCGAAGTCGATCTGCTTGTAGAGATTCGACTGGAGGGCGGGTTCAAGGTCGTGTGAGTGATCGTGTCCGTCGCCATGACTGTGACCATGATCATGTCCATGTCCATGATCGTGATCGTGATGATGTGAAGACATTCTGTGAGGTCGGCGGGGGATGGTCTCCCTGCGGCTTTGCTGGGGTCAAAGGAGCATTTCCTGCCCTTGCGATAGTAAACTTCAGAATGTCGGACTAGCTGACTCGTATACCACATACAAAGTGATGATCGGTCTGTACAAGCAAAGATGGGCTCGATGCACTTGTAGTATGACACCCTTCGAGCCTTGCAACGTCTGAGTCTCGGACATCAAAGGGGGAAAGTGCCCGGGAGCTTGGCGAGTTTAGGTACATACTTCTGGGCCGTGATGCCAGTTTCTTCAATTATTCTTAATTAACGACGCATCGCGTAACTTCTAAGAAACTCTTTGGATAATTCTTTCAGACCTTCGTTCTAGAAATCAATTCATCTAATCTGACTATGATCTAAGTTCTAAACACAAGAAGGCACATGGAACCCCGTGCTCCACAGCAAACTGCCCATAATCACCACCAGAACCGACAACGCAACAGCGACGCTGGTAAGGCCATAAAGGTACGAATGTCTTCGCTGGAGAGTCTCTAGTTCACCTACCCAGGTGCTCACAGTGGTGGCGCAGCCAGAAAAGCCGTCCATGATGCCAGCTAAGACTTGACAAGACAACACGCTTCGATGCTCGGAGTGTTGGATAATGAAACATATCCCGAGCGCGGCGGTGCCAGATATATTCGCCGAAAACGTCCCCATGGGAAATCCCGGCACTCGTTGATTGAGATGCTTCGAGAGGTAAAACCGAAAGAGGCAGCCAACCGGTGCGAAGACAAGCGAGAATAGAACCTGGCCTCTCCACTCATCTTTTGGAGGCCATACGGTCATGAAGATGGCCCCTATCCAGCAGCCCACTCCGAGAAAGACGATGGCCGGGTCCAGACATCGCCGAACAATATGGAACGGAAGGGTTGGTATGGCTTTGCGGGTTGCCAGAGCAAGGTGGGCACCGAACTTTAACGCCGATAAAGAGCATGCCACTTGGACAATGAGGATCGCCAGGAGAGCCTCGAAGTCGTATCCACGGTTCGAAGAACTCTGTGCCTCAGCACGAGTCACGGCCCCAAGTTGTCCGCTCATCCCCAAGAAGGCGTCTCGCACGAACGTCGAAAAGGAGGTAAAGGAGCCGCAGAACCCAGTGGAAAGCCCGATGTACAATGGAATCGTCTTCTTCACCTTCATGTGCTTCCGACCAACCTCAGAGTCGCGGCTCAATCTCTGCTTCAGATTCGACGACTGCTTGAAAGACCAATCGTCCCATGTCGTCCCCCATTCTTCCCGGAATATTGTTCGGTCTTCAGCGAGAAACCCAAAGATGAAGGAGCCCCCGACGTTTGCCCAGAGCACGGGAGACCCAACCGGGGCATCGGGGTATGTGTTGATGGCTTCAACACCCAGTCGGCTCAATGTTCCAAGGATGGCGAAGAAGATAAGATGGCCAATTACATACAACTCGGTGAGAGACATCAGGATTCGGTACGTCTCTCCAGGCTCTTCCTTCTTGTCTTGCGCAACCTGGGAAGGAATCTGCTCTTGGTCTCGCTGACCACTGCTCTCGCTCCTGCGTTCGAGATGCTGGCTGCTCCTTCGACCCAGATGGGTCAACGATGGCACCCGAAGTTCCGTGAGTGGTTCCATGTTGGCGTCTTGACTCGCTCGTGATCTCGAATTCCGGGCAACGATTTCCTCTTGTTCCAGGTGGTCCTGCATAGGATCGTCTGGGTAAGAAGGGTTTGGCATGGCCACTTCTGTGAGTCCGGCATCTTGATCATACTCCTCGGTTTCGATCCTCCATGAGTCTGGCATCTCTATCATCTCTCCCGTGTTACCAGTCGGAGTCGGAGTCGGAGCCATCTCGATAGCATGGCTCTGAGGAGTACCTTGTATTCGAGGCGGCACACCCATGCTTGATTATACATGCGAAAAGCCTGACCCGGAGAGATCGACCAGCTGGAATCCAGTCCTGGGGGTGTGTGTTGTAGACTTCTCCCAAAGCTCGATGCACGAGAAAGAGGAGAAGGGTTGGTTGGATGTTGAGATGGAAACAAAACAGGTATATTACGACCTAGAGTTCTTCTTGGTCACCAGGCTTCCTTCTCATCTGAATGCACATCGTCTCTGAAATCCCCATTTAAACCAAAGGTCGTGGCGGGCGAGAAGTCGTTGGGTTCCCTGACGCACATTTCCATGGATCGCGGTTCGACCGGGCCGGGCGGCTGAGTTCCAGGTTCCTTCTTCCGGGATTGCTATTACCAGCTTCGGCCATCGACGTCTCCAGTTCACCTACGAGACCAAGCGAGATAGTAGGGTCATCATGTGCTCCCCGGAGACCCGGCAATGTGGAATCCACGGTTTACGGCTGCACGGTAAACAACATCCTGGGACACCAGACCAGACTTGCTCTGGTGTATCTCAAAGTCTAAAGACCAACGAGGAAGGATATCAACCTCTCGGTATTAAAATGTTCCAACAACAGAGCCCTTCCCATGAACCAACCACGCGCCGGAGACTCTCAAAATGTCTCTCTCTATCTCGATCTCCAACGACGATGGCACCCCTTTCCTGCCCGGCTCGCTGGTTCTCGGTGTCGTCAACCTCGTGATGAACGATGACCAACCCATCGGTGAAATCACTATCAATTTCAGCGGACGAGCCAGCGTCCTTCTGATCCACTCGTATGGCGACATGACGACTTCGAGAAGAGACTACAAATCAGTCGGGTATCTATTCTCCCAGCAAGTCAGCCTCTATGGAGGAAAGTATACGCATCGAAAGGGAAGCTATATGTGGCCCTTCGCCTTTCGAGTCCCCTTGTCGGCCGCCCCTCGAGCCTTGCCTTCTAGCTCAAGAGATTATTTCCGCCCGGAGAAGCCCTGGAAGAGCGACGGCGGCAGCGACCGGCATCCTCTTCCACCGACCATGACATACGGTGGTCCTTTCATCTGCAGTGTCGAATACATGCTTCGAGCCACTCTGAAGCGCCCACAGTCGGCTCCATTGACGCTGTTGAACAGGAACCTGAGTTGCGAGAAGCATGTGAAGATTCAAAGGCTCACAAGACGGGAGGACTTGGATTTGGATTTGGAGATGGATCCCGGCTGTGATCCGGCCTATCTCAAAGTTCAACATATCATCGAGTGTCCGATCGACAACCTTCCCAAACCTTTGCCAGGATGTCTGTGCTCGATCTGGAATGAAAGCCGACGGCACTTCAAATCCATCGTCTGCCCAAAGATGAGATTCCAGCTGTCCGTTTGGATTCCCCAAAAGATCGTTCTCAGAAAGCAGCAGAACGTGTCGTTGTCTGTGCTTGTATCAGCCACGGCTCATCCGACAGATTTGGAAAATGAAAGCGCAGCAGATCAAATTGTATTGGCTACCAAAGAACAAACTCAGCCAAGGTGTCTCACGATCAAGACCTTCAAAGTATCTCTGGTGCAGCACACCCAAGTTCGTGCTGGCTGCCATCGCTCACTCTCGGAAATTCGAATCCTCGTTCGGAGAGGGTCTTCTTGTAGCATACCACTACCTTTCTCAAATGATACACCAGAGCAAAGACGAGGAGGAGGAATAAGTCCCCCCATGAGTACTTCTTTCCTCAACCTAGCAGACGTGGCAAATCTCCAAATCCCGACAACGTCTCTAGTCCCGGATTTTTCGACATACAACATTGCCAGGGCTCATTCGCTGGACATTCGGTTCAAGATGGAGTATGGCAACAAGAAATTCAAGTTCCATCTCAGACGGGTCAGACTGCGAGTCTTGTCGCCTGAATGCGAAGGAGGCTCAAATATCGATGATGTTTGGATTGTCCCACCACCTCCACCAGCGGACTTCATTGTGAATGACGAGGATGGTGACGACGTGGTTGCTGCTTTGTTCGCAGAGTCGCCGCCGCCGCCTCCATATGTGGCCACTCGGCCAGCCAGAGGACCCTCATAGAGAGGCCGTCACGCGTGTATGGAGAAGAAAGACTCAACACTGTGCTGTCAAGCTATGGAATCACTAATAATGTCCTCCAGCATGACGAAAACTCCTGCATCTCCGTTACCCGGTGCTGTAGCATTTACATTAATTATTGAGGTTGTGGGCCTTCCAAGCGCTCATAAATTCATAATGATAATTTCCCTAAACGATTGCCGTCCCGCTGTTTAAATGGGAAAGTCTAGGAGGAGAGGCGACAAAAAGGGGCAAAAACCAACCCCCTTGTGATCCTGATCTTCATCCTCAGCATGATCAAAACTCTTCCAATTCCGTGGGAGCCTGTCCGAAAAGCGGATTGTACGCGGCATTGACGAATTGAGAGGACCAGATGACGGGCTCGGACAGATCGAAGGGGATGGTGGCGTCGAACGGGCTGCTGCCGGGTTCCACGAAGAAGCCAGAGCCATCCCCAGTGACGGGGACAGTGTTTGGGGAGAGCATGGGCGAGGAGGAGTCGCTGTTCGCGAGCATGAGGATATCGCCTGGCAGGGGGGTTGTTGAGGACCGCTGATCAGCCGATGGGAATGTGCGGCTGTTGCCTTGTGGCCTACTCGTCGTGCTCCTAGGATGGAGGCGAGTCTCCTTCAAACCTTGCATCATCTTCTCCGCCAGTCGCGCGGCGTTTGAATTGGCGCTCAACTCGCGGAAGACAGTCAGGCAAACGTCGGCGTCCTCCTCGACGGCGAACCAGTCGATCTCCTCTCCTTCGTCGCCGTCTCGGCCCATACACAGGCTCGCGACCAGGAGGATTGAACTCGCACAGATCAGGCACGAGATCATCTGCCACCACGGAAAGCCGTGGATCAGCTGTTGTTTGTCCGCCACGTCGTGAAGCAGGCGCGCAGTCTGTTGTGCT
This sequence comes from Exophiala alcalophila, assembly GCA_001599775.1. Classification (NCBI taxonomy): domain Eukaryota; kingdom Fungi; phylum Ascomycota; class Eurotiomycetes; order Chaetothyriales; family Herpotrichiellaceae; genus Exophiala; species Exophiala alcalophila. Next base: position 4,704,185 of record BCHY01000002.1, read on the forward strand.
GCTAGAACACACTTCTTCTTGGATTGCACGATCCGACTTCTCTCGGTCTCGTAGAACTGAGCTGGATCCGGACATGATTTGAGGAGCTTAGCTGGCGACAGAAGGGGCCGATGTATAAGAGCTCGCAGATTGTAGAACTTGGTAGCCAGCATATTCCGCTGCGGAATAGTTAGCAATATGTCCAGAGGCCCGTAGATTCAGGTCATCGCTTCGGTTCTTACCTGACTCTTGAGAGCCACAGATTTCTCAAATGTGTGGGCGAGGTCGAATCGAAGGCTACGAGGCAGACCGTTCCTCCACTTGAGCAGCTCCTGGTCCAAGTTCTGGATGGTGGACAGTACTACTGCCGCATTTTCCGTCCGGTTGGGGCCATAAAGCAGGGAGAAGACGCGCGCAATGATTCCAGAGAACTGAATCATCTGCAGAAAGTAGTCGCCAGAATACGGCGGTTCCTGAGGTGCAGCGTCATGCCAACTTTCTGTGATGATACTCACAAAAGACACATCTGTTGTCGTAGACGGGTATGTTACCTTGAATCCTCCCTCATGAATTGCCGGCGGGCGCCCGAGCTGTAATGAGAGTAACTGATCGAGAACATACAGCGAGTACCATAACCGCCTGCGCATCTCCGAAGCCACAACGTCTTCCAAGCCACTGGACAAGGGCTTTAGAGAGTTCTCGGTGTGGAGGCCGATACTTTGAGAAGCCCTGATTGCCTTTCCCAGGGTGGCCCAGCAGCTGTAACACGTTCACATCAGAATTGGGATCATAACAGCCGGCAGAGACTCACCGATCAGTCTGGCACGTTGCAAGCAGGTAGAAGCATTGGGCCAGTAGTGCCCAGATGTGATCCATGCTCTGATAGTTTTCGTTTGACTGCGAAATCGCAGCCGCCTGGTCAAACCAGACCTGGTGTCGATGAAGTTGGGATCTCTTCTCGCCAGAGTCTGCGAAAGTCTCGTAACTGGCCCCGATGGCAAAGACAGTCACTGGAATGACACATCAGGTTTGTGCAATGTGTCTTCGGAAATGCACCTTACAAAGAATTGAGAGCCACGGGCCTCGAAACTCCTCAAGCGAATCGGATTTCCAAGAGGCCTGGTATTTTCGCCGGAAGAGGGGCTCCCAGATGAATGGATATGCAATCTGGATCGTGGAAAAGTAGATGTCGACAAATTTGTCTGCATTTGCTCTCGATGGCAAGGATATTGAGTCCTCGTCCAAGTTTGCGAGCCTCGCTTGCCCATCCTGTTCGTAACTGTCCAGATGATCTGTTGGAGTGGGATCTTCCTGATCGTCCACGTCCACATCGGAGCGATGGGTGAGTGCCTGTTTCATCGTATGGAAGAATGTGATGTCGCTGGCCTCTCCAAGATAGCGGTTGGATGGGACAGAAGGAAGGCTTTGTTCTGTGGAAGCTGCATTGAGGCTCGATTGAGTCGTGCCTTCGACTTGAGTCGCACATCCTGATGGCACTTGGATTGCTGAAAGGCGCCCGTCCACGGCTTTTCTTTCATCTTCAGGCAGACTGTTGCGCAATCCTCGGACGAGCGAGTCGTATTTTCTGATGGCTTGTCTCAACTTCTGGGTCTCATCGCCAGCAGCAAGGAGACCGAGAGATTCGCCGCGCACGCGAGTGGATTTGGTCCAGAGACACGTATAGCCATAGCCAGCGCAGCGACTGCAGATGGGATGGTTTCCATCGCACTGTGGTCAAGGGAGCATTAGATCCTGGACCTCGATCATTTGGCAGGAGATACAGTAGGAGTAAGTTCAGACCTTGGCTTTCAAGACTCGACAATTGTCACAAGCCCGGGTGACGCGCTTTCGTTTCATACCCCGTTCCCGTTCGGAGCTGGCTTCATGATCCATGGTTGATTCCGGAGGCAGAGATGATGAAGCATTTGACTTCGAACTTCGAACTTCATCTCGATCCTGCGAGGGTTTCCAGCCTCATTGTAAGTATTCTTATCTTCAGTTATCCCGTCATGTGAGTTGTTTTGGAAGTTCTGGATTCGCATCAGTCTGCCGGATTCGTCAAGCTGTGCCGCCCGTTCCGTCGCTTCCGGGACGTTGCCGCGAAAGCCGTTTCTCCTGGGAGCAAAGATGGATTACGAGGTTTGTCTGCAGCTCTACCATTGTCTAGCGAGCTGACGAACCCAGGGAAGACCAGACATGCGCAATGATAGTATCAATACTCCCCAAGATAACACGAGAAATCCTCTGCGGTGAGCTCTCTTTGAAGTGTTTCGTGTATTCGTCGATGCTTTCAAGTTCCAATCCTCTACAAAGTCTTGTTCAGAAGCCCTCCTGCTCTCAGCCTTGCCGAATGACAGTCCCGGATCACGCTCTCATCTCTCAACACTCTTTCCCGGTACATGTCCATGATCTCCAGGGTAATGTTGAAGCCTCCACAAACGACAAGAACGATGTTGAGCCTGGAGAACTCGTCATCGTCGAGGTCCGGAAATAAGACTGAATGGAGTGAATCGTTGTACGCAGCGGCGACACTGACACCACACGCCGGCTCCAGAAGTACCCTCTCGTCATCTGCGAAGTGCACGCAGCCCATACACGCCTCTGAATCGTGAAACACACAGCTGGTAACCTCTGGTCTCTGGGCCCATTCGAAGGCTTTGGCAGCGACCTGCGTGATCCCGAGACTGGTTGCTATGCTCGTGATGCCCGGTAGGCACGACAGTCTCTTGTTCTGTAGACTGAGAGAGAGAGAATCGGCGCCTTGGGTTTCCACCGCCATGACTCTGACATTTTCTCCAGGACGTCCGAGTCTGCCATGGCGCTCCAGGCCATCCATGATTCCGCACAAGAGACCGCCTCCGCCCACGCTGCATGCTACAGCATCGTATCCACCCTTGTCGAGCATCTGTGACTCCAGTTCGTCAATTATGGAAGAATTCCCTTCCCATATGTCGGGGTGATCAAATGGTGGAACATAGACGCTGTCTGGATCGCGAGCCACGAGCTCTTCTCTCAGGAATTTGTCCGCTTGGTTCCAATTTTGGCCGACCTGGGTCACCTTCGCGCCTAGATCTCTCAGTCTCTTGACTACGAGCGGTGATGTGGATTCCGGGACTGCAATGGTCGCAGGCCGTTTGAGAGTCATTGCAGCGGCTGCACACGCCAGACCGGCGTTGCCAGCAGAGGCGCAGTAGAAATGGATGGGTCTCGACGCTTCACGAGAAGCAACGGCCTTTTGCATCAGATTGCCGATCCCTCGGGACTTGAAGGAGCCAGAGGGCTGTAAATAGTCGAGTTTGAGGTATATGTTGCTGATGAGAAGGGATCAGGATGGATTTGAGGGACATCAATATGTGGGAGAGAGGGGGGAGTGCCTCCTACCATCCGGCTTTTCGAGACAGTACTGCAGACCAGACACAAGGGGTTTCGACCCATGAGTCGGAGGGCTTCTTTGCACTGTATTCTCCACCATCCATCAAGACCGAGACTCCACGGAATATCGGCTTTTGTGTGTCGATTGCCATTTTTTAGATATCGAATTGGAGTCTGTAATTTGAAAAAAGAGTTATACAGGTGAACAATCGGGACCCCCTCTGGGATGATGAAGTGAAATTGAGAATTAAAAGTGGCCTTCCCTCGAAATATCAAGCCGAAACAATGCGACAATGGCAACAATGGGGTCTATGAATGGCGTGGACGTGCACCAACCGGGTGGGAAGCATCAAACCAGGGGGCCCGCGAGCCATCAGGCTCTCCTATCTCCATTCGTCTCCGGCTCTCGCATGTTTTCGGGCCACTAACCCATATGACCGCTTCACGAATCACCTAGACCTTGCATGGTGACAGCATGGAGCATGTAGCCGAATGAACAATGATTATGGTGGCAAGCCCGGAACAGTCCTGACCCGTCCTCCAGACTCCAGTGTCCGTCCACCCGTGCGGTTGGCTGGGGAGGCGACACCCTTGAGGCTTTTGAAATTAGATGAAGCCCATTCCTTCTAGCCGTTCGGTTCCTGGCGTATCAGTGCATTAATTGGAGGCTGGATTCTTAAATGTCACCTTGCAAAATGTATGGAACACGTGCTAAAGCATGTACACTCATCTTTGTCTTCCACAAGATCTAGCCATTTTTCAGTTCAACATGAAGAAGACGCACGAAAAAGAAGTGGTGATCTGATTTCTAAGTACAATGCTCTATGTAAGGTATGATTTGATTGCTACAAAGATGGGAAATCTATGGAATCTCCTCTCTACTCCCAATCAGCAGTCTCATCCTTGATGCCTCGCGATTGGATCTCCAATATATCCTCGATCGTCCACGGCTTGTAGACATAACCCGAAGGGATGTTTGTGTTTTCAAAAGGCGACCCCGTGAGGATATGTTCCTCACAGGCCTTGTAGTTCTCCAGGGTGTATTTTTCGGGATCGTGTCTCCAGATCCAGAATCCGTGCCTGTTGGAGAGAAGTTTCGGATTCTTTTGTACGGCGTCCCAGTCCGTCTTCGTGACTGAATTCTGGTTGCTGACGCCGAGTCTTTGCGCGCATGCGACTCGTTCAAAGCTGCACAGGGAGTGGATTAGCATTTAATACGGCTCCTCCAGTGTTATGCTCGCACAAGAAACAGGAGTCGCGCTGCTTACCGGAGTTTGTTGTGGACCTTCAGAGCCAGAGGGATCTTGTCCTTTCCTGCCAGTTCGAGACACGCCGCAAGAGCGACTGCGTCCTCGATCGCCTGTGAGGCGCCGTTACCTGAACTGGGTAGGAACGTGTGTGCACTGTCGCCCACTTGTACCACTCTCCCTGCTGGTGAGTGCCAGGTCTTCTGGGGATCCCTCCACAGCAGCCTCCAATCAATCACATTGCCCGAAGGGGTGGTTTTGATCAGACGATGAGTGATTTCGGGCCATCCCTTCTCAGTGACGTAGTCAATGACCTTTTCGACTGGAGTGAAATTGTGCCACGATTCTTGTGCTGTCCCGTCGTCCTGTGGAAGAAAGGTGGATTAGCGAAAATGGTCCCAAGTCTCGATGCTTTTTGAAGAAGGTCAACAAACCGGATGGACGATTGCCCAACACATCAGATCTCCCGTGTTCCAGATGTAGAAAACCATATCTGGACTGTGAAACTTTGTCAGCTTGGAGGTCTAACAACGAGAATAAGGGGGCCGTGGCATTACCCTGCCCAGAGCTCGCAGATAGATGGAGGACCGTCAGCTGGAAACGGCCAACGTTCAGCCACCAAGGGGTCCTTCATGGCGTGCTCGATTGGATAGGCTGTTCGATAAATGGCATATCCGCTGCCTCTGGCTCTCAATTCATGACCACTGATGAGTTTGTGAGACTTGGTTCCAACACCGTCAGCAGCAATGACCAGATCTGCCTCCATGGTCTTTCCATTTTCGAGCTTGACGCCACCTTTCCCAGTCTCCTCATTGTCGTAATAGTCGACGACCTTCTGATTGTACTGAATCGAGATCCCAATTCTTTCAAGTTGCTTCATCAGCATCTTGGCAAACTTTGGGCGTTGGTGTCGATAGACCCTGATCGGCTTCACCTCGCCATCCGCAGTCGTTTCGGTACCCAGATCGATTTTGGCAGCAGGAATAACCGGCTCTCCGGTTTGTCGATGATATCCTAGGAGGTGTTCATACGCGATCTCTTCGTTCTCTTGGTGCAATGTGGGCCAGTGATTGAAAACCCGAAGTGCACTCGGCCCGATGGTGAAATGGTCGCCTATGGGTTTATCCTTAGATCTTCTGTAGAAATCGCCAATCTCGAGTTGATGTCGGGCTTCCTTTACGAACCTGCAGGGTCCATGCCAGGGTGCCTTTCGATGATTTGTACATCGCAGCCTCTTCGCCAGCATTCAAGGGCAGATACCATTCCACCAACTCCAGCTCCCACGATGAGGATCGAAATCCCCGTCGGAGCATGACGATCAACGTCGGATTGGGCAATAGAACCCATATCGGACTTGGCTTGACTAGCAAGGCTTCTTGTTGGAAAAGTCTTGGAGAGACAGAGTAGGGAAAACGGAGAAGAAATCCTTGAAGAAGAGAATGTTCAAGTTTCCTTCGACCGAGTCGGAATTTGCTCTTTCTGAGGGAATGAAGAGTGATTTAAGGCATGCGAACAGATCCGTTCTTCACCGCCCTGCAAGGCTGTGAGAAGGGTGTGTGCGTAAAGGTCTCCACAAAAGAAGACGACTGAAGATTGATCGCCATCCATCGTGCAGCAATTGCAGGAGGAGTCGTACATTCCTCCATCGTCCGTGGTGAGAGAGTACGAGTAAACTCCTGTCGTGTCACCAGATCAGAGTGCTGGACCTACTGGACTCGTGCACAAACAAGCACAAGGACCTCACAAATACAATACCCAGCTTTGTTCATCTCATGGTCCAATCGGAGGGTCATGTCGGATGGTCGACGGGGGGTGGTCGACTTGTTGTTCGGGGGGTCGTTCGGAGGGTCGTCGCACGGTCCATTCACTGCCCCAAACTTCGGATAGACTGTCTTCCACGTCTCCAGCCTTGTCTTCCAAGCTTTCCTACCCGATACGACGCGTGAATAGTTGTTCCTGTCTTCCGAATCAGTGGCAATACCGGTGTGGCCGCGAGAAGAATGATATTTCGAAAGCTTGGTTCCGTCTCGAACGGATCGATGCCTATATTGCCTCATCTTGCGGGTAAGTGCGCGGACATCAGGGGAAGCGCGCGAACCCGCCATCCTGCTAGGATATCCTGAGGACCCGCTATGTTCGGCCACAGCTTGATAAGAAACGAAACCAGAGGGATGGGTCACTCACTATCCAAAGGAATGGACAGGATAGGGATCCGATACTTGAGATATTGATAAATCGGAAGGATACCTAGCCTGGTAAGTTCACATGAAGTGTGGTCGTCGACTTCGATAAATATCTCGACAAGCCGTGCCCCCAAACACCACAGGACCACCCTTCTTCAGAGCACCTTTTTCTGGTTTCTCCAGATCAGTCTTGAAATTTTGATACTATGGCGCCCACTCGAATTGTTGGCTTCAACGCTCCACTCCCTGCCGCGTTGCAGGCGAATGCCGCTGCAGAACCAGCGGTCACGATGGATATATCGACGCTCGACGTAACTTCATACCCAGGGCTGGGCACGACAGGAGTCGCTGCGACTATTAAATCGCTGCCGAGTTCCAACAATAACGGGATGTAAGTCATCGCGATGGACCATCCGTCCCCTTTTTCCCCCTTTGCTTCTTTTTCTTCTCCTTTCCAACCGTGAAAGGGCAGCTAAGTCTTTTGTGTGTGGTACAGGAAGGACGCAGAGATTGCCCAACTGGATCCTCCAGGGGACTTGCTCAAGGATGGTATCTTGGTGAGATACCTCGATTTTCTCCCAGGAGCCGAGATTCCATTTGTACGTGAGAACCCCGACGCCTTCTGGCCCTTTAAACGCCGGACATCGTAGGAGATGATGTTGTCGCAGGGTTGTTTTCAATTGTTGTGCTAACAACTCGCAAAAAAGCATCGAACGACCACAACCGATCATATCTTCTGGGTTGAAGGAGAAATCAAAGTGCTAACTCCAGCACAACCGTTCACAGAAGGCAGCGTTGCCGAAGACAACGTCCAAGTCAATGTGGTCAAGGCCGGGGATTTCTACATCCAAAGAGGGACATTACATTCGTGAGTAGAACCACTTCTGTTTTTGCTTCTTCCATCTGCATTCTGCATTGTGTCGGGTGCTGCAGCCTCTGGTCTGGTCTGAACATTAATGATGGTCTGTCTTCATTTAGATGGAAGAATGATACGGATAAACCTGCGCGCGGATGGGCAGTCTCCACTTGGAGTGAGCCTAACAGCATCGTAGTCGAGGGCAGTGACGCCCGACACAATCTTCCAATTCGGTCTGTCTTTGATGGTCCTTCCAAACTTGTCTCTTCTTGAAGGTTAGGCGTTGCGTAGGATTTGTGATCGGGGATGTGGAATGGTCGTGGTTGAAATCTTCCATTGACAAATGAACGAAGCTAAAAGAGTTCATGTACACATACATACACCTTGGCTCTTTGCAGACAGATAGCGGGTTACATTTAACCACGACACATGCAGAGTGACATGTTGAATAGTTGAAGATCTTTGTACATGGTCTTTGCGCTGCTGTTGTAACGTATATCTTCTTGCCAAAAGCTGCCGTAGTGACCCAGTCTCCCCGATTATGCTATGCTGATTGTCACGATTGTCAGAGCCAGGCGTGTCTGCCATTCGGTTCGAAGGAGTGGAAGTCGCTCTGTTGCAGATGGCGGTCCCATAAAGACTGGTGATGGGTGTCATGTCAGCACTCTTCCCAGCCGGCTTCTGACCAAAAAGAAAAATACTTACCCAGTCAATTTCGGCTCCTGAATCGTTCATATCATCCAACATGCTTAGAGATGAGAGGAACTCTTCTCTCATGTCGCTAGATACGTGGGGCGGGAGCGCATCATTCATGGCACCGGGAAGGTCGTTGGACGGTGCGGCGCTTTCGCAGTTGACAGCCACATGCGGCGCTTGCTCCAATCCTGCGGCCTGGCTCTGCGGAAAGCTTTGACGTGGGATTGGTGGGTGGTGGTGGACAGAGAGGGTATCACTATCGGAGGAAGCCAGCCCAGAAAGACCTGATTCTGGACCCCTGGGGTCGGAGACGCGGTCTTCTGAGTGATCGATCGACGTTGTTGTTGGTGGAGGACGGTCGCGTTTCACTTTGTCCAGCACAAACTTGACAATGTCGACGGCCTTTCCAATCTCTTTGACCTCGGAGCTCCACGCCTTCCACACGAGATATGATTCCTCAAGAGCACGGTACAGGTGCTCCAAAGACAGTGTATCACTTTCATCTGGCTCTGCGGGCCAACGTGTGGTGTTTGTGTTTGTGTTTGCAGATCCCCGATGCCACTTGGCTCCGAGACAAATGATCATGACAGCCAGGAGAAAGTCAAATCTCGCCATGCAGGTGAGCTTCCCTTTGTGGCCCCACAAGAGCCCGCCGGGAAGAGACTCTTGATATATGAATGATTGATGTTGGACGATCTTCAAGGCCGCCTCGAGACAGGCTCTCCACGACAACAGGTGGGTATGCTTCATAAACCGTCGGTGTAGCACGCATCGAGCCTTTTGGAAGAGGAGATCCAACGTCAAACGTCTTATGATGTTCATTGGAGACTCGGTCACGAAGCGGCTGTTGTGATGTTTCATGTTGGCTGGAATAGCCTGGTACCGCGCGTTTAGTAACTCGTCGAGTTCGATGACTCGACTGTAAGAGAGCGGCTTGGTAGCCATCAGATCTTCCTGAATCATAGCAAGAACGCTGGTCAATTGCACCCGAGCAAGGACATATGATGTACAAGGCGAGCTTGGTTCGGGCCGCGACGGAGGTAGCACGTCCATAGCCCCGTGCAAGTCCTCATCGTAAAGGTTTCGAGGCTCTTGTGTGTCAGAAGAGAGCCGATCAATCAACCTTGGAAGACCCATGTCCAGAGAGAAGAGGACATCCAGCTGAATCAGCAATGTCCAAACGCGTCGTCGCATTTCCCCAGCAAAGACGGAGATGCTGGAATAATGAGACGGGTCACGATGATAGCCCACTCTCATGGCGGTGCGGATCGTCGTCGTCAAAATCAGGCTCAGCCCAAAATTCGTACTATCGCTCTGCAGCAGCTCCGAGTAGAAGTACAGCATGAGCGCCTCGACCGTGTAAACTGTGGGTCTGGTATAATCGCCTATGATGAGGCTTTCGGCACTCTTTTGGCGGAAGAATGAAATTGTGTCTGGAGGATGAGACTGGAGTCCCGTGTTATGCTCTGAACATTCGGTGCCTATGGACATCAGGCTGAACAGAATGGAGATCCAGTTGGCCGAAACGACCTTAGGATCGCTCCAGAAGCGCTCATACTAATAATAATGTCAGTCAATGGCACAATAAGGCGAAAGCAGTGATGGAACACACTTCAGACTGAAATGTTGGTGCATGAAGAAGAACTGCTCCTCTACTTGTCAGCTTTTGGAATACACCATCTCCTGTAAGGGCACATTTCAGGGAGGGGACACTGAAAAATACGTACATCCTATACCGTTCAGCGAGCTGAAGGACTTTGAGACAAGTCGATCTACCTGTGTTTTGTTCGGGACAGAAGCCAGCAGCTCGGAGATGGTCAAAGCAGTGTGCGATCCAGATAGCAAGTCCGGCAGCGAAGTTCGCAAGCGTGGCGGGTATGATGATGATGTTGGTATATTCTGCGGGACTTGATCTGCTGCCAGCTTTGGTTACGGTCCGAGTTCAACATTTGATCTATCTCGTTCTGGACGCGGGGGAGGCTTACTTTGTCTGCAATGACTGCCCAATGCTCGCCTCCGACATAGTTGGTCTCGTTTTGCGCGACGTCGATGCGCCCGATAGAGCCCTCTGTTAACTTGTCCCAAGTCGCCGTCCGCTGTGGTGATGCTCGAGCAATCGACGCTGGGTAAGCCCTGGCCAAAGACGCTTCGCTTTCCAATGAGTGGCCTCGATAGACCACATGGACTTGCTGGATGGGCCGGGGCGGCGCAGGACTAGGAATCAGAGGAGCATAGATACAATCCGCAATTGCATTCCGGCGTTGGCATCGCTCGCACGGTTGATATCTATCACATCGCACTCTGGCGTGTCCCAGTGGTTAGAGACTGTAATGGCAGAAAGGAGGAGGAGGCAGAGACTTTCGTTCCCGACAAGGGTTACAAGACAATTGTTGCTTGTCTCGTCGACGGCGTTGCCTTTTCAAGTATTCAGACAGTGACACCTCGCCCTCATCGGCCATTGATCTGGATGTCTGAAAGAGTCAGATATTGCGGGAGTTGGTGTTCAAACACCCTGAGCAAGAAGTGATTAGCTGACAAAGAGACGACGAGTCGTTGTTTGATCAGTTAGTTCTTGGAACTGCAGTCTCATCATCAGTCTGGGTCCTGGTCCTAGCGTCCAGGTGGCCCGGGACTTGAGCACACTCTACTCGCCTATCTCTACTCGTAAGACTCTGACTTACCTAGGTACATAAGGTTGTTGCTGAAACACCTCCTACAGGCTACCTCCTCATCGCCCGCCCAGATCAGATCCGTGTTGGCATCCAGATTCCACACCGATAACGACCCGGGGGGCTGATGAAATGGGCTCTGCCGAGGCCAGGACGAGTACAGAGCACCATCACAATTGGTTGAACTTGTACGTTTATTATGCATTTCTGGCATGTCCTCCGGGCTTGACAGTGCCACCGTCCGACCAGCCGACCGTCCGTTGCTCCACGGTCTCGACTCTCCTCAAAGTACTCCGTACTCTAGCACCTGTTTGATCGGGAGCCCGAGATCTTCGTTCTTTTGACGTCTGGGAGTGGTTTCACCATGGAACGAACCCGTGATGAATCTGCGGGTAATCGATATCATATCAGGCTCCAAGTTCTGAATGAATGAATAGAAGACGGATGATCTACTTCTGTTTCACTCGGGCATCCCGTGGCGCAGCGCGGAGGAATCAACGAGAGAGGTGCCTGGTAGATAACGCCGACCGAGACCTGAGGCCCGGGGCCCTCTCAACCCAAGACGATAAGGTGATCCGCACACCAATAGACGAGCCACAGGATCGGGCTGCTCCTTTGACAGTGTGCTCTCCTCCCCGGGGTCTACAGCCAGAGTGCTTCCCCGTGTTCTCTTCGCGCTCTAACTTGGACATCTACCAATTTCCCACCACGCGACTCAGCTCCCAGACTAGGACCCCAGGAATAAGTAAAAAAACATCCAAGAACATGGTGTCTAGGCTGTCGAAAGGATCTCCCGCAGCGCCTGGCGCCCCTAAGCTCGCATCTTTCCGGCAAACCAAGGCCTCCGGGCACCGGGCACGCTCTGGTTGCCAAAAATGCAAACAGCGCCATTTGAAATGCGACGGTAGGGTTCATCCATTGTTAGAAATCCAATGAGGCTGGGTTCTAATTCTCTTTCAACAGAGTCGCGTCCTGTCTGCGGTCGTTGTGCCCGGTCTGCAGACGACTGCAAATACACCTTCTCTCTGGTCTGGGAGGATGAAAGCACTTCTGCAGGCAAAAGCCACGGTCGAGTCGGGACTTGGTCGAAGGCTCACAGCGATGGAGAGACATCGAAATCAAAATCACCCGGTTCACAGCTCGATGCTCAATCGCCGCAAAGCACTTGTGAAACGTCTGCCAAAGCGTTCCTCAACACGACGCCCACCGACATCCAGACCTGGCTCTCGCACTTTCAAACCTGGCGTCGACACTGCAGCATCATCCCAATGCATGTTTCATCGGCAACCTTGGAGATTGGACATTTTGCATCCACGGCCCAGTATTCTCCTGATTCACACGGGTGCAGCATGAACCTGCGGTCGTCAAACACCGACAAGATGCTGCTCGATTACTACAACAGCGTCGTTTCGGTTGACGCGATCCACGTTCGCCGGGATGACGAAAACGACCCTCGGCAGTACATTTTTTCCAAAGCACTCTCGTCTCCAGCCATTGCACTGGGGATACTCATGCTTTCCGCCCACTATTGGGCACGGACAGATGCGAAGATGTCGAATTTGGCCTCTGAATATCGACAATTGGTCTTGGACGTTGTGAAAAAGTCACTGGACCCGAGCGATGTCATGATGCTTGCAATGCTGCTCTGCGCCTCGGATGTAAGTGAGGTGAATATTCGTGCGTTCACACAGGATTCGAGAAGGCAACGTGGACGTGCAGCATTTACCTATTCCTAATAGCCACTGACTGACCTACCTGCATTAGATCTCGGATGAATGCCATTCGTCGTGGCTGGTGCATATGTCTCTGTTCAGGGACGTCATCCGCGAGCGACTGGGCCTCTCAGAAACCAATTATGTCTATGACTACGCCTACCGAATTTGTTGTCGGTACTTTACTCCTCATCTGGTCATGGCCAAAACAATGTTTCCCGTCGAAGAAGTCTTGTCTCAGCACATGTTCACGTGGCCGTGGGACCCAGCTTTGTCCGAATCGTACGTCCCAGCAGACTGGTTCTCGGATTCAACCCTCCTTTCGTGGACCTCGACGGATAGTCTGGCTCTCGTTATGGACGAAGACACCTTCGACCAGATCGATTCCTACTCGGGGTTGAGCAATAGCCTCCTGCTGCTGATCAACGACATTTCGGATCTTCAACGTGAAGTACATCACCTGGCCCAAAACGACAACTTGAATGCAATGGCAGGCCAGGAGCTTATGTCCAAGATTGAGCGCTTGATTTTGAGCCTGAGCACTCTAAAGCAGGATGTCTCCCCCCGAATCGAGGCCTCGGATCCAGAAGCTGCACAGGATCTACGCCAAACGGCTGAAGCAGCCAGACTCGCTGCCCTTATGCTACTCGATGAGCTGTTACACAGCTCATGTCTGGCAGGCCGCGAGGAGAGCCCTCGACCAACTGGCAGAGGAGGTGGCCATGGGGTTGGACTCAAAGACCAGAGTGCATACCGCCAAAAGATCTTTGAGTTAGTCGCAGATTTGGTCCAGAGGGCGACGACGCTGAACGTTTCATGGCCCCTTTGGCCTCTTTTCATTGCAAGCAGCAGTGCGGACACTGACCAGGACCGCCTCATCGCCATTCCATTGTTTGAGATGGCGATGCAAAAGTCCATTTTTGGGGTAAGGTTCCTTCTATGCCTCATTCTCTCACTCTGCCACAGTCCCTTATATCGGGCTCTAATCTCTGAATCGTGATCCTTCGTGTAATCGTCTTCCTCTTCCATTCCTCTTATCTGAGAGATTTATCATTCTGGAGGCTAACAGTGTGGTTCAGAACATCTTGCCCACTTTTCGTGTCCTTCAAGCCATCTGGAAACAACGTGATCTGGCGGCGGATGATGATGTTTCTGAGCGGACGATAAGGAGGAGGCGTCAACATGCCATGGCTCCATTCAGTCGAGCAAAAGAAGCGGGCGTATTCAGTGGATGGGGCGAACGGGGAAGGGTAATGGCTCTGACGGGATATCTCGTGAGCATGGCATAATGTAGTCTATCACTTAGCTTGGTTCATTCGAATCGTAATTTTGGATGATTCCTGTGCAGCTCTACGCTACGAGTACTTCGGCAAACACTGATAAACGGTAAACCTTGCGCAAAGCATGCCTGATGTCTCTGAAGCACGCACGACCATATCTCGCCATCCATGACTCTTTCCGCCAGCTCTAGAGCTGGCAGGCGCTACTTTGAAAGTCTCTCTCAGAATCTCAGGTGGCTTGCTTCAAGCTTGCAATCGAGAGCCACAGACAATCTTGGGCGGACATAGAAGTTAGTGTGGAAGTAACAAAGCCAGCTTCGCAAGCTCGCAACAACAAGGCCTTAACCTGCTATCGAAGGTTGAAAGAGGTGATTTGCCCATCCTGGGGAAGCCGAAGGATAGCTATCGTGATTCATTAGCCCAAGAGGTCTAGATTGGCAGGTTTGATGGCTTATCTCAACGCTCTACTGGCTCCGGGTGGCCACCTCCTCTTTGACTTGGCCAGCCTGGAAGGTCCACCCGCACTTTATCTGCTTCGACCACTCTCCACAGCCTGAGACAACTACAACCTGTTTGTGCTATATCAAGGCCGGATTCCTGGCCGTCCACGCTCTCATGGACATCAGCATATTTGGACTATTTATAAGAGATCGTTGCAGAGTCTACCGCTGTGCTGTGCTGCCCCGTCCCCGTTGCCAACTCTTGTCAACTTCTTCAACCTTTGCAAGACCCGAGAACAATCAACACTCATGGAGAAATCACCAGAGGAGAAATCGCCAGAAGTCGTGGCCGCTACTGAAGGCCATGCAGATGAATCCAACATCGGGATGGCGGGTTCTTCAGAGATATATGTGGACCCAGTCATCGAAAAGCGCGCTCTTCGCAAATTCGACTTCTATGTGCTTCCCACGATCGCAATCTGCATGTTGATGGCATCGCTCGATCGCTCCAATATTGGGAATGCTCGTGTGATGGGGTTTGACGGTTGGTGATGCCCCTTTCCAGCACGAACAGGAGCATTGTTACTGACACAGCCTGCAGCTGACCTTGGACTTGTCGGCACACAATTCAATACTATTTCGATCGTTTTCTTCCCTCTATACCTCGTCATGGAGGTTCCATGGACGATGGCCATCCACAAATTTGGTGTCAGCAGGGTCGTTACCATCATGACGACCGGTTGGGGGGCCATTACTCTCGGGACAGGATTCATCCAGACATATGAACAGGCCATTGCTTGCCGTGTTCTGCTCGGCTTGTTTGAGGCAGGCATGATCGTTGGCCTCATCATCACCATCTCAACAATCTGGCCTCACGCCTCTCAGGCAAAACGGGTCGCTGTGCTGTACGTCACTGCTACTGTCAGTGGCGCTTTCGGCGGGTTGATCGCATACGCCATCCAAACCATGGGTCACCGTAATGGCCTTGCGCCGTGGAGGTGGCTCTTCATCATTGAAGGCACCATTTCCTGCTTTGTCGCCATCTTGGTGTTTTTCCTGATGCCCACAAATGCCGAGAAAGCATGGTTTCTTACTTCGGAAGAAAAGGCGATGATGAGAGCACGCAAGGAACGTAACGTTGTGTATCGGGGCAAAAAGACCGTTTCTTGGACCGCCATTCGAGCCGCTCTGCTCGATCCAGCGCTCTACTTGATGGCAATTGTCCTTTTCTGTCATTCGGCTGCAACCCTTGGATTTGCCATTTTCCTTCCGACTATCATCCGTGGCATGGGATACACGAATCTGCAGGCAAACTATCTCACGGTCCCGGTATATTTGTTCGGTACAGTGACCGTGGTCATTGCAGCGGGCGTCAGTGACAAAATCCAGCGCAGAGCCGTCGTCATGTGCGTGGCAGGACTGGGACCAGTCATAGGATATACTATGATCGTTGCCTCCGCCAACAGGGCTGTTGGTTATACGGCCATGTTTCTTGCCTCCGCTGGTGAGTTTTCCATCTGCCATCCGGGCAAGCTACCAGCTAACTCGTGGGCCTAGGTCTATTCCCTCTTACCTCTCTCTTCTTCACATGGACATCTGGCAACTTTGCTCCCGATGAGAAACGGGCATTCGGAGTCCCGCTGATGGCCAGTTTCGGAGGCATAGCCGGCACCTTGGCTTCTTATCTATACACGACATCCGACGCTCCTCGTTTTGTCCGTGGAAATTCAATCTCACTGGGCCTGGAGGTCGTTACGATCCTAGCAATCGGCGCCCTGGCTCTTCTTTGGCGCTACCGCGACAGCCAAAAGGAGAAGCTGAGAGCTCAAGGCATCACAGACAATGGAAAATATGGAGATCAGGGAATGGGCTTCAAGTACATGATCTAGATTTCTAGATCCAGAAACCTATATGAGGGGGGATGAGTTTCGAGACTCGAGAGAAAGAAACATGAGAGGATTGAGGTTGAGGTTAGGGATCAAGGACGGCCCAGAAGACAGACGGGAGAGACAGGGTGGTTGATGTCGAGGCTGAAGAGGTTGTATTGAGTCTATGGACACGCTGAAGTGGATATGAGTGATGCATGTCTCAAAAGGACAACTTTACAAAGGCTTGCTCAAAAGTTGAAAGCTGCCTGCCCGTTCTACAGTACGCCTGATGTCTGGACTCTGATACAGATAGGATAGTCCTCTTCTATAGAAGTAGACTATAAGGCAGCCAAAAGCTCCAGGAGTCTGTCTCTCACAAAGTGAACCATACGTAGAGTACCTGAGATTGAGGAAGAAGCCCGGCTGCGTTGCCTGGATCAGAAGATATCAAGGCAGTATAGAGTAGAGTAGTTTTGACTAGAAACTCATACTTGATACTTGATATTTGAGATTTGAGATTTGAGTGTAACGTACCGTCTCTCCCTCCCTCCACCCAGCGGGGTCAACTTCTGTTAAGAATGCACAGATCCTCCCCGGCCTGAGGAAGAAGAACAACAGGGAAAGAAACCCCCTACGCCTACGGTTCTCGACAGGTAATGGACGTAAGAGCACGGAGTTTGTAGTCGTAAACACATATGCGATTCCTCGGCGAGTCTTGAGTCTGGACCCTGTGGGCTCTGTCGACTCTGGATACTACATACAGTACGAGGACAGGGACTCTGGAGATCCCCGGGGGCCCGAACAAGTGGGACAAGTGGAGACACATCCGATAACCGAAAGATAGATAATGATCTTTGATACACCGACCGTCCGTCCGACCGTCCGGATCGACCTGCACTGTTGGCCACGGCAATCCGGATTCCGGTGCATTCCGCGGGAGAGGGCACCGGGCTTGTTCGGCAATTATGTTTGGTTGGTGCTTTGTGGGAGACTTCCAATGATAGTATTTCTTGATGTAGGTATGTACGAGTAGAGTAGAGGACTAACTCGTATTCGTTCTCGGAGTCGGAGGTGTATGTGCATTGTGGAGAGAGTACCTATCAGTAGGTAGAGTACACTCTACAGAAGTAAACAAGGCTTTCAACTCCATCCCATCATATCCCGCAAGCCACGCCAGGGCCCCATTGGCCCTCGCCTCCTGACTCCTGAGGTCGTATGATTTCTTTCTATCTTCTACGGTACACCCAAGCGCCTTGGTTGGCTACGGCTGTCTACGGACATGTCGACTGGGCCAAAATGCAGATGATTGTGCCCAGCAGGGTCGTGATGTGTTTTGAAGGTATGTTCACATTCTACTTCGTTGGCATAGTACTATACTATGGATGTTCTCCACGCGAAAGAACCCCGGGCCGCCTTTCATCCGACTCACTACACTATCGACTTCTTAACCAATGCAGGCGGGATGACAGGTGAGGTGGGCGACTTGTACAGCTTCCCACCACGCCAGACGTGTGTGATGTTGTTCACGTCGGTCAAGACCATGATGTCCTGGGATGGATCTTTGGCCACGGCGATGAAATCCGGTGCAAACCCTTGCTTGAGCTGGCCACTTCCATTCTCGGGCGCCTGTTCGCCCAACGTCTGCGGACAGCTGGCTGTCGCCGCCTCGATGGCTTGCATCGGTGTCATCCCTGCCTCAACGGCAAACTTCAGCTCCGAGGCGGCCGAGCCGTGTGATGCTATGTGGCCCGGCGCGCTGAGGATGAGATCTGAGCCCAGTGCGATCTTGACACCGGCCTTGACGGCCTTCTTGTACGCCTCGGCATGCACGGGGCCGAACCTCTGCATCTTCTTGTATGCGGGCCCGCTGGCGAACTTGCCCATCTCGAGCACGACGCTGAAAATCGATCTCGTGGGCACCAAAATGGTTCCATTCTGGACCATCAGCTCGATGCACTCGTCGTCCAACTCGGTGCCATGTTCGATGGTGTGCACACCGGCCTTCAACGCTGCCATGATCCCGGGCTTTCCGTGACAGTGCGCCGCCACG
The DNA here is from genome assembly GCA_001599775.1 of Exophiala alcalophila. NCBI lineage: Eukaryota > Fungi > Ascomycota > Eurotiomycetes > Chaetothyriales > Herpotrichiellaceae > Exophiala > Exophiala alcalophila. The sequence continues at coordinate 4,722,537 of BCHY01000002.1, forward strand.
ATCCGACCGTTGCGTCTGGCTTCGTCGACAAAGGCCTGGATCTCCTCGTCCGAGAAGTGTTGGTGCTGTGGGTTGTCCCTGAGCGTGCCAACGCCGCCGCTGGTGCAGATCTTGATGAACGAAGCACCCTTGCGTATCTGGGCGCGTGCCGCTTTGAGACACCCGTCCACCCCGTCACACATGGTGGTCATAAAGCCACTGTTGCAGAGGGATTGGTACTCCGGGAGCGGAACATCGTGGATGTCACCGTGGCCCCCGGTCTGGCTCAAAAGGTCGCCGCACGAATAGATTTTGGGTCCCATGATGAGACCCTCCTGGATGGCCTTGTCGACGTGGAGACCGTAGCCGCCCGTTTCTCGAACGGAGGTAAATCCCGCGTTGAGGTATTCGGCCGCGTCGCGAGACATCCTCGCCCCGAGCAAAGTAGGGTCCGCAAACGCGAGGTCGTGGATGGAAAAGGTCGGCATCCCCAGGAAATGCGCATGGCAATCCCACATGCCCGGCATGAGGACAGGGACATACACGGCTTCGAGTGAAGAGTATTCTGCCGGGATGTTCGCCTGAGGTCCGACATAGAGGATTTCATCTTGATCGGCAACCAGAGCAGCATCTTTGACAGGCTCGCCGCGGCCCGGGATCAAGAGGTCGGCTTTGATCAAGGTCACTTGATCCAAGGGTTTCATTGCTTCTCCCATCTTTGATCAAGTTGTGTTATGTTATGCCCTGGTGTAGAAGAGATGTGTGTGTTTTGTGTGGAAAGATGCAGAAAACTCGTGGCGGTCAAGTGTCCTCCACGCATGTTATAACCATCTGAGAACAGTGAAGGCGTTCCAGAGAGTGGAACCTTAGCGACTTGGTCTGTTTGATAAGTGTGATGGGATTCAGCAAGGACTTAGCGGAAGGTCGAGCCGTCTCGCGCTTTTGTGCTCATGAGTCAAGCTGATGCGGATGCCAGTAAGATGCGCACATAGTTGTAACAAAAACGGCCAGACAGGAAAGGGAAGACGGCAATCCGAAGCATAAAAGAGAGCACAATTTGATTCACTCGTTCCAATTTCCACTTTGCCTTCCGTTTGCTACTTGGGCCACGGCCACATCTGTACGAGTATGCACGTTGGGGAATCTTCTGATATCGGATATCCGAACTGGGCAGGGACACAACCGAGTCTCCACTGTCCAAGTGGAGTCTGTATCGATACGAATTGACGAATCATTGGTGGCAGAGCGGAGGACAGGTGGGTTTTGAGCTTCTTGAACCCCAGGACAGTTGGACACTGGTGAAGGTCGAGCCGATATACGAAGTAACGAAGATTCAAGACACGAGGCTTAGCAGGCAGTGGAAAGATAAGACCACGCTATCAAATCAGTCATTGTGGGACAGTGAAATGACCAATTTGGCCCATATGTCAATGATCTGGATATACCATCTGAAACTCAAATGCACGCCCATAGGCAAGGTAATGCAATCCTTGCCATCATGACCGCGTCCAAGTCCCCAGCTCCAGGCTTCACAGCACAGTTGTTCTCACCATTGACCGGCTTCACGCCCTGTGACAATGGCAGCAACACATCAGCCCACTCGCCTGTTGATTTCTCCTCGCGAGAAGGAGCTTGATCAAGTGCCCCTGGACCTACTACATATGCTTCTTCTCGTCATGTCGAGACTCGAGTTCGGATAGACAACTCAACTTGCATCTTTTGCCTGCGCAGACGCACCCTCGCCATGGCAAACAGATCCAAAAGCACCTCGATCCTGATCGTCGGTAGCGGCCTCTTCGGGCTCACCACTGCTCTGGAATTGATCAAGCGTGGCTATAACAACATCACCATCCTCGATCGGTTCTTGCCGCCCGTCCCAGATGGCAGCAGCGTCGACATATCTCGAGTGGTGAGGGTCGACTACGCCGATCCGACGTATTCTCGAATGGCGGCTCAGGCGCTGGCGCTGTGGAAGACAGAGTACAAGCAGTGGTACCACCAGGCGGGCTATGTGCTGCTCGCAGACAAAAAGGGTCACCCTTACATCGAGCATTCCAAGGAGCATCTCGTCGGCCAGGGGGTTCCGATCCGCGAGTACCACAACAAGGAAGATCTGCGCCGGCAACATCCCATGCTGACGCCCAATCCTGAGACTCTTTCGGGATATGAGAATCCCGACGCGGGCTGGGCAGATGCGGCCGGGTCAATCCAGCATCTGGCAAGACTTTGTTCCATGCGAGGCGTCTCTTTCATCACGGGCAAGCGAGGCACCGTGGTATCTCTCGACATTGTGAGCGACTGCGTCCGGGGAGTCAGGGTGGCTTCTGGCGAGAATCTGGTCGCCGACGAGATCATCCTCGCCGGCGGAGCATGGACGAACCAACTCCTGGACCTTGGAGGCGCGACCGTTGCCACTGGACAACCTGTCGGCTTCATCCAATTGACCCCTGAAGAAGCCAACAAGCTTCGAAAGATGCCCATCTGCATCAACTACACCAGTGGCGTTTTCTGTTTCCCCCCGACGCCGGACACCAACGTCTTGAAATTCGCCCGGCATGGCTACGGATATGAAAGCTCCGTAGCAGCCCTGACATCCCCCAAGCAAGTGTCGTCTCCGCGTCTGGTGAAGAAGGACGTGGAAAACCCTTACATCCCGCAGGACGCCTCGGACGCTCTTCGTGCGGGTCTTGCGCAGTTACTCCCGCAGTTTGCACAACGTCCGTGGCTGAAGACGCGGCTGTGTTGGTATCTGGACACCGAGACGGGTGATTTCATCATGGACAATCATCCCAAGCTCAGGAAGCTGTTCATCGCGGCAGGTGGTAGTGGACAGTAAGTGCACCCAGGTCTATCTCTTAACAGGACATCGCCGAACTGACCTTACTGCTCTTTAGTGCTTTCAAATTCCTCCCCGTCCTGGGCCGCTATGTGGCTGATCAATTCGAAGGCAAGTCGTCCGAAGAGTTGAAGGAGAAGTTCAGATGCAGGCTCAAGGGAGAAGTCGGAGAAGGGGACGGTAGTCGTGGAGGTCCAGCGCGAAGACGGCTCTCGAGAGAAGAACAAGCTCGTTTGTAGGAAAGAAAGCAGAGAGAACGTAGAGAGAACGGACCAGATAGCAATTGCAAATTCAGAAAGACCCCAATGGAATGAATTTCCCTCGTTGTTGCTCTCGAGTCGCAGTGGCCTTTGAGAGTACCTCTTGGGCACTTCCAGCTATCATCACCAGTCATAGGGGATAGAGTGACGCTTGAAACGCCGAGCTCTACTCGTAGGGAACAACCCGTCGGCGCCCCAATGGCCTGCCTCCTCAGCCCCCACGGAAGGTGCGTCCGCGCAAGCCCAGGTGAACCAACACTGACGAGCACTCCCCAGACTCCTTGCAGTGGTCCCTGATCAGCGTGACTCTCTCCTTGGCATGAGTTTGTACACGCGACACGCGACGCGCGCCGAGACTTTGCCTGCAAGTGCCAAACCAACGCTGTTCATCTTCCTCTTTCTTTGTTTCTTCATCTCTCATTTCACTTCTCTATGCCGGAGGAGAGGCGACAGCCAACCATGAGACACATGATACATCCCATGGCCACATCATCCCCTCGTCATCCAGTGCCCCGGATCACGAGCTTCTTCCACTTGCAAAGCGATATTGAGGACATTGACGTGCCTTCCAGTGAGTGTATCAGTTGTCAACTCACTTCAACAGCTGTGGGGGATCTCAACCGACCTTCTGTCGCGGCTGCGATTTGCCCCCAAGAAACAGAGCAAAGACTCGCGCCAGCTCAGGCTTTTGAGCAAACGTGTCCCTCCTCCCACATGTCAAGAGATATCTCAGCACTGTCCGTGTTGGGCTCTGCGCCCAACCATGCAGCAATCCGCCTTTGCACCGCGCACCGGTCGGGGCCAGTGGCTGTTCAGGGACATAGGGTGTATGAGTGCCTTTCATACTCACCATAGGCCGGCACTTGCCACTGTTCTCTCGAGAAGCCAAACACTCATGCCCTTCCTCGGTCCTGTCCATCTTTCGAACGACCATTGATACCTGACTGATTGCTGTGGACGGAGGCCTGGGGGCATTGCTTCGTTTCCCCCTTTTTTGTCCCAGCCGGGCCTATCACACACTCACCTGCGTTCTGTTCGGCGCCAGGACACTGCTGTGCATACTGCCAGGTACAATATGCCAGCATCATGAGGCTCATCATCCTATATCCCATCATGCATTGTGGCGCCTCCTGCCTGCCTTGGGATGAAATCCCTCAAAGGGTGACATGTGGGTTCCTTCACTCCCTCCCAGCCTGGAGCACGACAAGGTGAAGAAACGACGTCGTTTCCAGATCAAACAATGACCTTCACCGCCCGGAACTACTCTTTTCCGAGGCCAGCCTGTTTCTTCGCCAAGACGTCGCCAGGGTTGATCTGTGAATCTGCATGCGGTGTTGTTCTATACAAAAATCCACAACTTTCTCTGTGCGCTCACTCATCCTCACCATCCCTCCACCCTCAACCCTCCACATCCGTTTGTCTCACTACGCTCGTTCTATTCACAAACCCACTCGTTCACATCAATTCCTTCTTTTTCTCTTTGGCCATCATGGCTAAATTCACTACCAAAGACGCGTTGCTCTTCCTGGTTGCGTACGTCGCTGCCTTTGTCAACACTGTCTTGTGCGACTGCAACGCGACCAGCGTGACCACCATCTCAGTCTACACCACCGTTAGCGAATTCGTCTCGGAGTCGACCGTCACCGTCACCATGTTCACCCATCCTATCCCTCCCCTGCCGAACTCCATCGGCAGTCCCTTCCCTCCTTACCCTGCCCTGACCCTCGCGTCGCCTGTGGGTTACCCAAACGTCAGCACCGCAACCGAAACTGTGACTCTGGGCCATGGAAGTGCTCTGCCGACTGCTTCTGGTAAGAGAGGACCGAAACATCAAAGGACAAGAGATACTGATGCATCTGCAGTTGACAATGCGACCTCCACTGAAGGCATCCCTACCATCACTCTGACGAGCACCGCGTTGGTTACACACACTGGTAGAAAAAAACCACCCTTGACGCGTTAAACACTTTAAAGTTAACAACACCTTCAGTTTTTGGCAACGTTTCTACCACTCTGCAGAACGCGACGATCCCTAGCTCGCCCGGAAACACCATTGGTAAGTCTACATCCTGTCCACTTCTCTTCGCACTTGATCTGCCTGTACTGACTGCGGTATTCACAGCTTCGGTTCCAGGATCGCTGACCCTCACGTTCCCACCGGTCACTGCCGGACCCAATTGCTCAAGCAGCGCAGCCAATACCACAGTGACTGAGACTTCGGTTTTGACCAACGTGTCTACACTCTTCCATCCGTCCAGCACTGCGACCTTGTCTACTGTGACCCCGGTCCCGACAGGAGTGTTCCCCACCTTGTCGTTGATCACTGAGTCGGTCCCTTTCAATGGCTCCTTCGAGACCAGCTCCGAGCCAGGCTCCGTTCTCACTGTCACTGCCACGGCCACGATCTTTGGCAACGCCACTACAAACACTAGCATCGGCCTGATACAGACTGTGACACCCATCGACTCTGTCTTGAGTGCCGCCTTCTCTGATCTGTCTGTTGCGACCTCTGAGCTCGCGAACAAGACCGTTACCGCTACCGTCACCTCCGAGACTGTGCTGCCTGCTATGTCCGTCTTGAGCGAGGCCCTCACCAGCCTCCAGGGCACCGCTGCCATCCTCCCGGTTGTGAGTGTCAATGCGAGCGCCATTGTGACAGCCACGACTCTTGTCTCGACCGCCACGCAACCCGCTGGCTTGAGCATGAGCACTGAGACCGAGTTCGTCTCCGCGCTGTCGACCATCAACCAATACAATACTAGTTCCACGGCTCCAGGCAAGGAATCAACCTCGCTGGCCCAGTACACCCCGTCAGTCACTGGTGGTGCTGCAGCTTCGATCCGCGTCCCTCGTGTCTTCAGCCTGCTCACACGAGTACTGGCCCTCTTCGGCATGTCCTCGGTCCGCGCGAGTGGCGTCCCTGTCCCTGTCGACACCGCCACAGACGTACCCGCTGCTCCCGCCACCGGCGTCCCTTATGACACTGTGACCGGCGAACTCACCACCACATGGTCGACCACCACCGTGACGCATACTCTGACCAGCCACACCACCGTCCCGGTCGCCGTGAACGTCACCATCGCGTCGACTGAGTCCTCGTCGTACACTGGACCATGGAACAACAGCTTGCCGGACCTGCACAATTTCACCGTCACCTCCGTGCACACCCACACCGTCTTTTGCAACCACACCACCCATACCGTCGGCGAGGCTACAGAGGACTCGTCCTTCTCCTGTACATGCACATCCGGCCCGGCTTTCAACTACACTTCGTTCCCGCAGACAGAAGGTTCCAACCTCACGGCTACAGCCAATCTCACAGCCACGCCCACTCTGCCTGCATTCGGATCATTCACTCCTACTACGGTTATTGAATCGACGTCGACGCACCAGTTCTCGACCACCACGTTGACTACTGCGACCGAAACCCCAACCGTCGCATCGTCCGCCTCTGCAACTGCATCTGCGCGCCGTCTGGCTCTGTCCACCGCCGTCGCATTGATGCTGGTCGCCACCGTCGCGTGGACCGTGCTCTGATCGAAGTGCAACAGCTTTGTCTTATCCCGCCTGGATTCCTCCTAGGGGAAATCTTCAACTTTCGGATAAATCGACATTGGATTTTTCGTGGGAAACGATTATCAAGGATTAGGGAATCGGGTTGACCCTTCGTGGTGAAATGCGAAAACGTGCTTATGAGACATGCTGCTTATGAAACATGCATCGTCATCAGACAGAAGATGACTTAATTGACATTGCAATGGCGCAGAATGGCGTCTTTTCCATAGCGAGAAACAAACCAAAAAAAAGGAATCCTTCTTAATTGATATTGCTGCCTTTGCTGTCTCTACCGTTGTGACCCTAAGTGTATACATTGGCTTAATGCGTGTCAACTAGCAACCCTGGTGGAGAGCGTGACCTATCCTTGCTCGACTGCCCCCTCGGCTCTCATCACATCCCCACGTTCCCCGGATTCTATATTCTCAATCTTCCGGATTAACCTCTCCCTGACGGCCTCGTGCTCCTTTCCCAGCTGCGTCTCAAAATCGACAGTGCTGTCCCTCAGTTCGGCACTCTTCGAGCTGAAGCCGGACGCGCTTTGGTCGTGTTCTCGACCCGGACGTTCATCGAGATTTGGCTGCTCGAGTTCATTCTCGCTCTTGAGCGCCGAGAGGCTACCAACACAAGATTCGTACCTCCTGGCCCAAGGCAGCTGCTCTCCATGAGGGGGCCGGACGAGAGACTGCCCTGCCGCCTCGCGCTGATGCCGGCGAATTGTGGTGTCTGCAGCGCCGTCCCCGGTCCACGACCCCCAGCCGTGCGGCCTGTTGAACTTGCCAGGCAGACCGTCAACCCCCGGGACAACTTCCAGCTCGGGGTACTCAACACTGGCTCTCATACTGATGCTGCTGCGGTGTCCATATGTATGCGTATATGCTCTGAGGTCGGAGCTGCTGCTCCGATACAGCTTCTTCCATCGACCCGTCAGGCCTTTGAGACTTTTTCTGGCCCGCACTGTCGTTGAGTGTTTCATTCCGCCGTTCCTCGGCAGTGACATACTCTTGCTCTTGGATTTTTCGATGCGACTCTTCATCCCGAACGGCAGCCTCCCCCACGATCCGGGGACATGCAAGCTCGGTGTGACCGCGGGAACGCCAGGGAGCTGCGTCAATTTAGACGGGCTGTTCTCATCCTGTTCATCCGCAGCAAAATCCTGAACCACGACTCCATCCTTTGCCCCAGCTGGTCCCGCTCGTTCTGCCCTTGTGTGGCTTGGGAACCGGCCCCAAAGACCCAAGATGTCTCTCAGCGGCGTGCTCGCCCCGGAAGATCGCTCTTCATCCACGGAGGCCCCGATCACCGTAAACCGTCGGCCAAGCTCCAAGAGGCTTTCCTTCCTCGAGGGTTTCCTCCCCGCCAGAGTCTTCTGAGCCTGCTTTCGGCCATCCAGGGTGGCACTGCTTCGCCGAGGATTAACCACCGGCAGTGGCTCCGGCTTCTTCATGCAGACGCGCACATGAGGCATCTCCACGGGCTCAGAAGATTCTCGCTGAGATTGACTCTTCCGCTTCCATTGCTGCTCAGAGTCCGGCATGCGTTCGGTCCCTTCCGAGTGGACCGCGCTCACACTCGACCTGGTGCTCCTCCGCCTCCCATGGCGGTCAAATTTAGGAGACGCGAGAAAGCCACCTAGCGACCGCTCTTCTGATTCTTGTATCACCCGCTGGAAGCTCCTCTGCCACAGGTCCGTTGTTGTCTCTTGCAGCGGCCGCGGGGTTTCATCCTCTCTTGTTGGTAGACGATTGAGGGAAGAGTCTTCTCGTCGGCCACCATTGTCGCTGCTCCAGTGGGGAGGTTCAGCCTCGCTCATCCTCTCATTCTGCGCGTCACGCACAGCTTGGGCACTGATCTCTGTCAATCGCTCTCCCCTGGCGTCCTGCAGCGGTCCCAGGCTGATGTCACTCATCGCCTCGTTCGCCTCGGTCGAACAACCAGGTCGCATCCCGTGCAGCGCCGCGGACTGTGGAAGGTTGATGTTGTTTCTATCGGGCATACTAAGGCTGCGAGCTCTCTGCGCGATATCAGGGAGGTGCCGGTCTCCCCCAGGCTCTCGTCGTTGCTGCGACGATTTGCGGCTGAACCAGGCACCTTCCTCCGCGACAGAGAGATGGCTCATGCTCGCGTAGGAGCAGGCAATGGGCAGGCTGATTGACTCCGACCTTCCCCCGACTGCCAGGCTATTCAGATTTCGTCTTGATGCCCGGGGTCTGCCTCCTCCAACGTCGTCCACTTCCCCGTTGCTCCAGTAGAAAGATGAAGCGTCGTCGCGGGGAAGCATCGATGAAGTGTGATCAGAATTCCAAGCACTATCGCTTGGAACGACTGGTATGTGCCACTCACGCCCCTTATCAGAAGCCGTGTCGTCCTCGAAGAGGCGTCGCGTTTGTGGATCCGATGGCCTTCGGTTGTGTTCGACTCCAACGAAACTGGGGAACCTCCCCGCCTCGGAGGCTCGTCTTGACACCGTCGAGCCGTCCAAGGCTTTCGTCGTCCGCTGTTGAATGGAAGAGTGGCTGGTGTTGGGCCTCGAGGAAGTGGCCACGAACGAAGGGCTGGCCAGACGCTGCGAGATGCGCATGTTGTACAGGTGGATGGAACTGCGGTCAGATTCGGCGAGAGACGTGAGATCTCGTTTGGAAACGTCACGGCCTCTGGATGTCGACATTTGGGAGCTGAGTCTTTCCAAAGGGACAGGATTTGATCCTAGCGCACCTGACGGAGCGCCTGGTCTCCTTAGGCTGTCGGTCGAATCAGGCTCGCCAAACTTGGAGATGAAGTCGATGAGGGTGGGATCTAAGTTTGAAACCAGGCTGGACCGAGGGTCGTCACCTTCGGAGATAATGCTCGCTCGTTTGGCCGCAGCCACGGTGTCGCTCAGACGCTTCATGGCGCCCATGAACCCGACATCCAGCTGGGCCGGAGGCCCGGTCTGCGGCAAAGCGGCGACGACTTCCCGCTCACTCACTTGAAGGTCTAACGGCTCCATTACGAAACCGGGATCGAGAATGTCTGGGAGGTGAATCGAGCCGTTGGCTATACCAATGCTGAGCCTCTTGAGGCCGTTCGTGGGGAACCCATCCTTGCCGGCCAGTTCGGCCCTTGCGAAGGATGTCTGCGAGAGGGACGGGGAGAGCCTGGCAGCGTGCGGTGAAGGGGAGTCGGCAACTTTGGCAGTACCGTGACTGCTTTGCGGCGGCGATGGTGGCGCGCCGTCAGTCTCCACGGGGTATTGCTTGGTGGACGATCGGGCGATCGTTTGCGCCGCTCTGGGGCTCAGTCGCATTGTACCGTCACTTCCCTTCAGCGCAGTCGTCTGGATGCTGCGTGCATCGCTGTCATAGCCTCCCTCACTGCCAGTACGCGACATGAGAAGGTCCAGCAGACCCGTCGAGCGTTGGCTCAAGGTCATCTCGAGGTCGCCCGGCCCCGGCACCGAAGCAGCCTTTCTGATGGGGGTAGGGAGAGGGCCATCTTCCGACTCGATGTGAGGCCTGGAACTGCTCTTGCTCAATCTCGTCTCGGACAATTTCTGCTTGATGTGGGTTCCCAGCTGCTCAAGCCGATTCGGGAGTTTTCGCTCGGTGCGGTTGGAGCCCAACTGGAAGTCGGTGTCGAGTGACGCCCGTCTCTCTCGGTGGGACGGTGTTGGCTGCAGAGCAGCTGTCTGATAGCCACGTACCGACGAGTTGGACCGAAATATCTGGCGCAGGGCGTCTGCGTCTGCCGCGAATGACTCGGAACGACCGAGGGCGTGTGGGATGGTGGAGGAGGGCAGCGGGATCGACAGTGCCGAATGCGGCGTCCGGAGCTCTGAGGTTGTTTGATTCTCGTCTGCTGTCCGGACGCCCAAGCAACAGAGCAAAGGCGAAAGGGCTTGCTTGAGGGTAGGCATATCGCACCGGGCGTAAATGGATGGTGGCAGCAAAGCAATGAAAGGCGAAGAGATGTTCGACCGGTAAATGCTGCGAGAGAAAACAGCCCTCAAGCTCTCGGATCTCTGATGGGAGAGGGGTATAGAGAGATGTGCGGGGACTGGGATGGACGAGACGAAGAGGTTGAGGCATGAGAGAACGGTGACTCGGGAGCAACATGCAGACGGTGGGGCGGAGGAGGGAAGGAAGGAAGTGATACATCTTGCAGCGGAAGGCGCGATGCCCACGTACCAGTTTCATGTTGACGGCGCTGTGCGAGAGAGCCGGGCAGAATAAAGACCATCCGCGCTGGCTGCACGCGCTCACTCTCACCATCGTTGTTGGATCTGTACGTCGACGAGCCGAAGCGGTGGATGGCATCTTGGACAGAGCCTCACCGCATCGGGGTACCATGGAGGGTTCGGGGACATCTTTGACATCTCCGCCCTGAAGATCTCTGCGTCTAGTGACTCGTCACTGCTAACGTCACCTCTATTAGGATGGTGAGCGACAGCGAACATGGGCGGTGGGCAGTGGATGATGGACGGGGGACGGATGTCGTTGAAAGAGAATTGCCATAGACTCAGTATACTCCCCGGTATATATCAGATGCCGCGGAGCACAAACCGCAGCGCGCATCCACTTTCCGCTGATGCGCTGATGTGGTCGATCGACATCGCAGCCTTCATCCTCAGCAGACACTACGCTGGTCAGTCAATTCCTGTTCACCGCGCTCCGATCCGCCAACCGCGCATTCCTCGCTCGACCAGGCTGTCGAGGTGATATGTGCGGCGGCCGCAGCGACACAAGGCGACAGACTCAGCCCGCCAGCGATGGAGAAGCCGCCAGGGATCTCCCAGAGAGGAGAGGTGGCCACGCTTGCGTCCACCGATCTCGAGATCCTCGAACTGGACACTGAAGGCCGCCCCAAGTTCACATACCGACACAGAGACGGGAAGACCCAAGTGCAGACGCATCACGCGGTCGTGTCGCTGGCCTCTGGCACGTCCCTGCTCCAGAAATGCCTGGACCCCTTTCTGCCCGCCGGATACCCGTCCACGGTAACGCCGGACTACACTCCCTACCAGATCTACGATTCTTTACAGGCGTTCGCGTCCACGATTGCGGGCCTCTTGGCATCGCGCGCGGTATTCGTGGGTATGGGCGTGGGCTCGGAGGACGCATCGCTAGTCACCACCATGCTACTGTACGTTGCGCAGGAGACCATTGGGCGCGTGGCCACCATCTTGTTTGCCCATCGGTTCTCCCAGCGGATCGAGGCCGAGGTCAAGTTCTACCGCTTCTTCGCAGATATCGTCAATGACATGGCCTTCACCCTTGACTGCATAAGTCCCGGCCTGCCAATCTTGGGACGGGTGTGCACGCTCTGCGTCAGCAACGCCTGCCGGGCGGTGTGTGGGGTCGCGGGCGGCAGCAGCAAGGCCGTCCTCAGCGCACACTTTGCCAAAGCAGGCAACATCGGAGAGCTCAACGCCAAAGATGGCAGTCAAGAGACGGTTGTCAGCTTGATCGGGATGTGGGTGGGCGGCCTTCTCGTCAGCAAGGTCCACGGCACCCGCGAAACTTGGGCCTGTCTAATCCCTCTGTTGGCGTTTCACCTCTGGGCCAACTGGAAGGCAGTCAAGAGCGTCCGTCTGCATTCACTCAACCCGGAAAGGGCGGCTATTTTGTTCGGCGACTACCTTTGGCACGAGCGGATCAGAAGCGTGGATGAAGTCGGCAGAGACGAGTCGGTCTTGGGCCTGCGTCCAGCAGCGCTCGCGGCGTCAGGTCTTCGTCCTGGATCCTGGCGGATTGGCGCGAGCGTGGCCGACTTCCTGCGCGGCGTGACTCGCGGGGAGGGGGAGCAGGAGACGTCGCAAAGTCGCCATCACCTTTCGGCGCTGGCCGAGGTCTTCCGCAACGAAGACTACCTGCTCTGGTTCGACACTTCCACCGGCCAAGGGCTGGTCTTGCTGAAAGAATCTGCGTCAGGCGAGACGCAAGCCCAATGTTACTGTCACCTGCTTCGTTGTTCCCAACAGAACCCACGGGTTGCCGGGCCTGCCATGTCGACAGCCTCCCTTGCTGCCGCAAAAGGACGTGATGTCGCGACTCGTGCAGCCTCGGCCCCGGATGACTACGACCGAAACCTTCGGGTGGTGGTAGAAACCCTGCGCCAAAACCGGGTGCAATGGCCAGCGGCCCGCGAGCAACTCGAGCGTGCCGGCTGGGAAATTGGCCTCACCAACCTCACAGAAGGACGTGGACATCGAATTCGACTGGGTCACAGTCCGGTCGAAGACAAAAAAGACAGATAGCCGGACAACGAATGTTCACGAACTCGTTCCATCGTCCCAGTTGCCACCTCAATGCCACCATAGCTGGGATGTCTGCTCAAATGACGAACATGGCGGAGAAATGCCGTGACGACCGCTACATCCACAGCGGCGCTGTTGCACGCATACTCGTGGAACGGAGGGCCTGCCGGCGATGATTCCTTGAGGGCGGAAAGCATAAATGGCTCCGGTGGAATCTGGCGGCGCGAAGGAAAAAACGAGCATACTCCTTGATCGGTTTCGTTTCCCGAAGGGTCGACGGGCCGGGCGGCCCCCTACCACCAGACTTTCCGAAGCCGTGCCGGTCGATCGAAGTGGTGGCCGTTGTGTAATAATAATACATGCAAAAAAAGCTCTGAAACCCACGTGGCCACGGCTGGACGTAACACACCCACCCCGAATGGGGTCGAGAAGGCAAACAGGGTGGATTGCCAATTTGGGCAAAATTCTGGAATCACTGGACTGAAGGCATTCGAGAGCCTGTCAATTAATATTAATTCTGGCAGGGAAAAATTGTCGCGCAAGGGGAAGCAAGGGAAATCAGCGCCACAGCGGACAGACCGTCGCTTCGACCGCAGCTGAGGACCAGAGGACCAGAGATTTTGGAACAAAGCAAATGGCGACAACATCAACCACGGGCTCACTACCACGCCCGGGTCGAGTACGAATCGTTAGTGGAATGGCATGTTGCGAGCAGGCGTGTGGATTTCTGGTGACACTTCAATCCTTCTTCCGCAGGTTTGAACGATCGGCTCGCGTGATCGGCGGGCGCAGGCCTTTCCCGTCTCTTCTGTTGGTCCCTGTCCGTGTCTCCATGTATCTATCCGTGTCAACGGCACGAGAATGCTTGATCTGGGACCGAAAAAACAATAGGCAGATGCCAGAACGATCGGTGTCCGCGTTGGGTTGCAAGGGTTGATCGCCACCTGACAAAGAGACCCAGGCCTCTGGCAGTGGCAGCCAGGGTCCTGCTGACCGATGACCTTACGAGCAGGCTCGTATTTTTTCAGCACAAATGGCAAAAGCTTCACAACAAGGGCGGCAGATCAGCCTGGAATCCTGGAAGCCTGGAAGCCTGGAACACGGTAGGTGGTGTCACTCTCCTGATGATTTTCCTTGGTGGGCTTGTCTTTTCTTGTTTGCCAAAGAGACTTGATGTTCATGGGAAGCCTAGCGGCGTTCCGGCGGCGAGGCGAGGGCAGAGGTCAGGATAGCCGGAAAGACGGGTAGGTTGAGGCGAGGGACGATAGAGTCAAGCCTCAAGCGGCCAGTGAGGATGGGAGGATGAGCGGAAGAAATCGAAGCGAACATTCCAGAGCAAGTGACCGCGGCACAGGACGCACTGGCATATTTAGGCGGTGCAGAGGTCTCGGCATGATGGCGGTGGAAAGTGGACACTGTTCCAGGACTAAAGCAGTCTGTCACTGTGGTTGAGTCGCTCTAGACGCGCGCGAGGAGTGGAATGTGAGTCTTGACTCTTAAGAGCGTCAGGGAGATGGATGCAGACGGGTCAGGCCTCACTCAGCACTGATCAGAGATGGCGAGCACCACAACGCTCATTCTTTGACTCAAAACGATTGTCCCCGATTGCGAGACTCGTCACTCGAGTCTCGGGGCGTTGCTGATCCGGGCGGGGGGCGTGACTGATCGCTGGTTTTGAATCCGAATTCGGCGGCGGAGTTCTGGAAAACGCGTAGAAGGCCGAGAAATCGCGGTGGAAGACCTGTGGAATAGGCGTGGAAGGGCGCACGAGGGCCGCCGCGGCAACCTAGAGAGGCCCCATCTGGCGGGGGTTCGGGGGTTGCCCACTGCCACTGGCTCCTGGCGCCCGCTGTTACGTAGGAGGGCCACATGCTTGGATCGATGAGCGCAAGCGAGCTTGCCGTCATCTCGCACACAGCCAGGGCTTTTCGTCGTCCCTCCACTGCCCAGCTCCCGCCCGTTCCTGAGGTCCTGCTCTTATCAGCCTGATGAGGCCATATACTTTGTAAGTGAGTTGGCGTTGTTGGCAGGCTCAAAAGGTGTCGCTCCCATCCTTTCCGAGCTCTCGCTTGCTCGTGTCTGGCTGAGGAGGTCGCCCCCTCTTGGTTGCCAAGGTTGGCAGCAGGCGGGTCGCATGCCCTGCCGCAGGCCACAAATTGACCAATCACCGGCCAAAAGGCCCGGTTAGACCCCGGGCTAGTGATGCTTGGGGCAAGGCTGCTGAAGCTAGTGGGGCTAGTCAGAACCAGCGTTGCAGTTTTGCTTGTCGCTCGACTTCTTTGTGCCTGGAGCCTGCGCCGGATCCCAATGCTGCGCCCTGCTGGCTCGTTGGATGCCGGGCAGCCTCCAATAATCGGCGAGCCGGCCGCGACTCAAACGCATGAGAACGCATCCTGGCCCTTGACTCTTGGGCTGTTGGAAACGGAGCCTGGAGCCTGAGATCCGCAGCCCCTCCGGTCCACTGGACCACAGGCACTACTACTCGTACGTGTTTTGCAGTGCATTCTAGTACTGCCCGTGCCACTGCCACTGCCACCAGTACCAAACTGCCAGAGCCCAGCGCCTATGGACACCCTTCACTCCCAGCATCAGCGGCATCATCATTATTTGCTTCACCACTGACCAGCGAAGCGCTGCCCGAGTGACGGCTAGCAGAAGACTAATTCTCGACCTGACGCAAGAAGCGTGCAAACAAGGGTCTCCCTCAGGCCCCGTCTGCAGTTCTGAGGGTCGGGTCAGTCGCAAGGCTCAACCGCACACCACGTAATTTATTATTATTCGGTCCTCGGACACTCACACGAGTCACCACTGGCACCCATCGCACCCATCGTCTGCGCCTGCGCCTACCCACCAACGCCCACCGCCCACCACCCACCACCCACCGCTCAGCGCTGAAAGAAGCATCCACGTTAAATATGACTCTTACCTAAACCTTCCCACATCCTCCCCCGTTCCCCCCGTCCGCCACACTGTAGGCTCACCAGCGCCTGCTGTGCTCGAACGATTCAAGCTGTCACTCTCCACTTCTCAGATTCCTTCTGCACACTCGGCATCCACCTCACTACCACTCTCCTTCACCATGACCATGACTGTGCTGGGCCCTTGGTCTCACTAAGCCCACAGAGACACCGTCATTCCATTCCTCAGAGGCGCATTCTTCCTCTCGCCTCCTCCTTTACGCCGCTGAAAGGGTGCAAATAGATGTCGGCGTTGGATTGTGATTGCGGCCGTGTTGCTCATCCTCCATCAGTCGCTCCTTTTTCATTCCCTCTAGGCCCTCAAATCAGCCCACAGCACGATTAATCCGCCCTTTCGAGCCTCTGCCCGCTGCCAGTTGACATCTCGACGGCCTCGCAGACCACGCACACACAAAACCTCCATCTCCCTCTCGACGACTTCCAGGGCGAAAATCCCCGACCGAGACACACGACACCTGCATTGATCGACCTAATTCGTATTCTACGGCCTTTGAAAACGGACCGCCCTGCTTTACCTCCAGGATTTGATCGTCTCCTGGTCCTGGGATCCAACACTTCGGTGGCACCGCATTCTTCCGTGACACGAAACGAGAAGCTTGCTGACGGGAAAGAGTCTCGGACACGGACAGCGGGAAGCGACTGCCATCTCGCAGGTCGGCCGTCCTACCCTACCCACGCGCTGCTGGGCCCATTGCTGCGGGCGTGATCTCGCATCACAGCGACTGAGGCAAGGCCGCAGACGACGGCGATCGACTGGACCACGTGGTCAGGGACGCCAGGGACGAGAAG
The DNA here is from genome assembly GCA_001599775.1 of Exophiala alcalophila. NCBI lineage: Eukaryota > Fungi > Ascomycota > Eurotiomycetes > Chaetothyriales > Herpotrichiellaceae > Exophiala > Exophiala alcalophila. The sequence goes on from BCHY01000002.1 coordinate 4,739,169, forward strand.
CAGCGTTGCCAGCCAGGGTCGAAATACGGTCTTCGCAGACGCACTACGCTCTACACCTTTCGCCTTCTCATGCACCAGATCAACCGTGGTCGAAGTTCAGCGCAATGATTAGGAAGAAATCAACCGATATCAGCTGGCCATACACACCTGAACCTTCGCCGCGCCTTGAGCCATCGGTCTATCCGCTGGGAGAGGTTGCAGAACACTTGACCATGTCCGGTGACGACCTGCCTCGAGCTCGCCCGATCAGCGTGGCGGCTCGACGCGAGGGTGTCACGTCACCGGTCAGGCCGACGTTAGAGGATGTCCTCCACAACCGAGCGCCACCACCATACACACTCGCCGCCTACACGGCGTTTTTATCGCAACAACACTGCCTCGAGACGCTCGAGTTTACGACGGAGGCCAAAAAGTACGCCGACAAGTACGACGAAGCGTCGGCCAGTCTGGCGGGGATGCCGCTCAACGTAGAGTCACCGGAAGGCTGGGAGCTCATCCAAGACTGGTCGCGGATCCTGGAAATCTACGTCAAACCCGGGGCACCCCGAGAAATCAACCTGCCGGCGGAAGAACGAGACGACCTGATTGAACAGATATACGAACTGAAACCGCCTGCGCCGGAGACGTTGGACGCCGCAGTCAAACGAATGTACGACCTGATGTCGGACTCGATCTTCATCCCCTTTTGCAACAGCCTGAAAGAGGTGCCGTACGCACAGACGTACAACACCATATCCGACTTCGCGACGGCCGATGAACTGGAACCGTCGCGGCTCACCTTCGACGAGCGCGCCATGCACCGCCGCATACCCTCTCGGCAACCGCGATCACCCCCCTACGCCTACACGTCAGCGGCGTCCTTCGAACCCTCCCGATCACCTCCTCAACATCAACAGCGGCCGCCTCAGTCATCCGTATTATCGTCGGCACTCAATCGGCAGGGCGGGCCACGGTTGTCGACGCACCTATCCCACTCGTCTGCGGTATCGGAAAGCGCGCTCACAGACAGCAGTGGGGGACCGGAAAGCCCGTCGGGAGGGGACCACGACGACACGCAGCCCGCGATCACGCCGCCAACGACGCCGCCGACCAGCGAATTAGGTGGCAGTCTAGGCCAGGGGGGCAGCTTGGCGTCGGCGCACCTGTTGAAAACGCACCGGAGCGAGAGCGGCGGGTGGAAGAAGGCGATGAAGCTCTTCAGCGGCGGCGGGAAGAAAAAGAACGGCAGCTTCGAGTGAAAGCACAACTCGCGAGTGGACCTCTGAACGGAAATGGCGTCTGGCGGCAACAAAAGCCCGGGAAGATTTAGCATTCAGGAGAAGGGACCAGGATGGGCTTTGGGGCTCGCAATGCGACTACGAGACACGAAACTGGCATGCGGCGTTGGAGGACTGGAAATCGGACGGATGTGCATTTGTTTAGCATCTGTCAGGACATCGAGCATCGAAGGGGCTCGAATCGGGACCCAAACTATTTTTTTTGTTTCTTCTTTTCCTCTTCTATTTTGCTACTTGTTGGGCTTGCCCGCAACCTCATTCTCCCCCGTCTCCTCTTTGTTCTGAATTGTGATGGGGGAGGTGGTGGGTGAGCGGCGTGGCTGAATTGGGCGCGGGCGCGGAGGCAGAGCCTGTGTCGCATGTACACAAAAGGCAGTGAATGCTGGGACGAGAGAGAGCAATGATTCAGATAGAGGGAGGGAGGGAATGCCTGATGATACGATATTGATAATACGAGAATGACAAGGAGAGACGGCGTGATTGCTTCTGAGAATATTCGAATTCCGCTCTGGCGGTACTCTGTTCGTAAGTACCAGGTACCTGTATCCTGCGGGTGCTGTTAGTACTACTCCGCCTACCAGGTATACGATTCCGGTAGTAAGGTACGGACTCCGAACTTCATCACGGGTGGATGCCGCGGGAGGAACTTCCCCCTTGGAGCCCGGGGGCCTTGCAAGATGACGCCTGTCTGGAGCCCATGGGGTTCCGGCACGCGCGGGATGGTCGGGGGTTCGGGGGCCTTGTCGGCTGCCCTCACTCGATTTGACCTGGATTCGATCCGCAGGACGGTAGCACATCTCGGTTCGAGCGAGCCAAGAGGGGTGACGCCAGGCTGCGAGTCGGAGGGACGTTGGACAACTTATTTACCTTAGTGAGGGAGAGTGTGATCAGTCTCAGTGGTTGAGTGGCGACTGGTGATAAGGTGTACGAGTACGACGAGTACTAGTACCTCCGTGCTGTGTTCCAGGTACCTCACACACAGTGGAACCTGGAAGGAGAGTGCGAGTACGCGCTGCAGTCATCAGAGCACTATCATCCGAGTACGTAATCTGGAAGACGTCATAGGCCGAGACGACTTCCGGACTAGCTTCGATGATCCTCGTATCAGGAGTCAGAACGGGCGCCGATCGTTGGACTTGCAGGCTCAGAGTCATCAGGAGAAAGAGGAAGGAGCGAGAGAGCCTGAGAGAACCTGCACGTGCGCATCTTTTTGCTACCGTACCTATCTCATGTACATCGAAGTGTGAAGGTACCTTTCCCTGAGAGAAAAGTCGCAGGAACGTGAAAGTGTGATGGGTATTCGTTTAGCCCGCCCATGGAAACCGCTCCCGTCGTTGCTCGCCTTGTATCCAGTACCTTGTGGTACATGCGCATCAAGTATCCGTACTGTACATACTCGCACTCGTACTCCCAGTCTGCTTTCTCTCAACCAGGAGGTACTCTTCCTCTCGTCCATTATATGATTCAAACCTTCCATGTTCCCATTCTCTCAGCCCAATCTGCGTCCAGGCCGCCGCCCGGTCAGAGTTTGGGTTTGGGTTTGAGTCCTGCAGCAGCAGGCCACTCTCAATGGCCGCTCGAGGTCAAATTTCCAGGCTGTGACTCTGAGTCTATTTTCACGGGAACAGGTTAAGCCTTCGAGAGAGTTGTCTCTCCTTCTCTTCGCCTATCCCCGATCTCAGACTCGATCTCCATCGCCACCAACCTCGCCATCGCAAGGATCCTCGGACCTTGGTGCCCTTTACCCTCCGCATTGGCACTGGCCACCCCTGTCCCCGGTGTACATAGCTGTGCCCGCTCCGCCGCGCAAAAGAAGCTTCGCAGGCCTGGAAGAGAAATCCGCTGGCCTCCCATACCACCCAGACATGTGTTTATACCTACGAGTATATCTACGCTCAACCTCATTCGCGAACCTCAAAAGACCGAGTCGATCTTGGCGCGGCCATACCGTGGTAGCATTGTCCGCATGAGCTGCCCGCTTCCCTTCCTCTTGTCATAGTCCAAGACTCTAAGAGCAGTGTCCCTCCATTTCTCTGTTTGCTTGAACTCGACGCTTTACTCGGGTCCTCAAGGGGCGTCCTCATCACCCCTTGTTTTCACGTAAAGAGGGTTCCGAGCCAAAGAGGAGGAAAGTCTTGTCTCTCGCGGGAGCATCAACCTAAATCGCGGCAGCAGCCGAAAAGTCATGGCTTCAGCTGAGCCTGTGCGCTGACCTCCTCCTCACTACTGCTCAGCCCTGCTTGAATTCTTTTCTTTTCTCATCATCCTTCACTGCCTCGTCGATCTCATCTTCATCTTGCCGCCGCATCTATCATGACTCTGGGTCACCCCAAATGCCGAGCAAGTACTCCCACAGCGTCGTCCTCGCCAGCTACTCCAGTCGCGGCGTTATCAACTTTGGCACCGACCGGCAACCCGATTATCTAAAGTCCACTCGGAGTGCCTCATCTCCACCAGGCCCAGCTTCCACGTCCGCGCCCCAGTCTGGCTCCGGTCCCAGGCCTCCTGCTGACCCGCCTCTCTCAACTCCCCCTCGCACAACCAGACGGTCGGATCAGGTCTTTCTCGCGTCCGGTGACTCGCCTCACGACCGGGAGCGACACAGTCCCCGTTCGCGTCAGCACGTGCAACAGGGGGCCAGGGAGCCGGACGCGGAGCGGAAGCCTCATGCCGTCGCCAGCAATGATTCTCAGCCTCGTCCGCCCACGTCGCCTCAGGCGGTGAAGTTGTCGTCGCCCTTGGACTTTTACCCGGGCGACGCGGACTCAACCCCTCGACCCGGCCCTCGCAGTCCCGCGGCTCCCGTCGCCGAGAATGCAAATACGTCCAAGCCGATCAGCAAGCCCGTCTCGCCGACGTGGCAGAAGCTGGAGCCGCGGAATGATGTGAGAGCTGGCGTCCGGGCACCGACTCGCCCCGTGAGTTCAGGCGCACGAGGCCACAGTGCTTCACTCAGTGGCGGCGCCGATCTGATCTCTGTCCAACAGTTTCTGGACGGCTCGCCGCGATCCCGTCGCTCGAACGATACTGCGTCGACGTTGAAGAAGCGGCGGTCCGGCGGCTCGAGGCCAATATCCAAACATCACCCACCGCCTCGTGTCGCGCGCACCGCACCCTCCCCAACGGCCGAGTGGGAAGGCAAGGTGCAAGGCTCACCCTTGAATCGCTATGGCCGGAGTTTCATCGATATCTCGGACGAGGACGACGTCGCGGAGAACGGTTCTGTCCATCACCATGCTCGCGCCACCTCGAAGTCCGAGTCCATGAAGCTGACCACGGCAGACCTCTCGAAGATTCTCCCGGCCATTCCAGACGAAATAGGTTCGTCTTCGCCGCCAGCACCGGAGACACCGCGACGGGAAGGAACAGTGGACGAGCAGCTTGCACGCTTATCAATATCTACGGACCTCGATAGCGATGGCTTCGATGCCCTGCCACCGCAGGTACCGTCGCCTCTGCCGCATATCGCGGCCTTCGACCACCAACCTCAAAGCTCAGTCTCATCGCAGAGGAAACATCAACCTCCATCCCTCTCCACTTCGGACGAACAGGACGACGGGCGTGACCAGTTGAGTCCCTTACCCGTGATATCCTCACCCTCCCACGACTACATCGCTGCAACACGCGGGCACGCGGCATCAAAGTCCCTGTCCAGCCTCGAGGCCCTTCAACGAGCACTGTCGCCGGTCTTCGGGGACAGAAGTGTGGCCGATAACGAGGACCCCTGGATGGACACCGACAACTATATGAGGTATTATCGGCCTTCCGTCCGGGAGAGTCCAGCGGGCGACCGGTGGTGGAGGCTCAACCGCAGCAACTCGTCCCGTAACAGGGGCAAATCGTCGTTGTCTGTGGCGTCGGGATCATCGATCCCTCGTACAAAGCGATCGTGGATGCAGGGCAACAGGTCCATCACCCCAGAATCAGAGGTGCCACGGTCACAGAGTCCGGTGAAGCGACCATCGATCGTCAGGAACCCGCACTCTGAACCCATTTCGCTGGCAATGCCGGAGTTTGGGGTTCCGTCCATCATTCGTAAATCAGACGAAATCTTACGGGCTCAGACACAGTCGAGCCGTCCGCCGCCCATGTCGACGACGACCGGGGATCGGGAGCGTCTACCTCGACCGGTTAAGCTCAGCGGAGGTGACGAGGAGGTTATCTTGCTGCCGGCTCTCGAACCGTTACCCAGAGAGAACCTACAAGCGCGGGAGGTCTTGCTGCCCTCCACACGACCCGACCGGCCTGCCAGTCCTGTTCTGTACTTGACTCCCGACCTGCTGGAGAACTCGGCCACCCGGAGAAAAATCCAAATCACCCCGACAGGCCTCTTTCCACCAGCGTCTCCATCCCGGCTTCCGAAAGAAGATGACATCGAGAACTTGCCTGAAAGGGGGCCTCAAGCGCGTGACGAAGAGATGGATGGGGAGGACATGTCATCGGAGGAGGATTTCCTCGGCAGCGACGATGACGATGATATCGAATATTTTGATGGCAACACCACGCGCAGGGAGACAATCCGGGTCTACCACGGCGGCGTCGAGCATGTCGGTGAAGACGACGATGACGAAGAAGAAGAAGGAGAAGACGACGACGACGATGGCGCCGCTCTTCCTCCGCCTGATATTGCACGATACTCGAGGCGTACCCCGACCGCCGTGGAAGCGGACAGCCGTGCTCAAGTCCGCGTCCACCGGTCCGGTGGGAGGGTGTACATTGACGACGGGGATAGTGCGCGGAGCTACACAGGGGCGCAACAGGCCGACAATTCGATGCAATCAATCTACCAAGTCCTCCGAGCTGGACCGACGTCGACATCAACGCCGGGTATTGATCGGCTGGAAAGGATGATGAGGGACCAGCAGCGCGAGAAGGAGAGAGACAGGGACAAAAGTACCAGGGAGAAGGCAAAAGGTGTCTTGGGCCGGCTGGTGGGCGGCCGTAAAGAGTCGGATGGGTTGTTCAAGGGGTTTGTATGATACTATACTATTTTCACCGGGAAAAGAAATAAACCCGTGTTCGTGTTTGATGGACTGTCATGTAGCAAGAAAGGTGTCTCTCCTGAGGATATACAGGACTCGGGAGCGTAAAAACCATAAAGCGGATGAATTCCTCTACTTCGACTTTCTCTAGCCTGTTGTTCTCCAAGCTGTGGTTTATTCATGAGTCAATGAATCATCAACGGGCATCCTTCAAACCTTCACATATCCCCTCCATCATTACTGTCCTGTATCTCTATTCTGAACAGGTCCCCACCCAGTTACCCTTTCCCTTCTGACTGTTGAAATTCTGAACCCATCCGTCCGCCCTGTATCCTTTCTCTCTCATCTCTCTCACTTCAGAATTCTTACCGCCGACACGCCCTGAAATGATTATTCACCACCACCCGCGCCCTTGTTCCGCCGCCATGTCCTCGATGGTGATGGTCCCGATGCCTATCGTACCAGTACTCATCGTCGTAATTGTCATCAACGTCGTAGTAATCTCGACGTCGACGCCGTAGGATGTGGATGGGGATCTGGGGAAGAGGGATGTTGATCGTCGCGGGGACACGTGGGCCCAGAAGGAGGACGGTATGAGTATGATGTCCTCGTTGGCGCCAGATTAGGATGGGTTCTGGGTCGTGTCGGCCTGGTCGGAGGCGGTAAATGTCCATTTTCTTATTGGGATGGAAAGGTCGTCGTCGTCGGTGGGGTTATGGATCCAGAATCTCGACGTGTGATGTGTGATGAATTCAGACTGCGGGCTTCTGTTGCTAACCAGACAGATTGCTAGTCAATGCCTTTGCTGTCCGTGTCACCTGTGTGTTCTCGCCGGGTCTTGCTTTCCTTTGTGTGAAGATTGAAGATCCCTTGGCTGGCCAGAGAAGGTAGCTAAGTACCTTGACAATTTGTACTTAACTCCCCCCCTTCTTCGTTTGACAGAGTCTCCGGCGCTGGAAAGGACGAAGAGAAGGGAAGCATTCGTAGTGTGGAATAGCATCGCATAGCATGGCAATCAGGGGAAAGACATCGTTTGGAAAGCCAACAAGTGCTCGCTGGCCCGTTTTATGTGATCGACCTCGAAGTCGCACAAGGGCGTGTCGGTGTCCATCAGGTCCTGCCTACCTTATGGAATCTCTTTTGCACAACCACTTTCTTGCGAGGGCCATGGAACGGACTGACGATGGAGTGATGATGCACCTACCGTATGGCAGAGTGGTGTTCCCTGGTGTTCCCTGGTGTTTGCTCCTCGTTTGAGCCTTGAGGCTGTTGGCGGTAGATGCATGCAACGTCGCACAAGCTGCTCGCCGACTTACCCTTGTTCTAGACCAAACAAACAACAGTCCTTGTCTGATCGCAAATGCAAGGAGCAAGCGACCAAACATGCTGGGGCACGTGCTTGGGGATAAGTGGTCCTCCAGAGTCCAGACCCCCATCCCCGGCAGATTATGGTGGGTCAACTTCCCGCTCCGCCCATTTAGCGCCGGCACCCTCTGCAAATTGAGCCGTTCATATAACAAATTCCTGGAATTATCTTCAACAATCAGCACAGATACGGTGGCCGAGCGGTCTATGGCGTGTGACTAGAACTACTCAGTTTAAGACATCACATCTCTTCGGAGGCACAGGTTCAAATCCTGTCCGTATCGGATTGAATTTTCTTTTTTGGTGTTTTGGATTTTTTGTTCCTGGGGCGAAGGATGTGGGTTTTTATTTTTCGCGAAGGAAAGGGCGGGAAAATTGATGGTGGCTCCTTCCTGCATGGTGCGGGAAAGAGGGTCACGTGCGAGTGACGTCATGCCCTACTTCTGACAACGCATTAGGCTGCAACTTCGACTCTTCAACTCCCATCTTTTTGTCAACGACATGAACAAATCATAAGCAGAACCAGAGTGAGATAGAACTGTCGTCGCTTACTAACTATGTGCCACAAGTACTCCGTACACGTTCCTTTCTCTACGAGTCCTATTCTCGGTCTGCAGATGCCGGATACCTTCGACCGACCTTTCATCCGACACAACGAAGAGAAATGACTGCGTCAAGCATTGGAGAATTCGATGGCTGTGTGATTGAGGCTGGCAAGATACGAATACGCCGACTATGATTGACTCTTTGACCGCCTCAAGAATCAAGATTGGTCAAGAATGCCTCATGCTTGATCGACTCCCAGATACTCTCGATCTTCTCGACGGCCACCTCGCTCAAGGGCCCTTTCTCGGTCCACGCCAACGAATCCTCCAATTGCTGTAGGCTATTTGCCCCGATGATGAAGGCGTCGCCATATTCATTCTTCAACGGACTGTGGTACGCGATCCAGCGGAACGCCAACTCTGCGCGGCCGGCACCTTCCTCTCGCGCTATCTCGGCCCACGTCTGCAATGCGTCGAGGTAGCTAGGCCTCGCATACAGACGCAGGTACATGCCTCCTATGGCCTCCTCGGTGAAGCGGCCGGTCTTCTTCTCCAGGATCTGTTCCCTGGTCTTGGTCAAGAACCCGCCGGCCAGAGGGCTGTAGGCGTAAAAGGCCATGTTCAGCCTCCTCAGCGTCGGGAGCAGCTCGGTGTCAGATCGGCGCGCCACGGCCGAATAGTTACCCTGGTATACGCTGGGTAGCACGTACCCGTGGGCCTTGCAGATGTCGTACACCTTCTGCGTATCCGCGGCCGAGAAGTTGGACAGCCCGAACTTGTCGAATACGCCCTGCTTGTGCACCTCGTCCACGGCGGCGGCGACCTCCTCGTAGTCGGCATCCTCGTCCGGCACGTGGATGTAGAAGATGTTGATCTTATAGCTGGACCCGAGTTTCGTCTTGCTCGCCTCGGCGACGGTGATGATCTGGTCGCGGTTGAGGCTCCCCTTGCCGTCTGCGCCGCCGGGCCATTTGGTGTCGAGAATGAACTTGTCGCCGGCTCGGATCTCGCCCAGCGTCTCTTCGCTTTTGCCGTAGCGCTGCGCCGTGTCGATCTGGGTGACGCCGTATTTCAGGAGGGTCTGGGTCAGTTTCTTGAGTCCCTCGTCCGTCGAGTAGTCGTTGGGGCCGAAGCTCCTGACGCCGCCAGCGCCGAAGACGACTTTGAGGGGTTGGGGAGAGGTCATTGTAACTAAGAAAGGAGAGAGATTGCTTTTGCTGAATGCAACAGATGTGCTCGTTACCTGGGAACTGAAATAGATGGCCTGTTTAAATAGAAATTCATTGGTCGCGGGGGGCCCGATTTCAAAGCAAATACGCAGATGCTCTATGCGACGCTTCAAAGCAAAAGTCCGCGGCGTTTTGTTCCCGATCGGGCTTTTACAACGACTGTCATAATGTTATTTATCCTCTGCACATATTTAGTCATGCAACAGCTGTCGTTCTGTCACCTTCTGACATGTCACATCTGTGCACAAATGGCCGAACTTTGGACCGTGAGGCCGCTCGGGGAACCTGAGGAACCCCGGGCTCCCTCCCTACTATCCCTTCACATACAAGGTACTGTAGTCCTCGCTGACATACCAACAGCTTTCAAGCTTCGGTCATCACATCACCTCTTTGGTTCCCTTTTCTCAAATCCTACCAAGGCACGCGCATGGGGTCCGTGTCATCTCCTTCCATCTCCCACAGGCCCATCGGCCTCCCTCTCGGCTCGAGAATGAGATCGACGACCACCCTCGCACCGTCCATCGGATCCTTGCGGCCTGTATTGTCGTTAAGGTCAGTCCTGCAGTGTCCCGGCGATGCCATCTGAAACACCACGCCCTCATTGTCCGGGAATTTGGCCATCTCCGCCGTCGCGAGGTTCAACGCCGCCTTCGACGCGCTGTATGACAGAGCCCGCGGAGGCGGCATCGAGCGGTCTGCCACGCGCGTGAGTGACCCTCGCGCACTCGAGACTTGGATGATGCGAGGGTCGTCCGATGTCTCGCGCAGTAGTGGGAGGAAGATCTGGCAGGTCTTGATGACCGAGGCGACATTGGTGTCGAAGACGCTGTGGAAGGCTTCGCGGAGGGTTTGGGGCGTCTCGTGCTGGGCCACGCCTGCGTTGTTCACCAGCACTGTATTGCACGATGACCTTGTCAATCTGGCTGCTTCTTCCCGTTTCTGGTAAATGCCATACCATCGAGCTTGCCGAATCTCTGGCGCACATCTCTCTCGGCGGCGAGGATACTCTCGTCAGAGGTGATGTCGATACAGACACAGTCTAACTTGGAATCGATCCCCCGATCCCTCAACTGCTGGATCGCCGCTTTTCCCTTCTCCAGATCTCGCACACCCAGCAGGATATGGTCACTGGGCGAGCGGGTGGCCAGGAGCTGGATGGTCGCGAAGCCGATTCCTAGGATGCATCGTCAGCAGGACCCTTTATATATCACTGCCTTTTGAGATACAGACCTTTGTTCGATCCAACTACGAGAATAGTTCGCGTCATGGTTCGGCTTTCAGAGTTCTGGTCGTATCCGAAGAGTGTCTGCAGCAAAGGCTGATGTTGTCGACTTGATCTTATAAAGACGAATTGACATCCTCTAGACTCCCTCCGATTTCAAGAGAAGGTTTCTTGTGGTCCTCATCATCATCGCCGTCACTAACTTTGTCCAATACGAGAACACATACAGGACTGACTCGTACAACATCCCAGCGTGTCTGGTACGGAGCATGGATCTGCCACCGGACTTAAAGTCTATATCATCCGTGAGTCCGCGAACAGTCCGAAGAGGTTTCGTACAATATCAAGATGCGATTCTCGTTTTCGTACATCATCATGTTGTCCCCACGTTCGTCAAGGCGATGCTTTAAATGTCTGAGGTGTCTCTATCTATCAAGGACTCAAGACTGTGGCCTATAAGTGCAACCCATCATCTCGTGATCACCACTCATAAATCTTTTCGGTCGAGGACAACTTGCCATGCTGACCATTCTTGTCGGTGTCGACGATCAGCCTACATGCCTCAATTGCCCCATCTTCCGGCTTGCCTGCGCCGTCATGGTAGCCGTTCAAGTTCGTAGCCCGAAACCCTGGATCAACCAGGTTAACCTTGAACCCCTCGGGTCCCAGTTCGACGGCGTACTGCGCCCCGAGCATATTCATCGCCGCCTTGGACGTGAGATAGGGCTTATTCTTCAGACCGTAGAATTCCCACGTCGGATCCAGTGCCGACGTGATGGACCCGAGACCGGACGACATGAACACCAACCGCGGGATCTGTGCCTTCCGCAGCAAAGGGAGGAAAGCCTCGGTGACACATGCCGCGCTGATGGCGTTGGTCTCAATGACCCCTCTCATCTCCTCGCGGAAGTTGGCGCCCTTGACGATGCTGATCCCTGCATTGTTGAACAAGACATCCAACCGGCCGAACTTGGTCTCGACATACTTGGCCGCGCTGGCGATGGACTCGTCGTTGTCGATGTCCAACTCCAGCGCTTCCACCGAGGATCCGGCCGCGAACTTGGTGGTGGTGATGGTCTTCGCGGCGTCTTGACCTCGCTGCAGGTTTCGCGAGCAGAGGATGATGTGGTATTTGGGCTGCTCGGCGGCGAGTTTCTTGACGCACTCCAGACCGAGGCCCTGGTTGGCGCCTGTGATCAGGACGACGGTGTGTTCGGGGGTGACGGAGGCCATGTTGTGTGTGTCCACTGTCTGTGTTTGAAATAGATGTATTGGAATACTTGAGGTTGGGGAGATGGAAGAAGAACGACGGCAAGGGAACTCAGAGGAGAGAGGTGTTATATATATTCGAGCAAGAGAGATGACGACGCCGATGCCACGGACTTAACATGCTTTGTAATTGTCTGCTGGAAGAAGCATACATGATAGAAGGTTGTTCATGTAAATGGTAAATAACAGAGAAAGAATCCTCAGTTCAATGTCCAAGTGGCATCTGATCATTGATGAATCTGCATCTTCAATCCAAACCCAAATCCCGGCTCGGGGAGTCGGGCCCCGTAAATGATTCCCGGCCAATGAGGAGCCGTTCCATCGCGGCGCCTCGGGACCTCATCTCATGCAGCTAGCGACTAGCTCGCGAACTGGCCAATGACAATCGTCCGGCGTTAACCGGCCCTGGACCGGAGGAAACATCGTGAACGTATTCGTGAATCACCGCCTGTTGTTCTTTGCCTCTTACCAACCTCATGCTCCAAGAGATTCAATCTCGTCCTTGCTTGGACATCTATTCGCCTTCGACCATACTCCTCGGAGTGGTTCACCGATTTATCCTGGACCAAATGCTCTGGGCCCTCTAGGCTGGTCCTCTCCGAACATGGAGGAAGCGCACATAACCTCCCAAGAGATATCAAAACCCAGACCACAGGGGGGAGGCCGGCGGAGTACAGGCTGCGTGACTTGCAAGTACGTATCATACAGATCTCGTGGAAACCCGACATCACCGCCTCTGACCACCTACATTCCTTATTTAGAATCCGACGAGTTAAGTGCGACGAAGGACGCCCATCTTGCAACCGTTGTCTGAAGACAGGCCGCAAATGTGATGGCTATCCTCTCCCCCGATCGGCTTCCCCAAGAATTGTGGCCCTGCTCGTGGTAGCGGACAGTACATGCCTCACGCCTCGATGCGACTACAAGGCGCGTTGGGCCTTTGACTTTTTCATTCAGAATTGCGCCCCGATGCTCGAGAACTACGGAAGTCGTCAGTTCTGGAACCGCCATGTCCTCCAGGCCTGTTTTGCGGATCTGTCTATCAAACACCTCGTCATTGCCGCCGCTGGTCTTGGGTCACACCGCATGATTGCTGATGACACGTCTCGGTCCGACGACGAGGTCGTCTTCCTGTCGCACTATGGCACCGCTTTGAAGCTGCTCAGCCAGTCGCGGAACCCGGACTCCGGCCTGATGCTGATGGCCTGTCTCATCCTCATCCTCTGTGACGAGTTCCGACAGAACCCTTACGCCGCGCTCCAACACCTGATGGCCGGGCGGAAGATCCTGGCGACATTCCACGACCCATGTCATCCTCCATCGCAACAGTCCATGGTGGACGAACTGGGCGCCATCTTCTCCAAGCTCGAGCTGCACACCGGCGAGTTCGACCAGGAGATCCTCCCCACATCCTCCCGATGGCCAATGCTCACAGGGCAATACGGGGAAGTGAACATCCAGCACTTCACAGCCACGGTCCCCCACGGCACAATCACGAGCATCTCTCAAGCCGCCCAATCGCTGCAGACACTCGCATTCGATGTCACCTCCCTCCAACTCCCAGGAAGAAATCCTCCCCAGACCCGATTCCAGATGGTCCCCCATCTCACGAGGAGATTGAACGACTGGCTCGACGACTTCCAGCTCTTCGAAGAAAGTCTCCCACCTCCGTACGCGGCCGCCAACAGGACGACGCTCCGTGTCTTGTCCGCACATCACTTGGCCCTGCATGTGCTGTCACGCTGTGCACCGTTCGGGCAGGAATATTCCTTTGACGCATACGCGGGGAACCTCGAACACTTGATGGTCAGCGCGGGCCTGTTCCAGGCCTGGGTCTCGGGCTCCTCGGGCTCAGACTTAGACTCCCTCTCCTGTGCGATGCGCCTGATAATCCCAATCTTGTTCCTCGTGGCCACGCGGTACCGCAACGCCAGTGTTCGTCGACGCGCATTGGGTATGCTGCGCGAGTGCGGCGACGACGACGGCCGGATCCTGGCCAAGATCGCGGCGCGGGTCATTCGCATCGAGGAAAAGAACGTCGTCGATCCAATCGTGTGTACCGACGTGCCGGAGTCGAGTCGTATCAGGCTTGTCAGAGTCGCATTCGATCCGTCCGCTTGTGATTATATCCTCTACTACAACCGGTCTCCGTACATCGAGGCCGAGGGCGTGACGTTGGAGAAAACGACCATCCATACGCAGGGGTTCTCGTGGTCTGTGGATCAGAACCAGTACCAGGGCCAGGGCAGTCGGACCTCCGAGCATGCGGTGAGTTGTGGCTGATTCGTCTTCCCCGTTTCGAAATGCGGTTGATTTGGCAAGCTAATGAATGATGCTGAAAACAGTCGAACCTCCTTGACGCGGTGTTGAGATTCGATTTCATGACCTTCTGGGCGTAGGAGAGCCCGGCAAACACCAGTATCATTCCACGAGATCTCGCTCCGTCTTAATCATCTATGTATGCTGTTTCCTGCCGTTTAAGGACCTGTGTGCTATGCATGCAACCATAACAAAAATGGGAAGAAAAGAATGAAGTCGGGCAATGGCGATGCCTCTCATGCTGCACCTCCCATCTCGAGCTTCTTCCCCTTCACGCTCTTCCACTCGAATCCCAGGGACAGCAAGAACGCAATGCTCGCGCAGGCGATGGACAAGATATACGAACTCGTCACCGCAATGTTGTAAGCATACAACACCCCATCGAGCTGCGAGGGGGGAGTGACTTCCCGAATATGCGCCGCGCCCGCCATGACGATCGTCGCCGGATCGACCCCCGTCGTGTACTTGGGGATCTCCTTGACCAGCGTGTTGGAGAAGATGTTCTGCGCGATGGAGATGGAGATGGCGCCGCCCAGGGAGTTGAAGAAGATGGCCACCGCGTTGCCGACCGGCATGTCCTTCTTGCTCAGCACCACCTGTACCGCGATGAAGGGGATCTGGACGCATGCGCCAGCCCCGGCCCCGGCCAGGATCTGGTATCCTATCCATGTCCCTGTCGAGGAGTCGACTTTCAGCGTGTATAGCAGGCCCGACCCGACGGCGAAGATGGCCGATCCGACCCATGTGAAGGGCACGTAGGGGCCGAGGGCGGTGACGCTGCCGCCGACGACGATGGAGGAGATGGTATTGCTGACCAGGTACGGGATGGTGCGGATGCCGGACTGTTCGGCCGTGGTGCCCTTGACGGCCTGGAAGTAAAAGGGTAGGTAGAAGATGTGCGTGTACAGGCCCATGGCGAGGAAGGCCGAGAAGAAAGCGCACACGAATACCGTCCGCTGGCGCAGCATGATCCGAGGCGGTAGCGTCGCCATGTCGCCTTTCCACAGTTGGATCCCCGTGAATGTCATGATCAGAAGCCCGAAACCCAGCAGGCAGCCCCAGACCTTCGAGTTGGACCAGGCGTAGGTCGTGCCGCCCCATTGGAGAGCGAGAAGGAGGCAGACGATGGCGCAGATGAGGAAGAATGCGCCCACCAGGTCGATTTGGCCGATCTTTTGCTTCAGGGTTAGGTCGCTGTGCTTGCGGACCGGGTTGCGAAAGAAGAAGAAGACGGCCGTGATGGCAATGGCTCCGATGGGGAGGTTGATGTAGAAGCACCAGCGCCACGAGACACCTGTGTGATTGTCAGTTTCGGATCAGCACGAGATATGGAAACAGTCCAGAAACGTACGATCGGTAAACGCTCCTCCCAGGATCGGGCCCACGACCGACGCGATCCCAAACATGGAACTCAATAGACCGATATAGATGGGCCGCTTCCGCAACGGCACCGAGTAAGCCACGATAGTCATGCCGCCAGAGAACAGAGCCGCCGCCCCAGCACCAGCGACCGCGCGTCCGACGATCAACATGGTGGAATTGACAGCGGCGCCGCAGAGCACAGAGCCGACTTCGAAGATGACCAGCGCCGACATATACGTCCACTTGACGTTGAAGTATGTGTATACTTTTCCGAACGACGGCTGCAGCGACGTCGTGGTCAGAAGGTACGACGACCCGTACCAGCCCACGTCGTCCAGAGAGTTGAAGACTGTCGTGATCCGTGGGATCGCCGTCGCGATGATCGTGTTGTCCAGTGCGATGACGAACGTCGATAGCATTAGTCCGAATGATAGGAGGTGTAGCGGTAGCCCTGTTATGTACTTAGACTCGTCGTCTTCACCGGGCTCGCCTTGGGTGGACGAGGGAGAGGTCGATTGCGTCCGAGTCACTTCTTCGGTGGTTTCGAGATGCGTCTTCTCGTCGTCACCCACCGCGGCGGAAGCAGAGACGTTCTCTAGAGGTGCGATGGCTGGATGCGAGGGGAATGCCTTTGTCGTTCCCGTCGACGTTCCCGTTGCTGCAGCATCTGTCAGAGGAGCAGAGTTCTTCTCTGCATCGAGCGAGGCCGACGTGGTCTCGGAAGGGCCACCGTCGGGTTCCGTCGAAGTCGAAGGCGCCGATTTCTCCTCCGCGGCTTTCGCTTTCGCCCATGGGAGTTTCATCGTGGACAGAGATGGAGATGGAGGTCCAAGAGAACAAACCGGGGCATGCGAACTGGAGTGTGGAGTGTTGTGGTGTGGCGTAGCGGACCAAGACACTCGCAAGAGAAGACACGCACCTTGAAACAAAGAACAACAAAGGCGGAAAGGTGAAAGAGAGCCCCAGACAATGAGAACGGAAGCGGGAATGGGAGCGGAGAGACCAGCGACTGTTTTGAGACAATCGACGAGGATACCGATTGATGACTTACTTTAACTGATCACTGATCATGCCCCGGAACATCAACGATCCGATCCATGGACATCGGGCATAGGACAATGGCTAGAGGCATACTACCATAGTCCAGTAGTCCAGTGGTAGGGGCGTTGCGTAAAGGTAAAGGTTTCCCTCGGCTAATGAAAAGAGATCAGAAGATGCAAAATACCCAAGCGAGTTCGCGAGTCGCGACCGAAAAAGAAGGCAAAAAATACGAGGCTCAAAATACGAGCAGTGCCAGGCAGGGTGTTTTGTCCAATGGAATGTCATCTGTCGTCGTCTAGAGGATTCGCCGGCGCGCTGTAGTCAGAATGTAGAGGCCCAGCGGAGATGAGAGCAGCGCCATGGGCCGCGGGGGATAGATGGGTTAAGTTAAAGTACGTAACTTGCGAGTGGAAATGTCCCCTTAACGAATAGTAGATGTTCATTGCCCGATCGTTGCGCGGAAGCCTGGAGACCCGAGGGCTCATTGAAGCCTTGAAGCTTTTGAGAAATGAGGAGAGAGGGGGGAGAGGAGGACAGGGGTCGATGTCCTCTGCGTAAACCTTTCCGCTCTGGCTCTAATCCCCGGAGTCCGGCCCGGTCAGTGTCGGGGTCGATGCACGCGTTTCATTGGGCGGGATGCGGGGCGAGCCTCGTCAAGGACTCATGGATCGATCCTTTCGAAATGAGGGGGGACGGAGGGAGTTATGCATATCTTTGAAGACATGATACATCTCGGATCCGGGGGATTTTCGATCCCGTACGACATGTCACAGTCTCTGCGCGACCCAAAACTGCCCTTGATAACCGAACCGATTCAGCACACTGCCATTGAAATTATACAGCGCCTCCCGTCCTGATACCTTGCCACGCAAACTCTCCAGCGTCTCGCCCTTGCAGCTCTCGCGCAGATCCAAATCAAGGAACTCAAATCCCATCTCTTCTGCCACTTGGACGATCTCTTCCAGTGTCAGTTGCAGCCACGGCGCACTTCCGTACAGCAATGGACCGAAATTGATCCAGCGCCCGCCCTTCTTCAGCAATGTCCGGATCGTCTCCAGATAGGCAATGAGATTGCGCGCCGTGTCGATAAAGAAGACCGTCACTACCGCATCGTACTGGGCCTTTTCGGAAGTACGGTCCGAATCCGAGAAGAAAACACGGGTGAAATCCCCTTCGACGTGCAGAACCTGGTACGGACTCACTTCGCGGTCGGGAAACGAGATTCCCCGCGTAAGCTCGGAACGGCGCCGAGCGTGCGACCACGATTCGAGATAGGGGTGGATGGTGTGCTTGAAGGGACGGGGCGAGGTTCCAACGAGGAATCGATAAGCTAAGTTGACGAAGGACGAGTATTCGTTGGTCGTGACCATGAAGGAGGCTGTCATCCCATTCTCGAGTTAGTCAAAGAACAACAAGGTGTTTCGATCGGGATTTGGGCTCGGGGGTGACCTTACGCGAGAGAGAGGCGATCTCATGCCCGAGACGGCTGAGGCCAGAACCTGGAACCAGAACATTGACGCTTCCACCGCCTTGCAGCTGCTGCGAGTAGGAAGACTCGAGAGCATCCAGGACACAGGTGAAAGCTTGTTCACGAGCGCTTCCGGAAACGCGGCGTCATAGGTCACAGCGGCCTTGTGCAGAATGGCCTTGTGTCTCGCTGGGACGTGGCCGTAGAGATCTCTGAACCGGTTGATCTCTTGCGCAGTTATGACACAATATCGGTCTAATGCGTAAAGGGCCGATAGGAGGCGGTGACGCGGATGAGGCGACTTCAACTCTTCTCTCCCTTTTGGTCGGGCCAGCCGTTGGGCGAGACGCGTCTGTTCCTCCAGAAACCGCGAAGGCGCCGACGGGTTGGGGTTGCTATGTTGTTGTCTGATGGTGATGGTCGTGACGTGGATCACGTCGATTTCGGATCGCTCAGACACCAAGTCTGGCAGACCCTGCAGGTTGTCCTGATGTTGCGCCTGAGCTGAAGAAATGCAGAGGCAAGCGAACAAGAGGCTGTGAATCAGGAGGAGAACACGACGAGCCCCTATTGGCATCTTGTGGTTTTCTCTGCGGGCAGCCTCATACTGTGCGGGCTGGAATCGAGGTCAAGTAGTTCTCTTCTTTCACGCAAACCCCCGCCGCAACAACTCACCTACCGAAGTTGACGATTTCTTCAAGGTCCATCAAAAAGCTTCAAGATGCCCCGTCACTCGCACGCAATGTTGGTGGGCCCGGCGACGGATTCAGGAACAGACACGCAACAAGTCGTTGGGCACCATTTTGCTGTCCTCAAATTGGCATCCCTCTTGGCGAAGAGGCTGATAGTCTCCTTTCCGAGCCCTCTGAGCCCTCTTGAGTCGTCTGTTGAAGACGGGATGCTTGATCAAAAGTGAGGACCTTATGAACGTTGCTTCCCAACCAATGAGGGCGAACTCCTTCATATCTTGGCAACATTGGCATATATCCGCCGTCAAGCAGTCAAAGGGGACTTCATCCATCTCTTACCAATAGCTAGGTACTGCAAATGTCATGGCGGAGGCTGGCAACCCACCGGGGCACAGAGCCTGCGGATGTACACGGCCAGGCCAGGGGGATATAATGGTAGGAAAAGGGCACCAATATCCCCGGGACCTGAGGCTGCATATCTGCATCGCAATTGAAAGCGTCTCAACAGAATCCAATCCAACATGAAGACAGCCGCGATTCTCCTGAACGCCTTTGCGTTGTTCGGCATCATCAATGCGCAGTCTGCCACCTCGTCCGCGGCAGACCCTGGCCCATCTCCCACGGAATCAGTCGGATGTGAACCCCATGGTGACCACTGGTGAGAAAGCGAAGATCGATCTGATATCAGCTTGTGAGCCCGCGTTAACACAATGGACCATTGATACAGGCATTGCGACGCGCCCGCAACAGCAGCCGTTACCACCGCCTCCGATGGTGGTGCTGGCGCGGTGACGGCCTCGAGCGGCGTCTTGGGCCCCAGCCCGACAGAATCCGCGGGCTGCGAACCCCATGGCGACCACTGGCATTGCGAAGCATCCGCGACCGTCACCTCTGATCATGCCCTGACGGAGACAGGCACCGGCAGCTTACCACCTAGCCCGACCGAGTCTGCGGGCTGTGAGCCACACGGCGACCACTGGCACTGCGATGCTCCGGCTACTGGTTCTGGTACTGCGACAGGATCCCACACCGGCTCGGGCTCGACCATTACCTCGTCACCGACGACAGGATCGGGAAGCCCTTCGGGCGTACAGACTTCTGCGCCCGCCTCGTTCACCAATGGTGCTGGTGCCGTCTTCAACAACAAGATAGGACAGAAGGGGCTCGTTTTGCCAGCGGCGGTCATTGGCATGGTGGCATATCTGTGATAAACAACTGGACGACAAAATCTTCGTCAATGCCGACCGTTGACTTCCAACATCCCGACATCATCGGGCGTGAAGAGAGTCCGACCAAGCAAATATAGAGCTGTCAGATGTTGTTCCGAGTTCGATTCGATTCGGTTCATTGCTGGAAATGTATATCAGTCTCAGGCGCGGTTTTGATTCCTCCCGCACAGGAAAGTCTTCGCATAAAAGAGAAGAGAAGGGTAGAAGAAAAGTTTCGGGTCCATAGTGAAGAGAAGGGAAGAAGCGGCAGTAGAATAGAATACTCCAACTCATCCCAATCCGACGCTCAGTTCTGAATGGCCCCTTTCTGGTTCGGAGCGCTGTCTATGTATCTCCTCAACTCTTTGCTATTTGTATGTCCCGGGGTGGGGTGATCTGACAAATGGGGAGGATGGATTGACAGATAGACGCGGCTGTTCAAAGGCTTGTGTGGATGGGACGGGGGCCATAAAGTTGTGTCCTTCTCTTCGACCGCGGAAGATCCATCAAGTCATGGTACACTCTAGCCGGTGAGCTGGCTTCCACCACAGCGATAAAGATCGTTAGGGGAAAATGGCACTATCGGCAGTCTGAAAAGGACGACTTGTTCCGTTTTATCTCGTTTTTGTCTCGGAGGACTTCGTTTCTATCATACAACGCGCTTGACCTGTGACGAAGACAGTAGTCAGCCGATAATCCTTTTGTCTCTTTTGCATTCCCCTCTGCCCCCAGACAGACAGACCAAAACTCCAATAGACCGTCGTCTCCTGGCAGAAACCCAACAGAGGGCGCAAAGACAATGTTTCGCAAGGCTGGAAATAAAGGCTTTTGGAAAATTATGGGAGGGATCGGCTATTCACCTCGAAGAAGCGCTTCAACCACCACACCTGGAATACTCCTTCTCCTATCAGCACCCCCAGCTGGAAGATCGACCACCATTTGACTCGCGAATTCGTGCTCTCGGCCGTGTTTCGGTGCGTTCGTTCCCGTACCACGATGTAGGCTTGTTCGTCTTTGACTTGGGAGAGGAGCTCGGAGAGTTTGCGGACTGCAGACGGACGCAAACGGAGTTCGTTAGTTTCGGTGTTTCCCCAACCGGCGGCATAGTGCACAAAAGAGGGAGTGCATTCGTTCACTGACCTTCGTTCTCAAGGGGGTCTTGCGGAGCCTCGGATTCAGGCACGTAGACTATACCGTGCACATTGAAGGAGACCTCCTTGCTGTTGGCGGACCAATGCTCATTGCTGAAGCAGTACGAATATCGACCATCCATTCTGGCGTCGAAGGTGTGTTCGCCGGAGGAGACAGCGCTGAGTTGATGTTCATAAGAGCCGGTAGGGTCGGTGATCTGGAGCCCGTGTTACATGGTTAGCCCAGTGTTCTTAACTTGAACGGACAAGTGTTAGGGCGAGCGTACGTAGAAATCAATCTGCAGGTTTCCTGAACCTCCATTCTCGCGGTCGCCCACTTGGAACGTCACCGTCATCTTGTCATCCTTGTGCAGGTCCTCATGGAAGCACTCTCTTGTGTGGGCTTTCAGTAGGATGTTATGGCCGACCGCTGCCCCTATCCACCCTGCGAACACGGCATACGCCGCCGCTGTCCCAATGCGCATTTTGGAGACTCGGAGAGTGACGAGCGATGAGGTTCGAGCAGGAAGATTCCGGTGTCTGAGGCAAGTGTGGGATATGTGAGGTAGTGGTCAGTTGCGGTCGGCGGAATGATGAATCCACGCGATCAAAAAGTGTTCGCTGTCAAGTTTCCCAGTTGCAACTCCGCAGTTTCAGTTTCCAGTGTCGGTGTCGTTTCTGGGAGGCCGCAGCGGTCCAATCGGAGTCGGGCTTGGCAATATCAAACCCCTTCCCTCGTCCTCATCCTCGTCACTGCTCTTCTCCCTCCACCGACATGTTAAGTCTCTAGAGTATCTTTATTCACGTCAATCCGCCTAGACACAAGTCAAACTGCCGCCCCTTCACTACTTGTTATCTCCTGCAGTGAACCGCGTCACTGCGGCGATGACCACTCATTATGTATGATTGGCTCCATGTTCATTCACCCCTTCACAACATGTGAATGGAGCGCCCCAGCCGCCGCAGCTAGGTCATCTTTTTTTCTTCTTGTATTGTGCGACCATGTTTGTTTCTCTCTGATCTCAGTCAACGTTCCCTCTGCCATCCTCACCCAATACTGTGCTCGCCGACCTCGTACGCGCTACACCAACCACCATGTCCTTCACCTATAAGCACCGCAGAGCCGATGGCACCATCAAACCCGTCAGGCTGTCCATTGCTGAGGCATTTCTTGGAGTACCTGACAGGAAGCCGAAACCAAAGCCGAAGCCCACAGGACTGGCAAGTCATTGACTAAGAAGCCCTGAGCTACTATAAGCTCACCGCCTTCAACCCCACTTGCTGTTTGAGACGTGAAGCTGACTGCCACAGTGCGATTGCTGTGGAACGTATCACTCTGACCCTTTCAGGTTCAACCGTGGTAGGAGCGACTCAATTACCTCAGCTATCTCAACCGCCTCAACCGTCTGCAATCATAATGAGAAGCCAAATTCCCAACACAACTGCAATCACCATGAGAAGACAACTGCCAAACATAACTGCAATCACCATGAGAAGGCAAATTCGAAAACCAACTGCAATCACAATGAGAAGGATACAGCCAAATGCAACTGCAACTGCCATCACAATGAGAAGAAGAGCAGTAACGACGATGGCAGCATCTCCAGCAGCGACCTTTCAGATGACGACCGGACCTTGCTTCGCATGAAAGGTCAAAACCAGGGCACCCCATGGGCAGACATTCTTGCCGTCACCAAGTTCACGGACAAACACACGGCCATCGAACGATACAAGGAGATCAGACATTTGCAGGATGCCGACAACGGTCAAAATACAAAGGCCGATGAGGGCAAGAAGGGAGAAGAAAGCGACAAGGAGAAAGCAGACCGGGCTGCGAAACACCGTGAGGAAGGACCGAAGAAACAGGCCGAAAGCAAGAAGAGTAGTAAGAGCGAGACATCATCTAGTACTGGGAAGTCCAAGCAAGGACAATCGTCGGACCAGGGCAAGAAGAATAAAGAGAGAGACTACAACCCACCCAAAAAGGTAAGCTCTCCAAACCCCTACCACTCCCACTATCTTTTCTTCTTTTCCACGCAATGTCAATGTCCGCGCGGAGAACTGACAAAAGACCCAGGACAAAGAATCCACCGCATGGGATGTCAAGAAGTGGGCCGACAAGTACGACGAGAAGAAGTGGAAAATGATTGCTTCAAAACACTACGACGCCACCGGTGAACGGATCTCTGCCGAACAGGCTCGCGAAATGGTCGAGGGGAAGTGATGAAAGTGTGATTGATACCTGCTGGCTGGGTCATTGGGACAGGATGGGCAGGCCGGGGCCCGGGGGCAAGCTTGGTTCGTTTCCTTCTCGTCATGCTGGACATCGCACTTGACGAAGAGTCACTTCGGAGCGGGCGTGACGAGCACCAAACCAAGATGGTATGCAGATGCGGAATTGCAGTTGGGAGTTCATGCGATGCATTGATGGTAAATCGTTGATACTGCTTCTGGGACTCACATTGGAGTCTGTGTTTTTCTCTTTTTCATCCTAAGATCCCATAGCTGCCATACCTACATAGGCCAAGCCAAACACCTCTACATGAAAGTGACTTAGAGAAGAACCCGTTGGAATTGTCAATTTCGTTTCTTTCATTTCCCTCAAGGATCGGACCCGGAATGGGTCGGCCATAATATACATACATATTCTGATAACCCCCATGCACGCCCAGGTCATACATACATAGACTCAGTCTAAGGAGCTCCAGGCAGTTTCGGACAGTCATCTGGGCTCTGTCCCTGCAGAGCATCTCTCATTTAATTTCCCACAAGCTCCTGATCGGCGTCACTGACCCAAAATCCCTCGAGACCGTCCTAAGTCGAATGTTTCAGCCCCTGTCATCCTGAGCATAGCAGATAGGGGTCTTCAAGCGCTTTACGCTTCTCACGCTGGCGGAAACAAAAAGGATCGAGGAGGAGAGGAAATCGTTGTGGTTCTGTTCGACAGTTCAAAATATCTCATTGTCCACTCGGTCGTTGATACCACCAACCCAGTAGATCGCGGCGTTGAGGATGGTGTGGATTACCTCGAGGTCGGCCTGCGTTCGTGGACCATAGATGAGGACGTGCGTCCCAGGTGTGCATCTGCCTCGTGAGGCGTCTGAGAAGCGGAGGAACCACGATCCCAAGCGGCCTGAGAGCGGGTGTCTTTGGCCCCAGCCCTGCTCGATCACTGTTTTGACATCATCCGGGTGCAGGGTCGTTTCGATCAACCCCTGTGCCACGCTCGCTCGGAGGATTTCACCGTAGTAGTTCGTCTTGTTGTAGACGCGGTGACGGGCATAGAGCGTTGTCGGGCCCCCGGTTTCAAATGTCGAGCGACCCAGGTAGGTTGCCGTGGGATAGCGCGAGCAGGTGTCGAAAACAAGGTCGCGCAGTCGTTTCGGGATGTCCGAACCTTTATCAGACGAAGGCGCTTGGGTTTCTTGTTTTGGCCCCCTGATGCCGGTGATGTTCGGTCGTGGTCCGAGGCGCCGAGGGAGAGTTTCAAGGTAGCCGCGGACAGCCAGGTCAGTAGGTTGAACTGGAGGCGCGAGGGGGTCTGAGATTGAAATTGAATCGAGGCTTCGTTCGTAAAGACGCTGAAAGGTGCGTTCAAGGAGCGTGCCTGATTTCGTCGCAAGCAAGGGCCGAAAATTGAACTTGACGAATTTGAGGAGATGGGTGATCACACCGGTGCCGATGAAGATGGTGGCAACGACATAGAAAAGATCGCGGGTCCAGGAGGCAGCCATCATGTAGGTCATGGTATGATGGATAGTTGGTCTGTATTCCCTGAATAGATAGATATTCAGCGATATTTTGGCAGAGGTCTAGGAAAGCAAACAGGGCTGCGAGGCACATGCACGGAGGGAGTTGCGGGTCACAGGCAGGTCGGAGGTCACCACGGTGTGACAAAGGTCTGGTAAATATATGTACGTACTTCTCCTTTTCAACGGCCCGTGAAGGATTCAGCCATTCTGGAGGAATATTCAAGGGTGCCTCAAAAGTAAGCAACCCGCACATTGGCCGAGGGGCGTATGATGTCAAACCAGCTCTCCACTCATCGGCGGCAAAAACACGGAGAGGAATCTGATGGGAGTACAGACACGACGCCTTCTCTGTCGCGGCCCGTGAACTTCGAAGTGCATGCAGCATACCTTGAGGCTTCAGCTACCCAGATGGGAAAGATGTAATACTGCGCATCGCGTGGTTGGCTGACCCGGGGAGCTGACACAGGCAATGGTCGGCCAGATGGCACAAAAGTCCGACTTACAACGGCAGATGGTTCCACTCCACACGGGCCTCTTTGGAATGGGGTGAGAACAGGTCCTCAGCCTTGAGGACGATAAGAGGCGAGAGTTCGCACGGGGAAAGACATAGTACGGTGAATGGGCCAAGTATTGTAGAGCAAAAGTAGGGACGAGAGCGAAAGGGGGTAGGTTGGAGTCTTGTAAGTGGTCAACGAAGCGGAAGGGAAGGGAAGCGGCGTCTTTGGATGGTGAATAGCAGTCTAATTGTGAATCTGAGGATTGATCTGATGGTGGTCGTCGAAAGAAAGAAGGAAGAAGCGAGAAAGAAGTCGGAGTGTCGGAGTCTGACACGCCGATCATGGACGGAATTCAACATGCCGATCGATTCCTGCTGCTACATATGTCTAGTACAGTACAGTAGTTCTTGTCCTGTACGAGTAATGCACTGTATGCAGTTCGCTGCACGCCACCTTCGAACCTTCCTCGCCTTTGTCCTTCGGTTAAACCCTGAACCCTGAACACGATGCGCTTCAGTACGTAAGGTACGGAGTACTGTACAGCACTTGACCCTGAGGACCTCCAGTTCCTTTTTCTTAAGTACCTACATATGTAAGGTACTATCTGATTCTTTCCACAGAGTCTACCTCAAATGCAGGACCTCCCGCGCACAGGTGCACACAGGGAACCTCCCCGATGATATACTCCAACAGATATCTCCAACCGCAATCAATCTCTCACAATCCTTCCCGCGGGCCGAAGCCGCTTCCTCCTTGATGCAAGTTCGTACATACAGTAACAGCATGTCAGATTCCAGCATTCTTCGCCAGGCAGTCTGACATTTGTTTCCTCAACATGTCGTGTTGCCTTGAGCGAAATGGTTTTTGCTTTGATCCCTCTGGTTTCCGATATGTTCTCATCTGCGTGATGACAGAATCATCAATGCTAGATGATGACCATCGCGAGGAGGAAGATTCATTGATCGTGGCGCCTGTTGTGGGCATACACACGTGTTCCCTGAGTTCTCTTCCATAGACACAGCTTCTTGAACGAGATAGCTAACATCAGATCCTTCTTCGTCCGGGGGAGGGGTCGATGTGCCGTAGTAGTTCGTGTCCCTTTGAGCCAGCGTGTTCAACACCAAGGCATCTTGCTGTCGACCGCCCTCCTCCCTCTCGACCACCACAACACCCTCCATGCCACCTCGCCTCACCTCCACCTCCATCTCTCAATCAAAAAAGCCACTCATCAACAAACCCACAACGAAAACAACAGGCGCATAACCCCAATGATTCCACTGCCCCCTACCGATCTGCTGAATACTCACCCACCCATCCACACCCGCAACCGCACCCCCAGAGAGCAAGATCCACCCAAACGCCTTGCGGCTCCCGCACCGATGCGCCGCGAGCATCGCCACGCCCATAAAAACGTCCCGAACCCCGTAGATGACCATCATGTTGTCGATCAGCTTCTCCCACTCCGGCGACGACGGCGAGGGAAGGGGAAACTCGAAGATCTCGAGCCCGGACCGGGGGCGGACCATTGCGTTCAGGCCCATGCCGATGAAGATGTTGGCCACGGCGAGGCCGAGGAAGGTGAGCACCCGGGATTGTGAGATGGGCATTTTGTCTGTGTCTGTTGTGTTCTGTTGCTAGCGCGCTCGCTCTACCCAGAAGAAGCTGTTTGGTGGTTGAAGGCTGAAGGTGTCGACTCGGCTCTCTCCTTGACGGCGACAAGCTTTTCTTTGATGAAGCTTCAAATGACAGAGATCGAAGAATGTTGACTGTGATTGAAAGAAAGTACGAGTACTCGTAGGAGACCAAAATTCCAAGCTCGGTGTCAGTGGGAGGGAGATCTTGGTCTCTTTTAATGCTCGAGTGCTTAACTGAGGAACAACCCACGTGCATTGTCCAAGTTCCCCGCTGTCAGCGTCCAGCCAAGGCTCCGTCGTGTCTGGCTCCAGGCACCAGCCAGGCAACAGAGGCAGAGAGCGCAATGAAGAGTAGGTGCTGTAATTAGTCTTGACCATTCGGACAGAGTAAACAAATGAACCCTCACGCCGTCAGAATCACAGAGCAATCTCGAAATCATAAAAGCAGAGCAAGCAGCAAATTCTTTTCATCGTTCTGTTCAGATACTAGTACTCCGGGATGATCCCCTAAATTTCAAATTCGATCTTTTTGATCGCTGGCAGACAACAATCCGGGCCCTTCTTAGGGCTTGATCTATCCTCATCGTGTGCCATTCCAAAACATGTAGCACATCGATGGGACGAGCATCAACTCCAATTGTTGTGCCCATCTATCCTAGCATCTCCACGTCGAGACCAATGGCCCTCATGAACAGATTGACATTGCCGAGTCGAACGCTCGACATCTCCGCTGGGAGGGACTTGCTCTGAAGCACAGTCTCCATCACTCGATCCTTGACCCCAATCACCAACCTCTGCTGTTGTTCCGGGCTGGCACAGATACCGATCGCCGCCAGAGATTGCCATACGTACATGTCATCTCCAGAATTGACCGGTCCAGGGAACAACGTCGCAAAGAGAGGCTCCATCATGTCAAACAGGCGGTTGTACAACGTCGTCCATTGTTGCCAATCCTGGTCCGAAACTGACCCGGCTTCTTTCACCAACTCGGCACGGGTCAAGAGCATCGTCATCATACCCAGACCGATCTTGGTGTTGGAAACCGTAGCCAAATTGGTGTGGTCAATCAAAAGTCCGAGGAGGCCAATGACAATGTTGATGGGTGCTTCGCTAACATACCCCAGCAGGCACGGCATGACAGCTTGCGAGAAGAGCTCGATCTCTTCCCGCACAAGGGGAGGAGGCTGTGATTCGCCCGGTGCAACACGCGCATCTTTGACCACGTCGAGTTGGTCAAGGTGAACCACAATCATCGTCAGGATGGTCACTCGTTGCTCTTGGTCGATCTGGTGGAAGACGCGCGGAATCGCCTTTTTGCCTTTGGCAAATGACAAGAATGCGATGAAAGGGTGCGGGATGGATGAGCCTGGCACAATTGGATCCAGCACCTTCAGGTCTCGCCACAGAGTCGTGGTGAGTTCCTGTACCTTATGCCGCCAATCGAGGTGCGCTTGGATAGAATCTGCATCTCCCTCCGTCGGTGGAGGAGGCATCTGCCTCTCGTTGTCCTCCAGACGCATCAAAGTCGCGTAGACATTTTCGATATTCTTCAGCACCGTTTTGCGGTCGCTGGAGCTCACACCATGAACTTTCTTGTCACTTCCGGCACGTGGGTCGGGCGTCTCTTGTCTTTTGATGTTGAGCAACGGCTTTGGGGTCTTCGCGTTGCTGAATGAAATCTTGCCCAGACTGCCTTCGATGATGAGCTGCTTATTCTTCGGCTTCAGCTTCGCCGCCTCGACTGCACGCTGCACCTGTTGCTGCATCCGTTGCATGTGGTTGTCTCCATTGATCTGTTGTCTTCTGCCGCCCATGCGGTTGCCGGTCTGGAACAAATACGTTTGCGCAAAATGTCCCAGCGGCTGAGTTGGGTGTTGTCTCGGGGCTCCGCGGATCTGGCTGTAGACCTGGTAGTAGAAATCCTCGGTCAGTGCGGCTTCTGGGTCCGCATCTCCGGAGCTGCCCGTGGCAGTCACCAGCTGTTGGAGCTGGATGCGAGTGATGAAGTTTTTGTCCTGTGGAGTCATCAGGCCGTTGCCTTTGGACAGCAAGAAGATCTTGTGATTCCTCTTGGCTCGCCTCGCATCTTCTTCAAGGTAGGTCCGTCGCTGCTCCTCAGAGAGTTCCATCAACTGTTGAGGGTTGGTTATGAGCGGAACGTTTCCTGGCTGCTGAGGCCCTGCTGGCGGCGGAGGCTGAACTCTTTCAGGACTCGGTTGGCGGGCGCGGTTGGGATTCTGAAGAATCTGCAGTGGCTGCTGAGGGTGGCGCGATTGTATCGGCTGCGAGGGCATGCGATTGTGCTGTCGAGAGTTGTCCGCGGGAGGAGGTGGTTGTGGTGGCTGTTGAAGGTGACTGGGACCGACTGGTGGCGGTGCAAACGGCTGATAGTGTTGAGGAGGTGGCGGCATCTGCTGGGGTGGGAATGGGTACGGTTGATGCTGAGGGAATGGAGGGGCCTGGGATTGAGCAAGCATAGCGGCTTCAACTTCCTCCAGACTCATCATGTGCATGGGCATGTGCGTGGCCGGCGGAAGCTCAGGCCGAGAGGCTGGCGGTGCCTGCGTCGGTGCCAGGATCGATGCTTGCACCGGTCCAGAAGGCCGTGCCGTGCTGATGCGAGCTTCGCTTGGGGGCGCGGGTGCAGGTGCGGGCGCATGCGATTTCGAGCTCCATGCACTCGATTTTGCTTGGATATCTGGGATGAAACCCGGATCCTGATATCTTTCGTAGCCAGTCTTTTTCGGCTTGGGAGCTTGTGCCGGGGCGTGAGCGCGCTGGGAAGGGTGCTGTAGCGTGTACCGAACATGTTCCTCCTCAATCGCATTCGAGACTTGAGCAGTACTTCCGAAGAAGTCGAAATCTTTTCCCACATTCCCTTGAGCATTGCCACCCTCAGCACCTCCCCCGAAGGTATCATCGTTGAGGTCGTCCCCGGCTTCCTGGAGTTGATCTCCTAGACCATCGTAGGTATCTTCAAAATCGAGACTGGGGCGAGAGAGTCAGCGGTAATTCGGTGACAAATGCGATCGACTTACATCTCTTGCTCATCGTCTTGGAAAGCCTGGAGCTTTCGCGCCCTGGCAACTTCGTTGAACGGGTTGGTGTGCTCGAAGATGCCTTTGCCAGCTGGCCCAGGCTTATCCCTCGGGAGAGAGGTGTCAAAACCAAAGAAGGACATTTTGAAGGATGTGGTGAGGATCGACTGAATCAAGATCGGTGCTGAGATCGAATTCCCGTTACCCCACTCCCGCTCTTTTCACGACTCGAAACAATGGAGATGCAAGTGCGCATGATCCGAGACAAGGATAGGCAAGGGCGAGAGATGTTACAATAACATGACACGCAGGACGGATGGGAGAATGCGAACTGCGATGCTAGAGGATGAACATCATGACGACTCGGCGGTTTGGTTGGTTGTGTGGAATTGAGGTTCAGTTTGTGCTGCTTCGAGGGATATTTGGGGCTAACCTGATTCGGAGCCGCAGGCAGATAGTCACGTGCCAACAAGGATAGAGTCACGTGTGAGGCGGCTTTGTACGAGGTATGTACTCCGTACTCCGTACATAGGGCCGCGGCAGCTGGCGGCTCACGAGTTCTCCGTACACCTCACCGCAACGACTCACCAGACCCTGCGCTCTACAACATTCTGATTACTCCATATTCGTAGACCTCACTCACCGCCCCCCGCTGCTCACTGCTCACTGCTCAGTGCTTAGTGCTCAGCTTCTCGATCCGGCTGCTGCAGTCTGGGTCTGGATTGACAGTGCTGTCACTATGTCTCACAGTGACTTTAAACCTCGCCCCTGGACCGTTGGCGCACTGTCCGAGGACTAGTGCAGCGCCCAGCTTCCCCGGTACACGTCGAGTCCGCCGCGCACGGCCTCCCTCAGGCCCTATTCCCGGGCGCGTTCGCCCCCTTGGCCCCTAAGGTTTATTGTACAACCAAAGTAGGGAAACCGGCTGGCTGCGCTACACGTCGTCACAAAAGCTTGCGCGTCCGTCTCCCCCTACGAAACGACTCACAGAGCCCGCGAGGCAGCGACACGCATGCGAACTTTCCTGTTCTTGGGTGCTCGAGGACGGAGTAAACTGCTTCGGTCGCAGTTGGGCCCATTATTCTCCTGGCTTCCCACCCCAAGACAGGGTGCTTCATATCTTGCGTTCCACAAAATCGCTCTTCCCTCTACCTCCTTTTCCAAGGCCATTGTGTTCAGATTTCCTTTGTTCACATCCTCATCCTCACCTCTGTCGGCGTGGCAATCCTCCAAACGGCTCAACTGATGCAGATCGCTCCATCGCAGACCGGCCGCTTTCCACGCAACTTATAATTTCCTATCCTCCGCCTGTTCCACCTCCTCACTGCTTCTACCTTTCGGCGGCGAACCATTCTGGCCCGACCTTCTCCTTCCTAGCAAAGTTGTCTTCGGAGCAGGAGGATCTTTGCGGTTCTGTTGACAACGAGGTCACTCCTTGAGAATCCACACCATGGCTACCGGAGCGGCCAGATACCTTCGCTATTTATTGTTTGCCTTTTTCGTCAGTATGCTCAAAATCCGCTGCGAGACTGGACACTGACCTCAGCAGGGGCTTGCCATTCTTTATTTCATTTCAACCTCGTCACTCCCCTCCTATGCAAAGCCACTCGCCTCGGGGGCGACATTTTCTTGGGATCAAAGAAATGGGAACTCCAATTCGCACGGTCTAGCCGATAGCTTTGGCTTCCCCAAGCGTCCTCCGGCTGCCGAAAAGCCTCATCCTATGCTGACGATGAATTCGAATCTGTCTCTTGCCCAACTCTCCCCCCCGGCCCCGGGCAAACGAATGAACGCAACATTTGTGACTTTGGCAAGAAACTCGGACATCTGGGAGATTGCTCGCTCCATCAGGCAGATTGAGGACCGATTTAATAGGAACTATAACTATGACTGGGTTTTCTTGAACGACCAGCCGTTTGATGAACAATTCAAAAAAGTCACATCGTCCTTGGCCTCGGGCAAGACGCACTACGGAGAGATCCCCGAAGAGCACTGGTCGTTCCCACCATGGATTGATGAAAAGAAGGCGGCTGCCGTGCGAGAAGATATGCGCCGCAGAAAGATCATCTACGGCGACTCGGTCAGCTACCGACACATGTGCCGATTTGAGTCGGGGTTCTTCTTCCGTCACCCGCTCATGGACCAGTTTGAATACTATTGGCGAGTCGAGCCCAGTGTCGAGTTGTTCTGCGACATTCATTACGACCCATTCCGCATCATGAAGGAGAACAAAAAGAAATACAGCTTCGTCCTCAGTCTCTACGAGTATGTCGAAACCATTCCCACGCTTTGGGACAGCACCAAGAAATTCATGAAAGCCCATCCGGAACATATTGTGGAAGGCAACTCCATGTCGTTCCTGAGTGACGATGGAGGCGAGACATACAACAAGTGCCATTTTGTAAGTTCTCCAAAAGCCTGTGGATTTCTCATTCTAATCCCTCGATAGTGGTCCAACTTCGAAGTTGGCAATCTGAACTGGCTCCGGTCGCAGGCTTACATTGACTTCTTTGACTTCCTCGACAAAGAAGGCGGCTTCTTCTACGAACGATGGGGTGACGCGCCTGTCCACTCGATTGCTGCGGCACTCCTCCTCAAGAAAGAAGAAATCCATTTCTTCAACGACATTGCTTACTACCATATCCCTTTCACCCACTGTCCAACCGGCGAGGATCTCCGTCTGAAACTCCGCTGCCACTGCGATCCATCCAACAACTTTGACTGGAAGGGCTATAGCTGCACAGCGCGTTACTTCGACCTCAATAATGTGGCCAAGCCACCTGGCTGGGAGGATCAAGTATGACTAGCCGCCGCCGGTAGCAGCGACGGCGAAAGCGTCTCCGTGGGCTGGGAAATGTGGAAATACTCATGCGCGTCATTCACAATCTCACTGATTGTGCTCTTGATTCTCCTGAAGATTCCCAGGACCCGACGGAAGCTGTTCGCGGCCGCAGAGCGACTGGCGGAATGGCACGAAAAATCGATTGAGAAAAACGAAGAGCGACGAAGGTGATCTGGAGACAAAGTTATTGGTGTTCAGCGCAAGACAACAGTTTTGATGCCTGAATTCCGCAACTAAGCTTGGTGGCGTCTTGACTAGGCATTCCCTGCTTACCACAGCAGGTCACACCGCCTGAGCCACGGTGTTGCATGAGAAATGATTGGCATTTGAGAGCGTCAGCTTTCGACTGCACATCGCTAATCCTACTCTTCGCGATTAAAGGACATTGAACAAGGGTTTCACTTTGTGCGGTGTGGAACTCGTCGCACTCTTCGCAACACGTTCGTCGCCCAAGTCCTGGTCCACTTGGCCATGCTCCTCGTGAGTCAGGACTTTTGGGCTGCGATCGAGCGAACTGGGCATGATATGGAGAATGAACTGATGGTGTCGGGCGAGGTCAAGAACACTGACTCGGACCCGCATACCACGGCCTCGCCTTGAGACTGGGGCTCAGGGAACGCCTCGACACCTCTGACCGGGGATAGTTGCGCACGCGCATCCCTTGGATACATGTTATTTGATCCTTGTTTGTTTGTTAGCATCATCTGCGCCGGAGCAAAGACATGACGAAATGGGCTTGCCTTGCCATGGGAAATCGGATTCGGGAAGTATTCAAAAACGGGAACAGGGTTGGGAAATGAATCAGAACCCCTTTTTCTTCTGTCTGGTATACAATTACTACCTAGTATGTAATACCACTATGCATAAGATAAAATATCTTCATTTGTTGATTTTTGTTGTAAACGTAGACAGACGGAGACCCTGACATTGACTCCGTACTAAACGGGAGGTGTTCCTTTCTGACAACCCCCTTTCTTTGAATCGAGGGCCGACCCGGACGGAGTATCTCCTCTATACCTTGTATATGTACACCCCCATTCCATTCATTCTCTTCTTTTTTAAGTCCATCCTCTTTCCAGCGCCCGCAATTCGAGGTCTGGTCTGGTTTGGTCTAGCCTAGTCTCTTCGGGGGCGAACTGCAGAACCGTGGATAGACAGAGCACAGCGCAGTCATGCGGCGTGTGAGGAGGTCCTGGGAAGAGAACGAGAGAGAGACTCTGCCTCTGTCCGGCCTCCATCCCTCCCTCCAAAGCTCCTTCGATACTTTCGCCCCCGCCGCCGCCCCGTCTTGACATTTCCTTCGAGTCCAGGATCACATTTGTGCTTATGACTAGGTCGTCTTTGGCTTCTTGGTACCGTACTTGGATCGACTCGTTGCTCTCGTGGGGACACCGCCCTGTTTCGGAGACGTGGTTAGCTCGGCACAGAAGACCGGTGAGGGAGGGATATGCCCAAAAACGGCAGACGGGGACGAAAAAAGACAAGTTCGAACTCGACTCACCAGATCAAAAGCTCCACGAACAAGATGATATCTCACACCAGGACAATCCTGACTCCTCCCACCACGCACTAATACCACACTGTGCTGCTGAACATTGTGTCCCTCGCCGGGGATATAAGCGCTGATAACCCTTCCGGAGCTGAGGCGTACTTTCGCCGTCTTTCGTTGTCCCGAGTTGGGCTTCTTGGGCTTGGTGATGCCGACTTTCAGACAGACGCCTTTCATCTCGGGTCGTTGCGCGGCGGACAGAGCGGGCGAGACCGCGTGGCGGCCCTTTTTGGGGGAGCGGCCGCCGGCTTTGCGGATTTGGTTCAGCGTCATTTGGGATGGGCGGGTGGTTGTGAAGGTGCGGCGTGTGGAAGGGAGCCTCATCATTGTGGTCGAGGGCGTCGTGCTTATTCTAATGCTGTTGTTGGTGGTTGTGCGAGGTGCGGAGGATAGGGTGAGTCGCGAAAGCGCGCGCAGGGCGTGCAGCGCCGAGACGGAGGGGATCGGCGGCATGGTGAGGGGGCGGAAGAGAAGGCAAGTCGCGTAGTATGTGTTGGTGTGTAAAGGATTGAATTGAAAGGGACAGACTCAAACATGGAAGAGGAGGAGGAGGAGGTCTCTCAATGTTCGAGTTTCGGGAAGAATTTCGGGGATAGACGCTAGTCCCAATTGGGATCCTCATATAAACCACCAAGTCGCCCCGGGTGAGAACCACAAGTTCTACTACCAGTATGGGTGTCTTCATTTCCGCTGGCTATCATATGAAACAGATCTATGATGGTGATAATCCAATTCGACCAGCTTCGAGATTGAAAGACATGATCCCTCTGGCTGGTCTTTCCCCGTCTGCGATGGCCGGAAAGGTCGCCTCGGGTCTTGGACAAGGCTGCCCTCCTGGCGGACGACCATGAGGCGGTTTGTTCCGTGAGGCCATCCCAAGGCTGCGAAATGATGACCTTGGTGTTGTATTCTCAAGGTAAGCCAGGCGCATGGGTGCAGTGTACGACTCCTCGGAGACAAACACGTCCCCTGATCCTCGTCTCTCGCTTCATCACTGCTCCATCAACCTCTTCATCGTCCTCAAATCCTTCCAAAACCACACCTCGTCCACCAACCTCCCATCGACAGGCGAATACCCGTACTCCCTCACGACACCCAGCCTCTCATACCCAAGCCGGGGATACACAGTCTCAGCCTCCGTGCCCACCGTGGTGTCGAGCATGAGATTCCACCGGCCAAGCTGCATCGCCACCGTCTCGAGCCTGGCCATGATGGCCTTTGCGATGCCCCTGCGCCGGTGAAGGGGACTGACGAACAGTTTCTGTACCGCCGCTCGGAACGGACCAGTCTGCGAGAAGGGCGTCGACAGAGAGACGACCCCGGCCACCTCGAGTTGCGGCACAGTACTTGGGTCGTCGCCCTGGGTCGTGATGACGGGCCAGGAGCGTCCCTCCGCTGTCCAAGGGGCGGGCACGTCCTCGTTTCCGTTTGTTATTGTCCGCTGTGATACCTCGGAGAGGAAGACGATGATCTGTCTCTGCCCGCTTGCGACTTCCTGAACCCGGTCCTCCCACCAGCTATAGACCTGGGGATGAGACAGTGGCGGGAGGAACGTCGCAAGGGTGCCGTCGTGTAGAATGCACGAGGCGTGGAGGTGAACGATGCCGTCGATCAGGGTTGACAGGCTAGGAGACTGAGCGTTCACGAGGTAGATGCCCGGTGACAGCGACATTGTTCAGAGTGTTGGAATGTGAGAGATGGGCAGTGGACAGCCGGATGAGATCCTGGGCTCATGTTTTATCAGTGGTTTGCTCGTTCATGGCCAGCATGACTCTCCAACAGGCGATTCTCTTTTGAGAGTTTGAGAGTTTGTTAAACATGCTCGCCGCTGCTCAGTGGTCAACTCCGCGTGGGATAGAGAGCGGAGTGGATCTGATTTCCAGGCAGCAATGGCGAAGTCGGTCGACGATCAGAATAGTGATACCACCTTGCCGCCATGGTAGGAGTAGTTGGGATGTCTGAACTCCATAGAGTATGTGTCACTGTCCGCTGGGAGTCAAATGCTGCATGCCGTGATTGAGTTGATCCTGTCGAGTCTCGACGTTCCTTCACGTCCTCTCATTCCGACTCCCCCACCCACCTATTAGTATCCAACCCTCAGCAACTGAACATGTCTTCTTAGTCAGCCAGTGGTCGTCGTCAGACATCTTTCTTCTTGTTGGAACTTGGTCCTTGTTTGAAGGAGTCTGGTGGGAAATTGATGTCGGCTACGCCGACTCAGGGTCAGGATGATGCGCGCCTCACCGGAACCATACGGAAAGGCTCCTG
This sequence comes from Exophiala alcalophila, assembly GCA_001599775.1. Classification (NCBI taxonomy): domain Eukaryota; kingdom Fungi; phylum Ascomycota; class Eurotiomycetes; order Chaetothyriales; family Herpotrichiellaceae; genus Exophiala; species Exophiala alcalophila. The sequence continues at coordinate 4,775,855 of BCHY01000002.1, forward strand.
GATCCTTGCACGTTCAATGACAACACCAAGTTGTCGTTAGCGGCCTACGCCCCAGGTAAGGACTGGCAAGGGCCCATACCATTGTCCTTGGTCCTCGTTCCTAGTTGTCGCTGCTTCTGCTCCCATAAACCTGAAAGAGAAGCGGGCAGTTGAGAGACCACTGCTGCGCCGCAGATACCCAAGGGGCGCGACATTGGGGTGACTCGCGTGACGGATGATAGGGGCTGCTGGAGTTTGACGCGAGGCTGAGAGCAGCCGCTGTGTATCCGGGGTCTGAAGAGACCTAGATATCAAAGTCGGCATTTTCTCCTCCCGCGAAGATGACTATCGCCCTGGCGGCGCAGATCATTGGGTTCATATCCTTTGCCATCACACTCGCAACATTGCTGGGTATGTGGTGCCCGTCCTAACATTAAGGACACCGAGACACTTACGTGCTGGCCAGGGGTGTATCGAGATCTGATCTCAACAATGCAGCATGCCGACTCCATGATCCCCGTCATATTGGGCAACCTTAGACAAGAAATCGAGGAAGAAAAGGCTCTTCTTCGACATCGAATCCGAGAGGGTGATCGGTACTCGGTTTTCCCTTCACTTCGCAGGCGAAGGCGCAAGCAACGCGAGGTCGCCCAGCTCCTTGAGGTCACGATCAACAATTTATGGCTGGAGTTCAAGAATGTCGAGCGACCCTTTCTCATCAGAAACCCTAGGCGTGCAGAGCAAGTCCGGAAGGGCGCCTACTGGGACGAAAGCGACATAGAAGAAAAGCCCTCTATGAGGCCAAGCGACAAGAATGGGGATCGTATACGCATGGCTGAAGCTGGTCTGCCGCCGAATCAACAGAGGTACTATCGAACCGATTTCGCTCACAGGTTTATCTGGTAGGGCCGTCCTCATCCGCTGGCACTGCCACCATCCCCCGAGAAACTGATTTGCGCCAGGTGGCAGAGCCAATCCGCAGTTGTCAGAATGCTAGACCAAGTCCAGCGTGTTCAAATTCGAAGAATCGAGAGAGATGCCTTTGAGACGGATGAACTTGTCAAGCGCTGTTTGGACATCCTGGATACGCGAGGCGGCCGGGGAAGAAGCAGGCCCAGCAGCTCTGGAAGTGGTGGAAGTGGGCGTGGTGCCATCGCTCGAGGACCCCGGTATCGCAGCGTGAGATCTCGAACGGCCCGAGAAGAGCGCACGGTGAACCCAAACAGGGAGTCATTCCAAGAGGTCGATCGCAGGGAGGAGGGAAGATTACGTCGCCAGAGTGGAACGGATCCCCGAGATGGTGAAACCAGTAATACAGGGAGGCGACGTGAGAGAACGCCCGGGCCTCGGTATGAATATGAGATTCTTCGCCCAGGGAGGGTAGTTATTGTGGATGACGGCCAGGCTGAAGGGCTGGATGGTCCGTCCCTGAGACGCAGTGGCAGCCGTGGTCGGGTGGGTGAGAGGTATCTTGACTCGCGGAGAGCCTCGATGTCCGCCAGAGGATCAAGCCGAGAAGGGTGAGGGGGCCAGGATGTTTCTGGTCACTCGCTTCGCCAGGCTTTGAATTCATCCTCGAGGTGTTGTTTGAGCTGGCTGAACTTGTTTCCAAACAGCTTCCCACACCGCCAGCATTTGTACTCCTTCTTCAAGTTGGCATTCTGATAAGCTGTTTGCCGCCTCACATCATCCTTTGCCAGCGGGAAATCCTCCAGGGGGATGAAGAAGTCGGTATTGAAGCTATTGTAGTGCTTCTGGTGCTTTAGACGGTCCGAGTGCATGTCGCGGCTCAGAATGTGAATATGGAGATGGTTCATCGAAGGATGCGCATGGATTCCCACGCGAAGGTCCTTGAAGAAGTCTCGTCCCGGCGGAAGGGTGCTAGGAGGGTCGTCGCTCTCCATGGCCGCCATGCGTGCCTTGCACGACTCTGAGTAGGTGCCGATGAGTCTGGACAACTCCGACGCGGCCAACTTCACTGCCTCATTAGCCTCCTTGCGCACCATTTCCAAGAAGTCCTGGTCGTCTAGGGCATCACGAGGATGCAGATCTCGTTTGGCAGGGTCTCGTGGAAGGAGGAGCAGATGGACAGTGGCTTTGGGAAAGGCATCTCGAATCAAAACCGTGCGTTCGTTGTGCCGAATGACAATGTCTGAAAGGAATTTCGAGGGGTTCAACACGTAGGCAAGTAGGCCATTCCGTGGATCATGTGGATTGCTCAATCTTCCCCCGATGGGCTTCGAGGTTTGTGATTTGGGTTGTTTGGGCCTGGGAGCCATGAGCTCCGAGAAAGCGGTACGCTTCGCAGGCAGAGTCGTCACCGGAGGTCTTGAAATTCCTGGCTTTGGATGCAGATCCAGTCTTTCTCCGTCGTTGTCGCATGCCATACTCAAGAGCTTGCCGACGTGGTGGAAGTGAATGAATGATGCCTGTGACGATAGAACGATGATAGGAGGTGGCGGTGACCTGGTCCCATGCGTTGGCTTTACATCATCTTTTTCAGCACAACCAGTCCAAATACCAGTCTTTTCTCATCTTTTCGCCCGCTGAAACGTGTTGTGGAGGAAGTCGCTGTTGAGTTCAATTTCGTCGACGAGACCGAGGTGGGAAGGGAAGCCTGGAGGGAGACTGGAGACTGGAGACTGGAGGCTGCAGAATAGAATCCGAGTAGTGGCACTGGCCCACCAACTGGCTGGCACCTGGAGCGAAGCCGTGCCACAGTCCTCCGCTTCACGATTCCATACGTTATAATCCCCTCCCGTCTACTCGTACATAGTCTCGTGGGTTTGCTTTCAGAGTCAAGCAACTGTCTCTAGAAACAGTGAATCCAATTAACAAGTATTGAGGATATCATTCTGGGAGGAATGTGGTGCTGAATGCCCGACCAGAGACTCTTCTTCCTTTCCCTCGCACTCTCTGGCCCAATATCTTTATCTGGAGGCTGACTTGCAATGGCATGGAATCACAACGCCGTGGTAGCAGGATCTCCCTCTCTCCACGCCCGCCCTCTAGCCGACCCTTTCGACAATAAAAGAAAACAATCCCTCATTTTGTGGCGCAAGCCATCAGAAATCTTTGATTCTCAATGACTTTTGACACCCCCAAGAAATAATGCAAGCCAAACCCAGTTCAAGTCAGACCCAGCCCACCAGAGGGACTCACACACTCTCTCAACTCCAGGCGGCCAAGGTGCCCCAACGACAGGGTGTGTTTGTTTATTTTTCCTTTTCGTATCGTGGCATCCCCAATTGAATCCCAAGTCTCTTTACATGACCACACACCGACTGCAGCACCCGGTGCTTTCCGCCTGGTTGTCCATCTCCAGTTTCTGGCCAGGGCCGAGTGATCCAAGAGGAGGCGCGCCGCCAGAATACCCCGACATCTCACGGTTGTATCTTCGAATCTCCCGCACGAGGTCGTAAAAGGCATTGTCCACGTTTATCCGCGATTTGGCCGACGTCTCGATGAATTTGCAGTTGAACTGGCGAGCCAGATCGGCGCCCTCTTCTGTTGATACCATCCGTTCTCCCTCTAGATCACATTTGTTGCCGACAAGGATGATGGGGAAATAATCTTTGTCCTTGACGCGCAGGATCTGTTGTTGAAAGGTCTGGATCTCTTCAAAGGACTGTCGAGATGTTATCGAGTAGACGAGCAAAAACCCTTCGCCTGTCCTCATGTATTGCTCCCTCATGGCCGAGTATTCTTCCTGGCCGGCCGTGTCGAGAACATCGAGGAGGGCGACTTCGTCATCGATCATGCATTGCTTGCGATATGAATCTGTCCCACGGTCAGCTCCACGCCCATTCATCTCTTGACTTCCGGATATCTTGTGTGTTCGTACCTTCAATTGTAGGGTCGTATTCGTCGACAAAATGGCTCTGGATGAGTTGGATCGTCAGGCACGACTTTCCCACACCACCGCCGCCTACCACCACGAGTTTGTATTCGCGCAAAAACTGAACAGATGAGGTTAGCCTATGCATGGCCATTTTTCCCGCTTTGGGTCGAGCAACGGGAGGATGTAGAGGTAGGGGCTCAATCAACCTTTGAAGCCATCGCAGATAGCTATTAACCTCAGGTCGATCGAAAGAAACGTCTCGGACCCAAGTCTTGTTCGAGACCGATATTCCAAAAGCGTCACGGTGGCGTCCAGCCCAGCGCAGGGAGTGCAATTGCGATGGAGGACCGACTTGGCAGGAGGACCTGTGACGACGAAGGCTGGGAATCGGATGGAGGAGATTCCGTCGTGGACGGGCGATTGTCTGTGAGAGGGAAAGAGGCGAGCAAGGATCGCAGGGGAAACAGAGACAGTGTGTTCACTGCTCAATCGTCGAGAAGCGCTTCGGCCTGAAACGGTGACTGGGGAGCAGTCTGCAACGGCGACTTGACAGGCTAAAAGGACGGGGAGGATGGATTGCTCGTAGCTCTAGGTTCGAGAGATTCGCTTGTCAGGCGCGGATGACGGTTGAAAGATCAAGCTCCCAAGATCAGAGGGTTGAAAGTCGAAAGTCGCAAGAGACGTCGGCTGCGGGAAGCCAGGGATTGAGTCTAGGGACGACGACGGTGACTCGGATAGAGGAGAGAACGGAACGGTCTAAGCGTTGGTCGAGAAAGGTCAAGGGCAGGGAGTAGTCGCGGCAGAAGCGAGCAGGGCGGACGAGAGGTGGATGCCCGAGGACTGAGACTCCAGTTTCGACAGGGACAGGGATGGAGGGAGAGTCGAGAGTCAAGACTCTGAGCAGTGAGGAGACGCCCTAGAGGCTGGGTGAGATCCGAGGATTGGAGTATTCGTGCTGATAGGAGGAGTAAGTTCGGAAGGGTTGACGGTTGATGGCAGCGGTGGTATGCCAGTGGCACGTAGTAGTAGTATGGAGTACGGAGGACAGAGAGAGCCTGGAGGACAAAGGTGAGGTGTTGATCGGAGCCAGACGACGGAGTACTAGTAGGTCGTCGATGCGGGATTGGTTTTTGAAGGCTTGAAGTGCAGATGCCAGACAAGAGACAAGAAGAGACCGACGCAGGCGCAGGCGCAGGCAAATGCCAGACGCACTACTAGTACAGTAGTACTACTACTACGGGCGTCGGTAAGGACACCCACACACGGCGAGATAGAGACCTCCAGGCTCCGGTACCAACTCAACTGGAGGACCCGGGCAACAACAATGCGCTGCTGAATTGAGTTGCGTCTCCTCTTGAGTCCTCTTTCTACTACCTGACTTACGGTCAACCTTGGGCTGTCACTTCTTCCTACTACTAGGACTTTTCATCCGCTCATGTACCAGAACTACTACGCGGTACTCATCTGCTCAACTCTCACTTGCCCCTGCCCAGTGCCAACGTCTTCCAGACCCAGGCTGTTCCTCTATCCACCCTTCTAGGCTTCGACTCCGGCCAACCCAAACCCCTTGGCCCTATGCCCAGTGCCGGCGCCCCAGTCCCGCTACGCTACGGACAACCCTTCAACGAGCCCCGTCCCCCAAGCCAGCCCACGCACTGACCAGTGTCCATCTGGAGTGGCCCCTGGGCCTGGCGAGTCGACTCTCTCTCTGTCTATCCTGGATTCCTGGGCCCTGCCTCTGGCCTTGAACAAAAGGGTGGTGAGGGTCGCCCCAAGCTCTGAGTCTCCACCACCGAGCCGGGTGGGCGGTAGAGCTGCGAAGGCTGCGAGCCTTTTGTCCACCCCTTGACCCCTCGAAAGTCCCTCCAGCCGTTGATTCGGTCCCTGCTCGAACCATCACACCAGCACACACGCCGTTGCTCACTTGCTCCATCTTAGCACCGCGGCTACACCTCTAGTCGTAGGAGCATCTGGGAAAAGCCGCTCTCGATCCTTGAGTCCCCTGCGCCGTCACGCCGTGCCTGCCATCACTCCTCCGGCCTCTCCCATTCGATCAAAGAGGCAAGAAAAGAGCACATCGAGGGAACCCCCGAGAGGGCCAAGGTCACTTCTATCCTCTCCGTGGCCAGACGAGCGTCATGGTTGCATGAGAGCGAGATGCTTGGTGGGGGTGATGATCAATAATTGATAACAACGACCATGATGCAACCACGCAACCCAGTTCCCAGCAGTGCTGGGACGTACGGGACTTAGGGGAACAGGCGGCCGCTTGATTGGGAGTGTTGTTCAGCCACCGCCAGCCCAACGATCGAACCATGCAGCCACGTTGGTCCCTGGGAAGAACCTGCAGTACTCTCGTATTCTCAAACACTGGAATAAGGATGCGAACGCTGATTGCCTCGGCCATCTCGGAGCCTGTCTGTTGGTGCTTCCACGGACAAAGCACGTATGACATGATCACGGTGGGAGAGCGGTCACTTCTGACATCTGTACCACTTCGACTTTCCATCGCTGCTGAGAACTTGCGAGAAGGAACCACAGCATGGTGAAAGGGGCCGCTGAGGCGCCGGCAGGATCATCCCGACCATCATCGATATCCACTTTCCGTGAAGGCTCAGGATACAACATTCTGGAAAACTACCCAAACTGCGGACCGGCGTTCATCCCTTGTTGATCGTCGAACTGGAGATCATCGCCCAACCGGACAATGGACCCGAGTCGCAGACTCGCAGAGACCATGCTACGCCGGCCATGGAACTGCTGCAGCCGACCCGCCCACCTTTGACGCGCGTGGTTTCGTGGAGTTGATGTTCAATGCCGGCGTCTGCGGCCTCGCGGATCTTCGACTGCTTCGGTTGCAAGGGCCCAAATTGAGATTTGCAGATCGCTGAAGCGAAGAACGCGAACAAGAAAATGGAAGAACGAAAGCAACATTGACACCCGATTGTGTTAAGTTGGACGCAGAAGAGCTGTTACTGCTCAGGCATCTTTGTCCTTCTTGATATTGGTCTCATCGTCGGTATCGTCTTCACCCTCTACCTCCACTTTGGACCCCTTGACCCCCTTGGCTACTTCGGCCTCTAAAGAGTCCATATATGCTCTATCACTCCCGACCAGTGTAACCACGTTTCTGTTCTTGCCCCATCGAGGATAACTCCCCACCTTGATACCCTTGGATTCAACTTTGGCGGCCAATTCGGTCAAGTATTCCGCCACCTCACTCTCGGCCAACGGTGTACTGAACAGCATGCGGTACATACCTCTGCCCTCTGGATCCTTCAACCGGGGAAGAAGCCGAGGTTTGATTCCTTCTAACAGCGTTTCGAATATCCTTGGTACTCCCGGCAGGATATGAATGTTTCCATTGACCACCGAGATGGGAACCCACAGGTCTTCCTTGACGAACAACACTTGGTCCTCCTCGGGAAGGTTGGGGTCGGTGGGAAGCTGGGCCATACGCAACTTGGCCGTCAGAGCAGCGGACGGCGCATCCCACGAGAAGTTGGGCTGCGATTTGTGCGGGCGCGAGTATTTCTTCATCTTGGACACCGTCGGCTCGTGCAGCTGGAGCTCAAGGCCGAACGCTTTCGCTATCGAGTGGTAGGTTATATCATCATGTCTGCGGATGGAGACGTCAGTCACACCCTGGATGGGCTTTTGGGAGACCAGGAGCCGCATACGTAGGACCAATGCCACCGCTGGTGACCACAAAGTCGTAGTTTTTAGACATGCGCCGGGCCGCTTCTATAATTTCGTCCTCATCGTCGGCAATGACTTCGACGCGTTTCAACTGCATCCCTAGCGAGAAGCAGAATCGCGCAAAGTATGCCGAGTTCGTGTCCACGGTCTGCATCGTGCATTAGCAAGCGTGTTCCGCCGTCGAGACTGCGCGCTCCCCAGCGACGCCGACTTGCTCACCTTCCCGCCCAAGACCTCGTCCCCTATAATTATGCACCCGGCCGTGTGTATCATTTTCTTCTGGGAGTCCGCACTCGTCTCGACAACGGACGATGATGATGTCATTTTTGAGGAAGACGGCGCAGAGGCAGAGGAGAAGGCGGCGGCGGAGCGGTGCGTGGAGTTCGCCAGAGGTCGAGAGAGGTGCCGGGCTAATTGAGAGAGGCGAGAGAACATTGACCGGAGGAACCTGTGTTGGTGGTAGACGGAAATATGGGCTGCGGTATGGAGCCTTAGAGGAAAGGAAGATAGTACAAGTCAAGTGGTGATGATGAAGCGGCGGAGGAATCTCTCAGTTGTTTGTCCCCTCGCTGGCCCCACCACAATGGACCACATCCTCCTCCGTCCTTCTTGATACTCCGTACATATCACAGACCACAGTACATAAGGTGTATCCCCTGCAGCTCTATTCAATTCCGCCTCGGCTACCTCGAGCCCCTCGTTCCACAGATCTAGAGCTCGAGAGCACGCGAGCAAGGCGGACACTGCCTCCCGTTGTTAATTCCACACACTCTCCCGCCAACATGGTAGCTATTCCCAAGCCATCCTCTTCCGTCACCACCCGGACTAACATCGCCAGTCAGAGTCACGCCTCTATACCTTCTCGCAAGAGACAAAGGAGGAGCTGCGCAAATTCCGGCTCGGGACATCGAGGGCCAAAACGCCTCTGGCGAAGATTTGTGAGTTCCGATGTGCCTCGTGTTTGTCGATCATTGAGGGAGACCGGATCACGCGACGGGGAGGAAATGCCCTCTCTCGTCCTTTCTCCCTTTCCCATCCCATTCAGCCTTGCATTCTATAGCTTCTCACGAGGCCAAAGCTGATACTGCGTTCATCGTCCAACAAACAGTCCAGATAGATGCCAAGACACAGGAGATCAAACACTCCTCCGATGAGACATACAGCGACATGCTAGAGCTGGCGGATGAACTCCCGGACTCATCGCCACGCTTCGTCCTGCTCAGCTACCCATTGACCCTGGTATGTTCGGAACCCCTTGTTGTATCTGCTGCTTCGCACGCATTGCCCCCCTTCAAGACCCTCAAAGAGAGAGAAAGAGAGAAAGCGAAGGAGACACATATATTCCAAGCCTGACGTACCCACGACTCCGATCTTCCATCCATCCGTCTAACCCAGCCACAAACAGCCTTCAGGACGCCTCTCCGTCCCCTACGTGCTCCTGTATTACCTGCCCGTGAACTGCAACCCGAACATGCGCATGAGTTACGCCGGCGCCGTGGAGCTCATGCGTAGCACCGCGGAGGTGAACCGCGTGCTCGAGCTCGCAGATGCAGAGGAGTTGCAGGATATTGAGGATAGATTGAAGGGGGAGGATTAGATGTGGAGAGAGCGATGGTCGGGATGGGACGGGGCAGGACAGGACAGGATGCTATCAAGGATGGGTGAGATGTCACATAGCTTCATATTTTAATTTACTTCTGCTATCAGCATCCTTCCAATGCTACCTTGGATGTCTTCGTTTCAATTTTCAAGTTCCTGATACTGTGCGGAAAAGCTGTACATTCCGTTTCGAGGAATCTATTCACGTCTGTTTTAAGTATGTACCACGATAGTACGTACACGAGGAAAACATCCTGCCCGAGGACTATGAACATGGCCTTGCATCACAGGGTTCGGGACAAACATCCCTAGATATAGCAAAGAAGTGCTCGCTCAAAAAACCACAATCATCGAATTGCCCTGTATCGGACTCACAACGTTGCGCCATGTTGCGCCGCCTCTGACACCGGTCCCTGCTCGCGCCCGGTATCGATCACGACTCCTACCCGCTTCGATCACAGCTGCGACTTCACACGGTCGGCGCTGCCGCCGAGCGTGAACTGCCCGAAGTAGCCCTCGAGGGCCTCGACGGTTCCCGACCCTTCGACCAGCCGCACCGCGACGCCGACGTGCCCATCCGGCCGCACGACCACGACGGCACCCTCGTCCGTCAACCCGACCTTGGCGTGCGCAGCGGCACGCGCGTCCAGGACCCGGATGTCGCGCCGGTCGTCTGCGTACACGCGTCCGGCGTAGTCGTGGAACAGAGCCGGGAGGTTGGTGATCTCGATCTCCGGTCGCTTGGCCGCGAGCGTCAGTGCCACGGAGAAGAAGCGCGAGTGCGGGTTGTCCATGTCGTGGTGGTTGTCGCGGCGGCGGTCTGCGGACCCGAAGCGTGTGTAGAACGAACCCGGAGCTGTGAGGCCGTCCGCCAGATCTGCGAGGGCCTTGTGGCTGCCCTTCTTGGGTGACTGTGAGAGACCTGCGTAGATGAACAGGCGGAAGGACCCGTTGAAGGGGATCTCGTTCTCCAGGTGCACCACGTTCGCGTCGACCACCCGCGTCACGTTCGAGGGTGGCATGATCCGGCCTGGGCGAAGTTTGGGCGAGTCCGTGATCACCAGCGGGTGCTGGAACGGGTGGTCGCCCGAGTGGTTGAGGATGTTGGGGTTGTACGCGACCCCAAAGCCAGAGGTGAACTCGCAGTTGGCCTTGAACATCTCGACGAACTCGTTCTTGGTTTCGGCGTCGTTCGTGTGCTTGTGGGCGTCGTTGACCTCCGACGCGGTAGGCTGTCGCTGCGAGAACAGCGCAGCGTATTTGTTGTCAAAATTCAGCAACGTCTCGGCGATGAATTTGCGTTCCACTTCGTACGTGGACAGGACGTCGCGGGACGCGAAGCCAGACTCCACCAGGTGCATCTTCCACGCAAAGTTGACGGCGTCGTGGAATGCCGTGTTCATGCCTTGTCCAGCCTTGGGCGAGTGTGTGTGGCAGACATCACCGCCCATGAACACTCGGTGGTCGAGAGTGTACTTATCGGCGATGCCTTGTCCGATCGGGTAGACTGAATACCATTCCACGCGCTCCCAGTTGCAGTAGTAAGGTTGGAAGATTTTTTTCGCGGCTTCTTGAACCTCTTCCACCGTGGCAGTCTTTCGAGGATTGAAATCGGGGTCGGTCGAGCTGGCGATCTGGATGTATAGCCTCACCATGTTGTTTTCGCGCGGGATGACCATGATGCTGCCGTGATCGGAGTGAATCGTGCACTTCATCTTGATGTCTGGGAAGTTTGTGCGAACCACGCCGTCCATCACACCCCAAACATGCGAAATGGGATCCTTGTGCCGGATCTGGACACCCAGCTTCTCACGCACGAAGCTCCTGGCGCCTTCACCGCTGAACAGGTACTTGGCCCGCACGGTCTCGGTGACGTTGCTGTCCAAGTTCTTCAGATCCACTTGAACGGGATATTTGGGGTTCACATGGTTGGTTTCGAACCCAGTGATGGTCCAAGGTCTCGTCAGCGTCGTTCCATTCTTCTCAACGTCCTCGATGAGGACGCGTTCAATCAATCCCTGGTGAAGGAGAGCGGTGAACGGATATCTGGCATCCAGAAAGTCGGGACAGCTGGCCCACGTCCCAGTGCGCAAGATCTTGCCACCAGGCGCGGGATCCCAGAAAGCCACTTCGAACACTCTTGCGGGATCGTAGGCCATGATCTTTCTCTTCAGGCCCATGTTTTGTAGGATCTCAAGTGATCGCGGCTGGATGCCGTCTGCTCGTCCCGTTGCCGTTGGGACCGGACGGTTGTCGATGTGTCTGACTTTATAACCCCATCTCGACAGTGACACCGAAAGCAATAGACCCACTGGGCCAGCGCCAACAATTACAATATCGTACAAGGGTATTTGAGAATTCATCTTGGATGGCGTTTCAGCAAAATGATACTAGAAAGACAAAAACTGGCTCTGATTGTGGGCAGAGAAGAGAGCGGATACAGGAGACCAGCCAGCTTTTATGGAGGAGGCTCGAGGGCTGAGAGGGACGATAAGAGTGAAAGCTCTGGGGAGGGAACCGTGAGGATGCAGATATATGGGGAAAGGACGAGGAAGGGATACCACGCTCGGATCTGAATCATGGCAGATGGCTAGGTGTATGTGCCCGGTCTCAAGGTCAGCGACCAAGGCATCCGAACCAGAGACAGTCACCGAACCCATTTGCCGCTCAGGCCGGGGCATGCTGGGCAGTGGGCGGCGGTCATCATTGGAGGGAACCCTAGGGTGGTGTTATTCCGCGCAGCCCCAAGGTCCCCCACCCTCATCAAGCAATCGAATGCGGACAAGCCGGAAACACAGACGCCCATTATTGCCATCGAAGGCGAGCGTGGAGGAGTCGTCTCGCGGCCTCGGCCGTGGTCGAGGAGGATGATGGGAGACCGGGCAACACCCCGCAAGTCGGATAACAACCACGGCAATCGAGGGGGTCACGTGCCAACTCCAGAATGCCCAGCCTTGTGCCATCCGGAAAGCGTAAGGCTCCTTGGCATGTTGCAGTCTCTTTCAACCTCATGGCAAACAAATCGTACTCGCTGCCATCTCTCCTCTATCCCTCAAGCATTGGTGATTGCTCGCAGAGAGACAAAGAAAGAATTGACGGTAAAGCCATGATGGAGTCTGCTGTCGTGGATATGGGTACGCTGTCACAAGCCCACGTTGAGCAGCAGCGCCTGAGCTGCCATCCCGAGAGTCTGCTGGTTACAGGGCTGCAAACTGCCAGTGCTGGGTCCTGAGTCGCTCTCATGGGGGCGTGACTTGTGGCCGGTGGGTATATCTGCCTGATGATGGGACTCATCTCTTCAACTCCGCCGGAAGCTCTCAAAGGGCCGTCTATTTGTTGACGCTTCTTTGAAGCCTCCGCATGAGTCTTGGTGCGTTGGTTGAGCTCCATGTCTCTTCTGGCTGCAATGCTTGGTCCAGTAGAGGATAGCAAGCATCCAGACAATGCTATCACAATGTTCTCGTTGGAACCAGTGCCGGAACCGGCGGATAGTTGATCCGGTATGCGCTTGGCGGACATCAATGTGAGTGATCGCACCCAGACAAGAGAGGCAGCAGCAACCTCCCACGACGAATTCCTCTCAGCGCACTTTTCGCAGTCCATACAGACCTCTTCCGCGAAGTTCTCTCTCTGGTCGGAGACGACAAGCTGTCTCTCTTCTTCCTCGCCTCTGCAAAGCCCGCCGATTTCTGCCCCGTCAGCTTCTGTTGAGCACCCTTGTCTTGTCAGCCTTGCTTCCTGTCCTGAAAGTGTTTGCACTGTTTCACCCACCTCATTGTCACGCCTCGCACTTTTCTTTCTGGCACAATGCCCGACATCGCCCACCGACGCGTCCTGGACGCCGTCATCCCCTCCCCCCTTTTGAACAACTCGAATCGAGTCGAAGACCTGGGCTGTTTCGATGAAGAATCTTGCCGATATTTCCTGCGGGAAGTCGGCGAACGCGTCGTGCAAACCTACCCGTTCTCCTTTGGCATGGAAGAAGTGTACAGCCTGATCCTCGAGCGATATGGGTATGCTGGACTTCCAGATGCAACAAGCGTTCTCCAAGACCTTCTTGAAGACGAAGGAACCGCAGCCGGCTTTGGCGATGACGGAGACATCTGGCGCTCATGGAGACACAGCTGGAGACATCGAAATGTAAGTCGTCCATCCAAGCCTCGCAGCCAGCCAGTTGGGCAGATGCTGATAGAAACCACAGGATGACTCTCTGAACCCTTTCATCCCAAAAGTCGGCAGCTTCGTCTTGCAACACCCGACCCTATCCCACATTCGACGCCTCAAGGCTCGGAACTTCCTTCGAAAAGCTGATGCTGAGGCCATAGCCAGACGCGATCAGAGAGCCAGCTCACAGCGAAAGAGAACTCCACTAGGAGAGATCTCACCAAACCAGAACACACCTAATCCAGAGTCTCCTGATACAAGCTCCACCACAGTCAAAGCGACTGAAGATGACGGGTCGTATCAACTTCCTGCCACAACTTACTCCCATCAGAGAACCAGAGCGTTGCTGGCGACGGAGAATGGATCGCCATCATCAGCGGTTGCAAGAGGTCAGCGACCAAGCATTGCCAGAGAATTGCACGACTCGCACAGAGCCTCTTGCGCATCTTCTCAACAAGAGCTCACGGAGGTTAGAGCCTCAACTGCAGAATCCGGCATTGATCCGTCGCTCTTGATTTCATTCGAGATGCTCTCACCAGGCTGGTCGTCAACCCCAGAACAAGAGCCCAGCTTGAGGGGTGGCCAAGGAGACATCTTTACACTTCAACAGACTGGCTCATCGCGTCCTCTTGCTCTCATGCCTCATAGTCAGGTACTCTCGGGACCATCACCGTTGTCACTAGCCTTGTCCTCTCCAACGCGTGTCGCATCTTCTGCAACTGCGCCAACGTTGGTTGAAGGGTCTCAGATCTCTGGTGACGTCCTAGGTGGTGTCAAGAAGGTTGAATGTTCGTCCAAGGAAGGAAACCGTGGCTTGGAACAAGAGAAGTTAGCAGAGAAGTTAGCAGAGAAGCCACGTGAGATTTTCAGGAGTCCACCATCCTTTGCTCGATTGCCTGCTTCGGAGCCGAGCAGAAGAAGACGTGCGCTCAACAGACAGGCTATTGCGATCGATGGTGAGATATACCATCCACGGAGCCGCAAGAGACTCTCGCACAACGGTTTCCCAGTTGATGAGGAAGGAAGCTCCGAAGAGCGCAAGGTCACACCAGGGCGGCGTAGCTGGACACCGGTCTGGCAGAGACGCGACTCGCTCAACCGATGGCTTCAGTCTATGCGAAACGTGTTCCGATCCGACTCGAATAACAGCCAAGACTTGCAATCCAGACGTTCAGCCTCGCACAAGTCTCAACTTGCGGCCCCCGAGTTGCCTGTCTCTCAACCCTGTCCTACTCCTGACAGCACATATCCAACCACTGAGGAATCGCGATCTTCATATCCACTGGGACTTGACGGTACCTTTGACAGACGACCCTTCACCTCTCCAGCCAGAATGGATTGCAACAAGCCTTTGCCGCTAAGTCCTGACGAGATCATGCGATCTCGGTCCAGCCAACCTCGACTGGCAGCCCGCGCCCGAGGAATCCCATCACACGAACAATATCGCGCTGCACCTACCCTTGCTTCTTCGCAGAGTACCGGAGCTCTCGCTGCTGCAAACGCCCCACGTGGTTCTCTGAATCCTCGTGTTTCTTCCCGGCCAGAGGTTCCTGTCAGACACTTGCTGCCAGCGGGTGAAACCGTCCACGCGCCTTGGGCACCGGCAACTGAACCTACAAGATCGCCCCAACAACAGCCGCCACCGCTGTCGTAAGCCATCACATCTCACTTTGTAGATGTCTACTAAGGTTCAACAGAGCCATCACATATTCTAGCATTGCCAGAAGGAACCCTTTCGAGAGCATTCCCAACACCCCCATCGAGCACCCCGGCCCCTCAGCCCCATCCTCAGACCCTCTTCGAGCAATTCGCGACTTGCAGCTATCGGCGAGTGAAGGAAACAAACAAGATCTTGGGATTGGCCCGGAAAGTGGCGCTGGCAGCTTCTCACCACCAATTCCAATCACAAACAGACGTTATGAAGCCGGATCTGCGGACGTACGGACTCTCACACCAGTCAATAAACTTCCAACCGTCAGACGCAGCAAATCTCACGACGTCAATATTACAACTCCATCACCAGTGCCTGGAAAACAAAAGACCAGTCTCAACAAATTCGGAGACTTCTTGAAAAACTCATTCTTGGTATGCCTTCACGCTCAACTCCAACTTCAATAGACATGGGTACTGACTGAGCATAGTTCAAACCCCTCGCAAATGCAGAGAAGCTCGCCAAGCGGGCCAAAGAAGAAGCCACCGAGCCACGACCTGTTATTGTACTCGATCCTGGAACCCAAGCACGCATCCTGGTAGACCTGGAGCTCTTCATCATCACAACTGCAAACGACTTCCTTATCAAGGAAGCCAATGCCTCTCGCCTCTCACCTGAGATTGTTATGCGTTTCCAGCGCGACTGGGAAAGCCGTGGCGGCGTTCCTGTCGTCGAGTTTCTGTACGACACCATGACTCAGTTTCGTCTCATTATGGCCAACTATCGCACTGTCGCGTTCTGCGGAGAATTTTCCACAAATGTCCACGCCCGCGAGTCCGCCATTCGCGTCTGGGGAAATATTGCTCGCAGTGTTTCTGTCTACTCCCTCTGTCGACACGACGAGAGCCTCCGACGCAACGTCTACGAGCTGACCAGTGTCCTCGAAATGCTTGGCGCCGGCCAGAAGACTCTGCGCGCCCTGAGGGATCTTCAGCGCAAGACTTCGAAGAAGATCCTCGACCGAGGGGTACTCCTCGCCGACCAACGGCGGGAGTTGGGGCCTTTTTCCTCCGGTGGGGGTGGTCTCTACCATGAGAGAGACATCAGTCTCTCTTCCTCTTCGGAGGAGTTTGAAGGGATCGAGGGCGTCATCGCCAACATGCCAATGCCGGAGTACCCCTCCCCTTAAGGGGGGTACTCGTGGCGGGAGCATGTTGGTGTAGGCGTCCTCTGAAGGAGGAAGGAGGGCTCCTCGGTTCGACGGGTGAGCGAGAGGGGGTGTTGTTTTCTTGTTTTTGTCCGAGTTGATCCTTGTGCTGCCTACGGGCGGCACCGCCATTTTGAAATGGCACAGGATCAGAGATTTTTTTCGAGTCTTTTTTTGCTTTAAAGAAAAAGACAAATACAAATGTATGCGTTGGAAACAAAATTCCTTTCGGTTCGCTCCTCCGCTCCATCGACAGAGGCCTTTTCGAACACCGCTGCCGACCGTCTCTTCAATCATCGATGGCATATGGTCATCCATATGACACTGACGTACGCTTGCCCCTTGAACACCACCTAATGCTATGCCCATTGTCACTGTCGCCCTCTCCCTTCGTGAATCGTTACAAGCCGTGCCCGCTGGAACCGCATCTTTGTCGTCTCGTCGGCCTTTGTTCCAAACATCTCAACGCCCCCATCACCATCGCCATCGTCCTCTTCTCAGTCCTGGATCTGCCAGCTGAGCGAGCCAGCAATAGCGATGTACATTCTTGGTTATACACGAATCGGACCATGGAGGGAGGGAACCTCCTTTCCAAACACCCCATGGCGCTGGGTTGTGTGACCCCTGACCCGTGTCTTTGTCCGTGTCCGTGTGCTCGTGTCCCCCGTTTTCCGCCTTTTCACCGGAACCTCTACAGTACATCGTGCTGGTCGCTCGTCTTTCTTTAGGTGCTCTTGTTTGTTTGTTGGGTTGGTAAGGGCCAGGGCTTGGATTGTAGTCTACCTAGGTAAGGTACACCTTGGCTTGTTGTCTTGTCGTTCTACATCTGTTTTGTACCCTCAGAGGTTTAATAGCATCGCTGTTCCTGCCGTGGCCGTCTGTACGCAAGATCCGAGGCAGAACAGGAATCGAACAGATGCGGGCAAGTGATAAGGGCACAGGGCGGAGTCAACAGGTGAGCAGAGCTTTTGGAAGCCCGGGAAAGATATGATGATTTTGACTGTCAGGGAACTTGGGCTCCGGCGTCATCGTTTTGCATTTTCATCTAGCACTCAACTTATTTGATCTTTCAAACAACTATTCTACCCCCATTTCGGGCTGCGGAACAGGCACGAGTTCATAAGTACTATGAGAAGCCCGTGAACTCCGCGGGGTCCAAACCCGACGCATCCTCAAAATCCACGAACCCACAAAGCGTGACGAGACCTGTATAGCACCTCACACACTCTGCGACCAGGGGTCGAAGGTTCTCGTCGACTTTCCCATTCACGCCCGCTTGCTTCTTGAACACGCCGACCATGTTGATCCGGTAGTCTGTCAAAAACGTGCGCGCCTGGAACTGGATCTGCTCGTTTTGGATTCCTCGCGAGAGGAAGGTCGAGAGGAGCACGCGGAGGGTGGACGAGAGCAGCACGTAGTAGGTGTGTAGCGCTGAGACAATCGATTCGGCCATGACAGTTTGGGAGAACGATGGGTCGGTGTCGTCGGAAGGAATTGAGATGCCCAGATCTGGGTCTGCGCGAAAGAGGAGCGAATCGCGGATTGCCGGTAGTAGCCCGGCATCGAGGAGAGCCCCGGCACCATCCCGAGTGCGTGAGATTTGAAGGAGGAGCAGCATGCGCGATTCGAAGATGGAGAGCAGATGTTGTCGATCTAGACGGTCACAATTAGCCTCACCGGAGCAAAAGAGTAAGTTGATGGGTGTGGAAGCTTGTGAGACTTACGGGCTGGTTCAGAGCTTTGGAACTCTGAGGCAACATGTTTCAGCGGTTCAATCAGGATTTCAAGGACATTGGCCTTGACGAGAGAACTGAGGATGAACGGCGAATTCTCTGTCCGTGCAAGAGAAGTGAGCAGCGCCAGGAGATTGAGTGCATTCACCCGACAGGCGTCCACACCGTCCTCAGCATCGTCGCACAGGATTTGCACGAGACGCTGGCTGGCTGACCGGATGCAGTCCATACTATTGCGTCGGGCTTTCGAATCGACGTTCGAGACTGCGTCGTTCGACGAGGCGATGCGCGTCAGGTACTGAGAGCATATGCTGTAAAATATCGTCCGAAGATTCGTGTTTGAACTGGACGCCGGGATGCCGTCGATTGAGGCTCGGAAGAGCTGGAAGAGTTTGTCCGTAATAATGTTATCCAGATTGGTGTTTGTCGCCGCAGTTCCAGCGAGTGAAAACAGCAGGGCATCGGCGGCTCTCGCAAGCTCCATGACATCCTCCGACTCATCCATGATGAATACATCGAGTTTGGGGAGCATAATCTGGAGCATGTGCAGAATGAATTGCAATTTCGCCGGAGGATCCATGGGACAGCATTCGATCACCGCTATCACCATGTCCACATATTCACGTAGAGCGTCTCGTCTGGCGGTGTGGGCGATTATCCAGCGATTCCGAGCTTCCATCGTAGCGAGAATAGCATCGGCTTCCTCAATGAGGTTCTGCTCATCAACTTTATTAGCGCTAGGCAAGGGCGCCTGTTTTTGGACGATGTCGGTGCGATAGGCGTTGAGATACTCGCGCAGGAGCTTGATATCGTAAATGCCAGGGGCCTTCTCTGATGATTCGGTCAAATGAGTATCGAAGTCAACACCCACAAAGAATTGTGGGTCGAGCTCGAACGATGCGGATAGATCAAGCTCAAGGAAGTCGAAAAAGGCGAACACATCAGGATTGGTGATGATGGTGCCATCGACGTCGAGGGTCTTCCCCTGCAAAGTGGAAAGAGATTGCCGGAGGATGGTAGCAAGTCCTTCACTCGAAGCAGCCCTCAACTCGGTGGCAGTGTAGTTGTACAAACAAGATCGAAAGGCCAGGAATTCGGCGAGAGCTTCTGCAGACGTGGTGTACCAAAAGGCTGGTTGACGCACGTTATTACCATCCCAGAGTGTTTGCTGATAAACGATCGGCTGGCTCAGATACTGAGACTGCAGGAACTGAAGTCTTCGGAGCTGGCCAACGACGATGTTTGTTGACAACGGGGCTGACCAGAGGAATCTCAAAGCACGCAAGGTTGCGGCTTTGATGTGGATCAGCCAGGATGCCATGATGCCGTTCTCGTCGTCAGGATAATTTTGCACCAGATCGATGAGGGAGTTGAAGACTGAAGTCCCAGAGTCCAATGAAGCAGAGATGGTCAGTCGTTCACCTAATCGTCTGAATCCTAGGAGAAGATGAGCGAGATTGGGCAGCTCCGGCTGGGTTTCGAGGCATGCGTTGAAAAAGGCGAGTATACCATCTTTGATGAGGTAGCTAATCGATGTAAAGCCATCCTCAAGCTCTCTGATATCCAGTCGTAGTCTTGAAGCCAGATTCGTGGCGATGGGTTCCAGTTCAAAGCCGGGATCCGGACCCAGCATATCGACAATTCTCCTTGTCCGGCCTCGAACGGCTTCTGCCGCAAGAAAATGGTTGTTGAGTTTGGGAGACGCTGAGAGCTTTTGCAGAAGAGCAAGAGCACGAAGCGCCAGCTCGGCATGGCCAGTGGCAGCAAAGTGACAGAGGCTAAGCACGACCTCTGGAGATGCAGCCACGCTGTCTTCAATCGAACTGACGCTTGATCGTGCAAGAGGGCCATCTTGTGGGACCTGAGACACGGCCAACGGCCTTACGATGTTAAAGTACGTAGGCTGTAGGTCAAGCACCCTGTTGACGATATCAATGGAGCGCTGGAGGCTCAACAGCAAGGGTGAATCGGGAAGACAGGCCTCCACGGTATCCGGAGAAACGCGCAGAGAGTCCATCAGCGCCTTGTTCATGTCGGAGCTCAAGATCCACTGCATCAGTCTCGCAAAAGGGCTGCGTTGAGCATAGGATGCCTGCATGGGCAGGTCCCGCAGAGCGTCACGCTGGGAGGCTGTGCGATCCAGCATTGCCACGTAATCCTCGTTGAATCCTTCCAGGCCGACCGCCACGAAATCAAGGCAATGGAAAGCCGCTATTGCTCTTTGAAGTTCATCGCTCATCTCTGGTATCCGCTTGACAAAGATCTGGCCGCAGACAAACTCAATGTATGCGCTGATGCCAGGCGTTCGGTAGGTAGATCCCAGATCCTTCGGAAAGGGAAGAAGGTCGGTTCCGAGACCAGTAGACGGGAGTGGAGCGACTAGGTCGCGTAAGAGAATGACAAAAGCGTCTGACTGGTCGAAGGAGACCGCGATAGAGCTGAGAGTGTTCTGTAAGTTGGTGGACAATGGCTTTGGAGGCGTGGGCGTTTTGTTCACAGTCGAGCGAACCATCTCGTGACCGTTGGCAGCCCAATCGTCAATGACTTGCCACATGATGGTCGCCGTCTGAACACTCTTATCCGTGAGAAGGGCATCCAAGGTAGCGAAGACACTCGCTCGCAGATAACTAGGGACGGGGCCTGAGCTCAGGAGCAGCAATGACTGTGGAAAGGTCGGCGTTGCTGTCGCAAGAATGTATTGGCGAGTGCCACTCGGTTGCCGGCTGAGGTGTGCCAGAAGACGGAGATAGCACGATAGCATGACCGGACTCTCTAGCTCGTTCATGTCCGTGGGAAGAACTTTTCGCACATTTGGTAGCTGAGATGTGGGCGCACGCTCGTGAACCTTCTGGGCGTAGAGCTCTAGTTCGGCAAACATTTGCTGATAGTTCATCGATGGATTGCGTCGGCCCCTCGTTGTGGTAGGCAGCGACTCGTCGAGCAGAAACTTATGGGCTGCTTCCGCACACTCCTGTTCTTCTGAAATGGAGCATAGAAGCTCGCAAAAGGCGCTCACACGCGGCACTGTTTGTCGCCGAGATGCCCACTGGAGAAATCCGTATAGGTTGCTGTCAGGATCCTCCCACCATTGCTCCGCAGCTTCAGGTCTCTGTTCGAATGCGAAGGAGATGAGCACAAGAAGGCATTCTAGATGGAGCTTGCTGATAGTGCCTGCTCGAGGAGTGAGTGGTAGGCCCTCTTGCATTGCCGTCAGTTGAATCAATCTTTGATCATCCTCTTCAGTTTTGAGTTTTCGAATTGAGTCGGGCATATTCGAAATGAACGCCTCGATGAAGTTCTCCAGAGATTCCATGTACTGCAGACGGAAATATGTTGATGTCTGGTCCCCTTCGAGTGTAAAGCCAGCGCTGTCGCTGAGAAGCAAGGCAACCAGTTCTTGTCTGGCAGGATGCCGCCACACGTCGGGGTTGGAACTGGTGCATATTGCGAGCATCAACTCCAAAGCATCCTCTTTCAATGCCGCATTCACCGCATTCGCTCTCTTGTCGGCACTCGCATCCTGCTCAGTCACGTCCCGAAATTGTCCACTGTACTCAACGGTCCACCACAGACTCAATACCGCTTGAAAGGGACGAATGGAAGCTGAAGATGGGTCTTGCGGCAAGGGGCCAAAAACAGCGTCGAGGGATGCAGTGCTCTCCCGAGATAGTTGGCTTCCTGGAGAAGCATATTGTCGGAATGCCGCCGAAAATGCCGGAAGGTAGTGGATGAGGGTAAAGTCCAATCGATTCCATCGGGCGATCACACTGTGCAGTTTCCGAAGGTCCTCTGAGTTGGTATAGTCGCCCCTGAACAGGTACGCAAGAATGCAGGCCAGAGCCTCGTGCTGCTTGAATAGGCTGTCCCTCTGAAACTCGAGCGTCGCGTAGAATTCGGGGCCCCGTGGTCCACCCAAGACCGCTTTGCTCTGCAGTGCGTCTGCAACCTTGGCTTGAAGTTTCTCGATGTCGTGCAGCGTGGTCAAGCACTTTTTGGCAAACACCGATCCGTTGCTGGAGACGCCTGAATCTATTTCCAACACGCTTGCAACTGTTGTTTCAAAGATTCTTCTCGTTCCTTCATCCGGCTCCAAGGTGAGCGACTGCTGAAAGGTAATTCGGAGGGCTTGGAGCAGAAGGTCTCTTCGGTTGTGGAAATTGCTGACAGCGTCTGTCACGAACGAGTCGTG
Source organism: Exophiala alcalophila (assembly GCA_001599775.1). Taxonomy (NCBI): domain Eukaryota; kingdom Fungi; phylum Ascomycota; class Eurotiomycetes; order Chaetothyriales; family Herpotrichiellaceae; genus Exophiala; species Exophiala alcalophila. Next base: position 4,797,917 of record BCHY01000002.1, read on the forward strand.
CGTGGAAGAGGAATCGCCCCGACTCTGGATGAGGAGTCGTCCGGCCTCAATTTCGTCAAGCTCCAGGGTGCTTGCAATAGCTCGGCTGATGTGTTTGAATTCGTCATTGACGGCGTACTCTTGGTCGCCGACAGTCAATTTCCCTGCGCAGGAGGCGTTAGGAAAACAACAGTATAAAGGACGGAGGGAGAGCATATACCATTATTGTAAGCATCCCGGTCGCCGGCTGTTGGAATGGGCTTGTCAAGGAGCCGTCTGAAGTCCTGGATGCTGGCCTCCAACTCCTGCCACAGCCGATCGATGTTCGCCAGGCGCGTTTCTGCGAAGGCAACAAGGTCGGCATGGAGCCCCTGTAGGCGCTCAAGGCTGTCCATGGTGTGAGCAACCCAGTAACGGCCTTGTGGAAGGGAAAACGCGTGTCTGGCCGGCGCGTCGTCGAGAAATGCTGGAAATTCTGCAAAAGACAGAGACGCCGCCTGCGCTTCCCAAAACGGCTAGCGGCGCCAAGCGACTGTACTTCGCCGTCGACCGCCGATTTCGCGTTCATCTCAGCATTGCACCAACAACAACGAACACACACGTGGACGTGCTCGAATGAAGAGTGAAGGTGTGCTCCCGGACCATGACTCTTGATCCGGACTCGCCTCTGGAGCTCGTTGGTCGGAGAGATGGCGGAGGTTAGCATCGGAGCTGCCATCGGTATGCGGAGCCTGCCCCGAGCGCCTCAGCCTTGTTCCCTACTGATGATATCTCCCAGCGAAGCTCGAGGCAGACACGCAACGCGCGCGCGGAGAAGGGCTCGAAGGTAAGTGCCGCCGTCTGACTTACCTTCTTTTTCTAACCTGTGATACTCAGACCTGAAGAATATCTTGCGACAAGGACGGGGCGCCTCCAAGATGTAAGTCTTGGGCCCCTCCCCCTCGCGCCTACGGATTACGGATTACTGATTCTGAGGTTGTAGCGATGCGTTTCCAGATGATGGCTTCCACAAGCTGTTCGAGCTGTTGTACAGGATTGTGTCCAAGGAGAAACCAGTCTTCCTTCGGGCCACCAAGCCAACGAGCAAAGGCAATGCCGCTTCCCGATTGGAAGTCGCCGCCGCTGCTCTGCGTCTGGCTGTAGAGGCCGGCGCCACCAAGATCAGATCCAAGACAGCTTTCTCTGTCTTGGACCATATCGTCGATATTCTTCCGAACGCAGATGGATCTTTATGTGAGCCACTCAAGAATGACTATCTCAAATCTTTCCGAACCCTCCTCGAGTTTCCGCCGCATGTTGAACATATGCGCCACAAGCAATGGCAAAACTACATAGACTTTGCTCTTGCTTGTATTTCAGTGGGCATCGAAGACAGCAGTGGAGGCAACAGTCCCTCAAGCAGCCTTGAGACAAGCATGGCGTCGAGAAACAGCCGTCAGTTGTCCGTTCGTCCCGGCCAGAAAAGCGGCCGAGTCAATGGGAAGGATGCTGTGTCTCACTCTGACGAGATTGTTTCGGCGTTGAAGCATTTGACATCGTTCGTGAGCGCTCCCATAATGTCTCGAGCTGCCGCTATTGCAGAAACGCTCCAAGAGTTCTTGGACATTGCTACCAGAGGGCACGAAACAGCCTTTGAGACGTTGAACAACGTCCTGTTCATCTCTCTGTCTGAAGATGTAGCCTTCACGCATGGCCTGATCTCAGCCTTGACTCCCCTCTTGCGCCGATTATGGTCTACCAGATCGACTCCTCTTCGAGAGCAGATGCTCATCACCCTATTCACATGCCGGTACCTCTTCCTCGCCCCAAGTCAATCGTGGCCATCGCTCGATTGTACGAAGTTGGAGCCTCTCTTAACAACTATGATGTCCGACTACTGTAACCGAAATGAGAGAGATATTTTGCACTTCGAGGACCTCCAACCAGTGCTCGCTGGGCAGATTAATCACCTTCAGCTTATGCAGTTTCAGCCAGTACGGAATTCGGGAAGAGCTTTGTCTAGCTGGCTAGCCTTGTCAGTCATGGCTTGTCTGATCCTGGGACTGAGTCAACAACCTCGTTCGGTAACTGATGCAGATCTCCCGCAAGAAGCTCCTCGGAAGCGACAGAAAGTGCAGTCTTACTTGGCAGACGTTCTGGAGCAGGTAGTGGAAGGGGTCGGGCAAGAGAAGCTGGTCGGGTTACAGATCATCATGTTTCTTTTTGATCAGCCGCTTCCTCTCGACCTCGAATGGACACGTGAGCTATCGCGATTGTTGCCCGATATCAATCACGAAGACAGCACCATCCAATCCTGGGTGTTTCTGGTGTTCGCACGGTATGTTTGGCCCCCAGATCGGCGGGATAGTCCTTTAACGCTCTCATAGATACGCACTGTCGGACGATGCTATGTCTCAAACCCCTCCCGATTTCTGGCTGCAGGTCTGGGAAGCGGCTCGAAGAGCGCTATCAGTCACATCCTCGGTGAGGGCCGCATCTTTTCTCTTGGATGTACTCCTGAGCAGAGGTGTTTTGGGGTCTACAATTCGGGGAAGCATTCTCGAGAGTACCCTATTTGGTGGAGGCGGAAATGGACCTAACAATCTCACGGATACATCTTTGATGCTGCTGACCACCGTCTTGCGTTCGAACGTCTTTGATAGCGACAGACAGTTCGAAACGTTTTGTGTGAAAGCAATCGGATGGCTGACCTTGCGATGGATCTTGCGTACGTACATCACTGTACTGCCTCCTCAATGTTCGCTGATCTTTCTCCAGCTTCGAACCTCGATCGTCTTCACAACTCGCACATTGTTTCTCACGCGAGACCAGAGTTACTCTACTCACTTTTGACCGCCGTTTGTGGAATTTCCCATCCAGCACCATCATACCAGGATTGGAGCCCAGCACATCCCCTTTTCGAGGCGTCACTCGTCGCGTCAGCCAATCTCGACTTTCTGAGCTATCTTCTCGCGCTGCCCCGTTCAAAATCTCGCACCGAGGAGCCCGCAAGCAGGAACTATCGCCAGCTGGATTCGTCCGCAGCCTCTCGAATGACTCGGTTAGTCATGGATTTTCTCGCGGGTCGTTTGAAGGATTTTCTTCAGTCATGGACCGCTATCTCCACAGATCGAGTTTCCAACATAGGGATTGATGTTGTGGAGATACTGGCCGTTGCATCGACTGTTTCTTCTGCGCTCTGGATCCTTTGCAATCAGTCGCCGGCAGACTCAAACGATCCGCCGCTCTGGTCCGAAAGTCGCAGTGTATTCCTCCAATTCGTGCTTGACCAGAAGAGCATTTACTCTCGCGACATGTCGGTCCGAGTCTGTGGCTGTATACTGACTCTCTGTTCGCACTTGTCACTGGCAGATGTCGACAATTATAACGAGGAATATCGATTTATCATAGAAGGCGGGTTGCAGCTTGCTCGCCACGCTATGGCATCGAAAAATGAAGATGATCCAGCAGACCTCGACTTCTTTGATGCCGATCCGTGGACCTCGCAAGCCTCTGAGAAGAGCCACTCCAGCACCGGCTTCGGCCTCAGTCGGCTTGCTCTACCGTTGTTCCGGGAGCCTTTATCTCTGCTGGCACAGTACAAAATTAGGTTGACATCAGCCCTTCAAATCGTCAAATCGCAAGGCGCTCTTGACCCTGCCGCAACTGCATTGGTCGTTGACGAGATGTTAATGCTGGATGCAGCTTCCTTGTTGGCTGCAAGGGGCGCAGTCGAAGACTTTTTGAATCTCAAGACGGGAATCACTCGTTCTGATGCGCACCGCCTTCTGAAGGCCCTAGGCCATCATTATCTCGAGAAGGAGCTCTTTGAGAGGTGCGAGGCTGCGTGGTGTTTCTGCTTGAGTGCCATGAACGCCTTGATAGAGATGTGGACAAACGAGGAAGAAGACGATGACCTTGGAACGGTTGCGTACGAAATTTACGAATGGTTTCTCAATACTGCCCTTGGAAAAGGCATTGCATCACCAAGAGTCCTCGCGGTCATGGCGGAAATGCTGGAGGCTTTGTTGAGAGCGAATGCTTCCTATGCGGGCGAGGACCTCCCATCTCCCAGGACGAGCCTGCTCAGACTTCTACAACAGAGCGACGTATCCAACAAGTATCGGTTGGCCGACAAGCTGTCTAGCATTTTCGAGAAGTTCGTTCTATCTCAGCACGAAGCAATCTTCGACGACATCGTCGAGAATTTGCCAACCGATCCAGACAACATAGAAGGAATTGTCGTGCGTCTGCACATTGTTGCTCACCTGGGAGCACGATGGCCCACAGTGTTGCGACAGGCTACGTACCATCTCTTTGAGACTGTCGCCAACGTACCATCGACAACGACTCTTGCCCACAGTTGCATTGTCAGAACTTGCAAGGTGCTCGGCTTGGGACGGCCAAGGCAGCTTTTCAATCTATTCGCTCCTCAGATCTTCTACACATGGCTAGCGAGGGAGAGTCTCTCTCATATACCGTTCCGGGCATTCGAGTATACTTCGCTGGAAGAGCTAGCTTTGGACAACATCAGTGAGCTCACAGGTCAGATTGCGCTTCGAGGTTTCAGTCACGCCGAAGAGCTTGCTCAATTGGTTGCAAAAGACTGGAGTTCTTTGCTCGCCGAGGGGTTTGCGTCTGCCGAAGCCTACACACTGTCCTCGGAAATCAGCTTGCCGAACCATGATCGTGTCTACGACGGATCGGAAAAGCTTGTCCGGAAGCAATTGGGTTCCGAGCTTTATCTGCAGTTGCTTCGGGCTTCGCTGCCTGACATCATTGCTCTGCTTGTCGTCTCCCTCCAGGATGACCGGGGCATCGAGAAGACTCTTTCGCAAAGTAGTCTCGCATCTTGGCAAGAGATGCACAGCTTTCCAAGTCAAACGCTACCACTGCCATATGCTCAGCAACCGTCATTTCGGGCCAAGTGCCTTCCTGAAGAGATCAAGTACGTCTGCGATCGGCTTGATCTTCGAGTCGAGGATGTGTGGACTCCCGCGCTTTTGACCCATGTCTACAGACAGCTGCTGGATAAGGCAAGGCCTGCACTTGGTCCTTTGCATATCTGCAGCATCATACGAAAGGTGCGGATAGTCATCGGTCTTGCAGGGCCGGTTGCTTTGGAAGGATACCCGCTGGAAATGATGCTTCACAACCTGAGACCATACCTCACCTTGTTTGATTGCGCCGAGGATACGATGGGCATCTATCGGTTTCTCTTGCGTCAAGGCATGTCATATCTGGCCTCTCGGCCTTCATTCATTGCAGGCCTTGGGGTCGCGATATTTGCCTCACTCACAGGCTTCATCACTTCTACCCAGGATAGCACGACCCAGGAAAGCCATTTCCTGTCGACCATCACGAAGGCACAAGAATTTCAAACCTTCCTAGGCCAGTTTCTGGAATCCTTGGGCCCGATTAATGCGACAGACGAAGCCCTTAGAACCTTCAAGCAGGTCGTACTGCATGCAAAAGCCATAAAACAATCAGGATCTAGCGCCAGAAGCACGAACGAAGGCAGTCTGCTGTATGCCCTGCTCGTGGACAGAAGCAGCGACAGTCCCCTTCTTGCAGAGATGCATTTCAATCTCTCGGTCGAGATATTATGCCGCGACTTTTGCATTTCATCTGACTTCCAAGACGACGTACTTGCAAATGACAATGATGCAGCGAAGTTTTCTCCTACATTGAGGTCCTTGCTCAGAAAAATCCGAGTAAGCCAGGCGTTCCGCATCTGGGCCGCTCAGGGAATCGGGCGAGGATATGTCATGCGCGGACTCTCTTTCAACATGGGCAGAGAAATGAAGACCGACTCAGCGGCAACCTTTGCAGATGACCAAGGCCTGAAAGCGGTATCCTCCTATACAAACATGGTGCGATATCTCTTTGACCTGCTGTGGAAGTCTGATTTTCCAGCATCCACATTCGCAGAGAAAACCCTTCAGCTCATTTCTAGTGCTCTCGACGAAACCACGGAACATTCTGTACTGGAGCCCAATTTCGACAAGACCATAATGGATGACCTGAGGTTCAAATACTTTCCATGTCCTCAGATTCCATCCTCGTCTTTCCTTGCCGTTGGAGAAGGCGCAAGTTTTGGGCGGGAACTAACCAGGACAGGGGCTGGATCCTCCGGGGTTGAATCATTGAAGTGGGCCGCAGAGCTCTTGACACAGATATCTGAAGCAGCCGCCAATGATCCGGTCCTGTGCTTCATAAAGCCACTCATAGCTGCAGTGCCGGAGTCTGTCGATATGCTGCTGGCTTATGCTGTCCATCTTGTACTCCTCAGCGAACTGGACGCCCACCAATCTTTCCGCGAGAGCTTGTCCCATGTCTTCTCCGATATCCTCCAGCCTGGCTCAAACTTTGCGAGCAATTCTCGTCAATTGGTGCTGAAGGTGCTGCTCTACCTTCGAAGATGCCACCTCCCGCGCGAGGCTCACATGGCGCAGCGAAATACCTGGCTGGAGATCGATTTTGGAGCTGCTGCAGCTGCAGCTAGTGGCTGCCAAATGTGGCACGACGCCCTCTTATTCCTCGAATTGTATTATTCGCAAGCTCAACTGCAAACCGGACGGGCTTCTCGGAGATCGTTGGCTATGACCGACGAAGTCCCTATCGAGATAGTCTCGAAAATCTACGAGAATGTCGATGATCCCGATTTTTTCTACGGCAAGCATCAAGATCTCGACCTGCAGTCCGTCATCAACAAAATGAGCCATGAAGGAGCAAGCCAGAAGTCGCTGTCCTTCCAGAGCGCCATTCTTGACTCTCACCTCAGAATGAATGAGCAAGATCAGACGCTGGGAGATATCGCAAGATCGACCGCAATCACTCTCAGTGTTGCCAATATGCAGGGCATCTCTGAAGCTGTGAACCAGTATTATGAAGGCTTCCAGAAATTGTCGTCAAGTGGAAAAGACTCGGCCCTCAATCAATGGGATCTTGCGCCTACAAACCAGGGTGCAACTTCTGATCACAGCATGGTGTCTCTATTTCGCCGCATGCATGATGTCTCAAACAAAGACGGTTTCATGCGGAATCTCGATCAGTCATTGCTTGTCTTGGGGAATGAGCTGGGCAGCGAGGTCATCGACAAGAGCCATGCGAGTACTCTGCTTTCCAGACTGGCTGTCCTTGCAGAGGCAAGACAAATCGTTTCCAGTACAACGACAGGGGGCCTTGACACAGTATGTGCTGCTATTTCGGCGAGGAATGAAAGGATCAAGCTTGCAGAGTAAGTGAAGCGCTCCATTTGATAGGCGTTTGCTAAACAACACAGATTCGAGAAAGTGTCACCCATACTGCTCGGAAGAGAGGCAGCATTTGCAGCGCTCCGGCACAATCATCATCTACAGTCGACATTCCACATGACCATCCAACAGGCTCTGCTCTATGAAATTCGAATGGCTCGTCAGTCCCTGGACATGGCATCAAAGCATGAAGCTTCACAGTTTTGTCTGAATCGTGCTATGTACCTATCTGAGCTCGACAAGTTGGCAACAAAGGTCGGATTGCCCGTCGATGCTGCCATCCAGTACGACCTTGCAAGAACGCTCTGGTCTCAAGACGAAGTATCAAGCTCCATCGGTATTCTGCAGAACCTGAGGACTCGCGGGGATTTCGAAGAACAGGCCATTACAGTCACTCGCGCCGACATCCTCACTAATCTGGGCCAGAAGGTAGCCGAGGCTCGCCTTGAAAAGCCAGACGAAATCATAGACAACTACTTGATGCCGGCATTCAAGGAGCTTCATGGACGTGGCACTGGCACCGAAGCCGGTCGTGTCTTCCACAATTTCGCTGCATTTTGCGACACCCAGCTTCAAGACACGGACAATCTCGACGACTTCACTCGAATCAGCAAGATCCGGGACCGCAAATTGCACGAGGTCCGTGATCTGGAAAAGATGTACAAGAACACCAGAGACGATAAACAGAGAATGCAGCTAAAGTCGCACCTAAATCGAGCCAAAAACTGGTTCAAGCTGGACGAGGAGGAGTGGCAGCGAGTTTCACAGAATCGAGAGAAGTTGATTCTCCAGTGCCTGGAGAACTATCTGCTGTCGATGAAAGCCTCTGATGAGTATCCTAACGACACCCTTCGCTTCCTGGCGCTGTGGCTCAATCAAGCAGAGAGCCCAACTGCCAACGCATCGGTCCGCAAACACATCAGCTCCGTCCCGAGTCTCAAATTTGCGCCGCTCGTTAACCAGCTGTCCTCCCGCCTGCTGGACACTAATGATGGGTTCCAGCAACTGCTCTTGGGCCTCATGTTCCGGATTTGCTCCGATCATCCCTACCACAGCCTGTACCAAGTCTTTGCCACGAGCAAGTATAAAGGCTCCAAGGGAGATGAGGTGGCTCACTCGCGGAGTGCGGCCGCGAGCAAGCTGGCGGATTTGGTGTCGAAGAAGAGCACATCATCGGCCATCTGGTTCGCTATTCACAATGCTAGCATCCAATTCCATCGCGTCGCACAGGACCGATTGTCGGATAAAGACCTGAAGACGGGTGCGAAGATTCCACTCCGCAAACTCGCATCAGGACAGAGATTGGAGCAGATGATGACCGAATCTAGCACCAAGATCCCACCACCGACCATGAACATCACCCTACGAGCGGATCGCAGTTACACGACGGTGCCCACGTTCAGCAAGTTCGATCCAATGATCTCCATCGCCGGTGGCGTCTCGGCACCGAAAATTGCAACCATGATCGCCTCAGACGGCTCTCGCCATAAGATGCTCCTGAAAGGTGGCAACGACGACCTTCGTCAAGATGCCATAATGGAGCAAGTATTTGAGCAAGTCTCGAACCTGTTGAAAGATCACCGCGCCACCAGACAACGCAATCTCGGCATCCGCACGTACAAAGTCATCCCCCTGACCACTAACTCGGGAATCATCGAATTCGTGAAAGACACGATCCCCTTGCACGAATACCTGCTTCCGGCCCATACGCGGTACTTTTCCAAGGACTACAAGCCGAACCGCTGTCGAAAGGAGATTGCGGACGCGCAGACCAAGCCGCTGCAGCAGCGCGTGCACGCCTACCGCAACGTGGTCGCCAATTTCCATCCAGTGATGCGTTTCTTCTTCATGGAACGCTTCCTCGACCCGGACGACTGGTTCGCGAAGCGCTTGAACTACAGCCGCTCAACTGCCGCAGTGAGCATCTTGGGCCACGTCCTCGGTCTGGGCGACCGACACGGTCACAATATCCTGCTGGACGAGCACTCTGGCGAGGTGGTGCACATCGACCTGGGCGTTGCGTTCGAGGCCGGGCGCGTCCTCCCCGTGCCCGAGGTGGTCCCCTTTCGACTGACGCGCGACCTGGTCGACGGGATGGGCTTGACGGGCGTCGAGGGCGTGTTCCGGCGCTGCTGCAACTTCACACTCGAGGCCCTCCGCCGCGACCAGGAGGCCATCATGACCATCCTCGACGTCCTGCGCTACGACCCGCTGTACTCATGGTCCATCTCCCCGCTGCGTCTGCAGAAGATGCAGGAGAACAACGAGCAAGCCGAGGCCGTCGCCTCCACCACCGCGTCGACGGCCACCCCACTCGCAGCCTCAGCCACAGCGGACGGTCCGGAGACAGCTGCTGCAGGCGTCGTCGCAGGGAGGAGGGAAGTCACCGACGAGCCGAGCGAGGCCGACCGCGCCCTGACCGTCGTGGCGAAGAAGCTGGGCAAGTCCCTCAGCGTCGAGGCCACGGTCAACGAACTCATCCGCCAGGCCACGGACGAGAGGAATCTGGCGGTTTTGTACTGTGGATGGGCGGCGTATGCATGAAAGGAAGTGGAAGTGATATCACGGGGGGGGAAAAATGCAACAGCGAAGGATCCGCTGCTTGGACAGCCGAACTTGCGGGAACTAGGTTGCTAAAGGAAATTGTTCTCGCCTGTGCAAAGCTCAAAATGACGAACTATGTATGATTAAGACGAATTCCCTTTTGTTTAGAAGTCTGAGGGATGGATGAGGGTTTTCATGTCAATTCAATATCTGATTTCGTATCCTCATTCAAGTACAGTACTAACTACAGAACGCTGTGTAAACACGCACACACACACACCAGCGTTGCCGCCTCCATGTTTTATCTGATAGCTTTACAGTTAGAGTACATACAGTACACATGAAAGATGTGACATAGATCCACGATCCAATGATACCCAAACATATGTATGGGGCCTTGTACAGCATATGATACAGTCCAGTCCAGTCCGGGAGGAGATTTCGGTATTTCCTTCACACTTCCCATCCGTCATTCGCCCATTGCCGGGTCCATTGAGGAGTCTTCTTCTCAGCCAGCCACGGCTTATGACTCGACGGACTTCCTTCGAAGGCTTTGTTGTACCCCAATGTCCACCGGTCCTCGACTTCCATGAGCATGGCCCGTTGAGGCTGGGCATGCGGAGGCACCGGGACTTTGGGTTTTGGCCGGCGGCCGCGAGGAAGACCGGAGCCTTTCGTGCCGCTTGTCTTGGGGCCTGTAGGAGACTTCGGCGAGTCGTCAGAGGAGGAATCTGTCTCGACCTCTTTGATGATGGACTTCAGCTCTTTGTCGTCGCCCGTGATCTGGGCTTTGATATAGGCAAGGTCATCCGACCCGTTCAAGGACGACATGACGCTTTCGCGTGGTGTGTATGGGTGGTTGTCCACCTCCAAAGTACCTTCTCTGGGCACAATGGTAGGATCCAAGAAAGCCTCTTCTCCCTTTGCGAGCAGTTGGTTGATGTCAAGACTCTCGCCGTGGGGAATCTTCTCAGGATGGCTGGGAGTCACGCAGTCCATATCAACCTCTTTGCGAAGGACGTGGTCGATGTCCACCGCCGAGAAAAATGCACAGGATTGTGGGAGGTCTTCGATGCCCATCTGCTGACTGAACATCGCGCGAGTCCACAAGTTGCTAATCTGAAGAGCGAGGGCGGCTCTATATCGGTCCTCACGCTTGACCAGATATCTGATTTCGTCATGCACGGTAATGGCCAGGCGTGCGTCGAGATTGAATCGCCTTGCCAAATAGTCCATGCTGACGATCAAGAGATGCAAATAATCCACACCTGAAGATTGAATCGCCCAGTTGATCCGGGAGGTCATGAATGAGCCTTGGTTGATGAATCTTCGCATCAGTGCTTCCGTGATGCCTGCCCCTAGAACCGGAGTACGGGGCCTCTCCTGTTCTGCAAATTCTTCCAGCTTGTTGAAGACAAAGGACTCTGTCCCTCCTCGCCAGAAGGTGCCATTTCCGAGGGCTTTTCGCCTCGTCCGAGTGCCTTTCGTCTCTTTGTAGAGCTTCGAGGCTATTTCGGCCGTCTGTTTCTCGGAAAGAGAAGGATTGAACTGCCGGAGGAGTGTAGCCGCGAACTTGAGGCCGGCGCCGTAGATACGCCCATAATTGAACACCTTGGCATCATTTCGCGAGATCCCGAGAATTTTCGCCGTCTTGGAATGGAGATCGGTTCCGGCGGCCTTTGTTCCTTCCAAGGTCATGAACCCAATGGCATTGCCTCCGTGTAGCTGAAATTGGGCATCGCCGACAAGAGAGGCAATCCAAAGTTCTTGACTGTCGACATCAGCACCTACGAAGCAGTATCCCTCCGGTGCTTTAATCATGGCCTTCAATTCTGAGCCCACTCGGTTTCCTTTGGCATTGGAAGCGGTAAGCCAGGTATTCTCCACCGCGCGGCGTGTGATCGTGCCCATTGGAATGATCTGAGGAAGGATGAACCCTTGTTCAGACTTGCCGGCCAGAGCAGGATCCCGGTCAGCCTCCTTGACGACCATCTGAGAGGTGATACGATCTCGTGCTGAGATCCAGTAGGAACACGATGCATTCATTTCCAGGGCCTCTCTTGCGAGAGGAAATTGCGATGATAAAGTGCCAGCCTCAAAGTATTGCAGGAAGCTCTTGGCAAGGGGAGAAGCGCACCGCGCAGTTGGGCCATCCTTGTGAGGAAGCTTGAAGTAGGTATGTTGGAGGTCGAATTTCAGCTTTGAGTTGGTCTCTTCAGACATGTCGCAGCTGACCACATTGCTCTGCTGGTATTTCCCAATGTCTCTATTAGGAACTCGGAAAGTCCATCCATGTACGTCAGACCAGACCAAAGGGAAGCCGTCCCATGAAAGTTTGAGCAATAAGGGAGCAATTCTCGTTCGCACCGTCAAGCCGATGGGCGATGTGTTGGAGGTGAAGAGGTCTCTGTACCAATTTGGCGCACCCGGTTTCTTTTGTCGAGCAACCGGGACTGGAGCCTCGCCCTTTTTCTTTGTCTTCTTGTATCTGATCTCTTGCCCTGACCAATCCAGCTGGCTTAGCCATGGATCGTTGTTGTACACGTCCGGTTGTTCTTTGACTTGTAGTGCAGCATCTGAGAGTAGTAAGAGCCTCTCTCCAACATCTTTCAGTCGCTGTTGATATGTTTCCTCGGCTTTTGACAGATATTCGTTCCAAGAATGGTCGACTGGGAGGATAACCGAGGACAAATGTCGCAGAGCACCAAAACTGACTGGGTGAGGGCAGGTTTCCAGGAAATTTGGGAAAACCTTTTGGAAGACTCGATGAGTAATGGCGACATCTGCGGCGCAGTAATCCAGCAGTTCCTCGATCCGCTCACGGATACCTTCCCGATCCAGTTCGCCGAAGAAGTCTCTCTGGCTCTTGTCGATAGTGACACCACAGTGGAATTTCGCGACATCGCGCAATGAATTGATTGAACTTCTTCCAACCCACAGTTCCTCTTCTTCCTCGCTCAACATCTTACTCTCGAGCATTGTTTGAAGCTCGATCGAGTTGTGATCTCCCGACATCTTGTCTCTCAGATCCCTATTCTTCTGGTGTTTCATCCAGGTCGGCCGTTGCCTCGAGCACATGCCGTTGACAGCCACGTGTAGAGACATGGTGTCAATAAAAAAGTTTCGAGATTGGTTGATATCATACTCCTCCTTGACCCGCGCACGATCATACCCGACGTTGTGTCCCACAATGATGCGGGGTTTTGTTGGATCGCCCAGGGGCACAAGTTGTCTGGGATTGTCCGTCTCTCCGAGAAGATAAGGTGATATCCATGCATACCAAGCGGAAGGGCTAGCAGCGGTAGCCATGACTGCGAAGGGTGTCTCCTTCCACATTGTTTCCACATCGAAAGAAAGCATTGTCTCGTCCGGGGCCTCGACCTGCTCCGTCGTCATATCGGAGTTATATTTTGTCCATCCGCTTCTGATCACCCACTTTCGTGGTCTTTGTGGTGTATTTGCCCGCACGAACGTCCGGCCATAGGAGAGGTACGGCTCCGAAGCCTCGAGTCCCAGCTTCGTGAAATGTTCGTCGAGACTAGAACCGTGGATCGGAGGTACGTCCAGACCGATCGCGGGAGGGGTCCCCTGGTTCTTTCCCAACAATTCATGCCGTTGGAGATGGTCTTTGGACAGTTCAATCAGTTCGGGACGTGGTCGCGTGGCCCCCGCAGGGAAGATTTGTGTGTGAAGGTAGTCGCTCAATTGCTGGACCCCGATGTCGTTGTATCTTGCATTCGCATCCCGCGCGAGAGTGAGGGCTTGTCTGTCCTTTGAGGCCTTATCGGAGGGCTCAACGTCGGAAGCATAATGTCGTCGCAGGATGGCGGCCGCTCGATGGGCATATGGTTGGCGTATTCTGAACTTTTGAGAAGTTCTGATGTAGCCTCGCGCACATTGCGCCGGTGCAGGTGGCCACAGCATCAGTGCGATTGGGACTCTGCGTCAACTGGACATTGTTTGTACGGGAGGGGCCGAAGAATGCGACCACAACTCTCGACGTCGCACATTCAGGAGGCGTGATGAAAGTGACAGATGAGGAGGGCGAGACCAGGCAACAGACAGCCTCGGGCGATAAGAATTATATCTCCACGTGATTATGCACGTGACAAGGCTGCGATCACATCACGTGTCTCGATTTTCCAACCGAACTTTATCCAGCAGACAAAACACATCGAGAATCGAGGCATTCTCCTCGTCTTTAGCTGCTGGTACTGCACCTCCTGGAATCCAGCTTGGGCCAGGGGCAATCAATTATGGCTTTCAATGCCAAAAATCTTCACTATGACAAAAATGAACCTGCGTTCCTCCGCAAGCTGAGAGGAGACTATGGAGGTCTTGACGGAAGGCACAATGTCCAGATCGCCCGGCCAAAGAAAGACAGGCTGAAGACCGGAGATGACGATGAGGATGACCCATTAATTCTAGACGAGCAAGGTGAGCGTGTGGACAAAGCGGACTTCGAACGGAGGATGAGAGGGGATGACGAGGTTGAGAACCAGCCTGGCAGCGAGCCTGGTATCGATGGCAAGAACAGGGGCGAAGCGGAAGAGAATCACGGCGACAGACAGCAGGTTGCGGAGATTGGCACCGCGGCAGCTTCGAGGAAGAGAAAAGTTGGGAAAGTCGTGGGAGGCGAGGAAGCAGCTGAAGGAGAAGATCCAACTCCGATTCCAACGACACAGGAGAAGGAGGAAGATGCAGCTCGTCCAAAGAAAAAGAACCCTGCCGCACCAAAGAAGAAAGGCAAAAAGATCAAGCTGTCCTTCGACGACGCCGATGGTTGAAGAATCATTTGCAACCCTTCAATCGCTACCGGACTCATTTGCGCCGGCCATGGGGAGGGGGATCATCGAGACCAAGTCAGTCATCAGATAAAGAAAGGGAGCAAACCAGAGCCTCGATAAGAACTCAACTGGACAGCCCTGCAAACAGCTGCATCATAACCAGGTTGGGTTTGGAGCAGGAAACCTCACGAGGAATACGGCGCCACGTTCGACGACACAAGCGATTTCGTCGCCGGGATGCTCCGTTCTAAGTGAAAGAGGAGGCTATGATCAACATGCCAACTACCCCATCTCACGCATCATACGCCCAATCTCCCTCTTCGCGAACCTCTCCCTCTCTGCTTGGGACATCTCAGCGCCAGCTTCGCGAATCGCGACAACCCGTTCCATCAGACCCTGCAGCTGCTCGACCTGGCCATCTTCGTCCGGCGGGCCCGGATTGTGACTTCCTCGAGGAGCGCCCTCCTCGTCGTCCCCATCTTCTTGGTCCTCTTCGAGCATCGACAATTTCAACTCCATCATCTCACGCTGGAGCTCGGAATCGAGGCCGGAGAATCTTGCGCTGCTGAAGAGATTTGTCACGGGCACAGAAGAAGACGCAGCGTCTTCGTCCTCGTCAGCATCAAGCCAGTCGAGATCCTCTTCACCATGTTCTAGATCTGACGCAACAGACCAATCAATTCCCTCCAGAACCTCGATGACTCTCTGGATTCCCAGTTTCTCGCCGTACTCGTTTCTCACGTCGTCTCCCGACGCCTCTTGTTTCGCCTCTCCGTCCCATGTCACAAAATCCCATCCCAGGATACCTCTGTCCGACAAGCATACCTCACCAAAATCCTCTGCGGCAACCAGCAATTTATCCTGTTTGACAGTAGGCGACATTCCTTGAACTATAACCACCGAAGCGATGTCGCGTCCGTAGCTCTCGTCTTCGACAGCTTCCCGTAGTGCGTGCACCGCTTCCACCAGAGCAATGTAAGACTCCGGTATCGAGGAAGTCGGCAGCGAGGAGACCGGGAGGATCAAGACGATGCCACCGATGACGGCACGCACCTCTTCGGCTTCAGGCGAGAGCATCTGGTCCTTCCACTCTTCAAGCGTCGAGGATCCCGATTCCTCTGTTGGGTTCTCTGCCTCGCCATCCCTCGTCACTACCACTTCAGACAATAGCTCTGGCGTGTTTTCGCTTTGGGTTTCGGCCTTCGAAGCAGCCGGAAGTTCATCGCACCAAATACTGACGTCGGCACTGTAGTACTTCGTCCTCAAGCTCAGCGGTGGATGGGAAGTGTAGCCCGCGAAGGATGAGATCTCATCCGACGGTTTGGAACCTGTGATGGCTTCCAAGACAGCGCGAAATGGCGGGACGGATGCTGGTGATTCCGGGGATGGAGCGAGGATCAACAAGCGCAGAGATGAAGTCTTTGCTGATTCGAACGCCATGGTGCTCTTTGCTGGCTAAGTTGCGAGGAGGGATCTCTTCCGCCCAGCAAAATCATCATTCAGGCAACCATCATCGAGGCTTGGTTGCAACAACGGCGTGTTCCGGTTGTTCGTTGATTATGAGTGTCGTGGAGGAAGCGAACATCAAATGACTGGGAACGAACTGGAACTTGGAGATTCATGACATTACAAACGCTACATACCACTAACCCCGATCTAGATGAATCATTTGGTAGTTCGATTGTCCACCCAGATACCTGATCCATGGATGTCCTCCTTTCGCTTTACAGGTCTCTCTCTATTGGACTTTGGATCCATATCCCAAATAAGGTCACATCAGATAAAGAGGGCTGCAAAGACTACATAGCGGGATCGTAGCAGATGAAGACCTGGTAGTTTTCATTTCGTAGGCAACTGTTGGTATAGCCTTCTCAATCGCAAATTCCTATGGCGCTTCCAAGACTGATGGTTGCGCTAATGCTTCGTATCTCTCTCCTCGGATGCAAGTTCCTGAATTTTCGGCCTGGCGATGGGTGCAGAGGCATCGCGGCATTGCTCCTCGTCCGGCCTCGTTCTGTTTCCTATCACTCCGATCCCACCAGGGGCCCTCTTCATTTGAAACGCCTTCCTTCGAAAGAATTGATATCAAGGTTGTGCGGCTCGTCGAAACGGTGATGCTTTCAACCTATTTTGGTGCCCTAGAGACTCTTCCCAAGCAATCACTCTGCTCGACCTAGTTTCTCCTTCCAGCACGTGCCCGATTGACCGTGGCTCTTCCTCTTGCCAGACCGACACCGCGGCCTCTCGTGCCTCGGGATCGGAACATGGGTGCGTTTCGAAGCATATCGGGAACAATGATGAATCGGACGTGGCTGCCTCGGATGTAGACCTGGTCGAGATGCGACACTCGGCCGTCGCGCGCCGTGGCCGTGATGTCTTTGAGTTGAACGTTCATGTTGTCCTCGGCTGTAGAATGACCGTGTTAGACGTAATTCAATGAAAAGGATGGCGCGCCCCTTGCCAAAGATGTGGCAGAGGGCAATCTTCGCTTGGGGAAACAGAAGTCGTGGGTGCTCGTACCTTCAAGAAGCTTTCCGCGGTACACTTGACCGGAGGTGAGTTCTAGTGTGACAACATGGCCCTGCGCAGAGCCAGTCAGTCCATATCGCTTCACTTCAGAGCTTCGTATGCTGACCTGTGCCTCATTGAGCAGTTTAATGGGGATGCCGATTGTTGATGTGAGTTTGCCCATGTTGGGCGAATGTAGGATAGTCGGACTCGACTACAACCAGCAAAAGGTTCTCAAGGAGCGGAATGCGACACAGTGCGCAGCGATCGGAGACGTACTGGAGCGAGGGGAGGATGGTTGTCGTTCGGTCGAGGTTGTGGTTGTGGTTTGTTGCTGAAGTCAAGACTGCGCTGCGCGGCCCACGAAAAACCGCATTTTGCGAGGTTGAACAACGTGCATGAGTAAACTCCGCAATACCTCCGCATACAGATACGTACATTATTATGTACATTTATGTTTTTACACGCGACGACATCACCTGCACTCAGGCAGTGTACTACATACCATTCCACTCCTCCATCTCTCCAGACATCAATCTCATTTCTTGATATGCCACCCTTTTCCAATGTCCCAGCACTTCGCCTGGCTCTAGCATACGCCGTCCACGATCCGTCCTGTCTCCTCCCTCACAGGACAATCCCGACTCTCCTACCTCTTCCACTGCCAATCGGCCCTTGGCTGCCTTCCCTCGACAAAGAAGGCAAGAAACCTACAATCCGAGCGCTCGTCCTTGACAAAGACAACACTCTATGTCCGCCTGAGACCGCGAAGCTGCACCCGGCGTACGTGAACAAGATCGAGAAGATCAGAGAAAGCCCCGAATTTTCGCACAGCGCCCACAGCATCCTGATCGTCTCCAACACCGCAGGCAGCTCTTCTTCGGCCGAGCATGAAGCTGAGGCGAAGCAGTTGGAGCAGGAGCTTGGGATCCCCGTCCTAAGACAGCACCCAGACCGCAAAAAACCGCTTTGTGGACCCGACGTCCTGAAATACTTCCGCGATCATGGCGTCACGGAAGATCCCAAAGAGATCGTCGTTCTGGGGGACAGGCTGGCCACTGATGTGCTTCTGGCTCACGAAATGGGAAGCTGGAGTGTGTGGTGCAGACAAGGCTGGCGCAACCCTGAAATCCCCGGTCGAGACTATAGAGGGTTCTTCAGCAAGATGGAAACTCGATTCGAACGCATCATGACAGGCAGTCTAGGCAGGTCAGCTCCCTTGCCCAAAGCGGTGCTTTCGCCATAGGGGTTCGTGTGACTGCATTTCGGGTTGAACAACATTTGGTCTATCCGATCCACAACTCACAGATCTCCAGTCCTCGCTGGACCAAGACAACAGCCGGGCTCCGATTAGCACGTTGCATGTTGCCGCATCGCATCTGTGGCGCAAACATTGCCGCTGCCAACTCCCTGCGCAAGGTGGATCTGGTCATCTCAACACAGTGCCTATGTGCTTGAGAATGTGGTATTCGTCGGCCCAACCCCAGAGTCACGGTGCGTCACCTTGTCTTGAGGCCCTGGACAGGGTCTAGCCTTTGATGTGACGGACCTGGCGGGATGTGGAATCCTCACAGCAGGTCGGCGGCACCTTGGACTCCCTTCGCTGAATGGGAGATTAACCCATTGCAATTCTTGCGAGCCAATTTGACCGGCCAGTGTCGAATGTGGCCGGGCCGGTCTCTTTGGCCATATGACAGCTCTCAGAGGTGATCTCAGCAACGGGGTCAATGAGGCCGCTTCTCATGTCGGTCCTTCCAAAGATCGAAATGCGAGTCTCCTCTAAGCCGCGCTCAGGAGCATGAAAAGAGCACCTACGCAGAAGCCGATATTATCACTACTCGACTTCTCGACACGGCAGACTTGCTTCGGAATCATGGTGTCCGTCATGAACATGTACTAGGCAATAATGGCCTCGATAGCTCGGCTTTGCTAGTGGCATATGATATTGAAGCAAAAGAGAGATCTAAAAGTCTCAATACTATCTTCATGTCGGGCACATCTCCGCCAATCTTAATACAATGCTGCTCCGTTCTCTGCATCACTGTCACCCTCTGCATCGACATTCCCTGCGTCAGCGATGTCACCCCATGATTTCGATCCCGCCTTGGTACCCAAATCCCTGTCTCTTGGTCTTCTCTTCCTTGAGGTTGTGGTTTGCCTTTTCGTCCTCTTGTCCGGCGCTATCTCCTCCAGCGAGACTTTCCTTGTCTCTTGAACTTGCCAACGCTGCCAGGACCCTTGCCGTCGGAGGACAACCCCATGGCTAATCGGAGAAGAAAGCAAAGCATATGTTTTATATACCACGGACTTGGCCCATGGACCCATCGGTCGCTGTGGTTGACGCCGTTGACGCCCCTTCAAGAGCAGCCTAAGAGTCAGCGGCGATTGTGCCGGAGCAGGGGGGGAGGCGCATCGATTGTCCGCCCGTATCGCGAGAAACTCGGTGGACTGGAAGGTGTGTTGGCGGTCGACACAGCGAGAGTATGTGCCCTGCTCGGGGATTCAGGGGGAGACACTCGTCGACTTCAATCATGGCCATGGAGAGACAAGCGCGACATTGTCTTGATGGTTTCTCCACCGCCAGTAGCGCTCGAGGATGCCGCGGGACCCCCTTACATCAGGCCAAGGGTATCTAAAGCAAAAAGGTCAGCCTGGTTCGAAAGGAATGGATAAAACCAGCTCAATGTACGTACAGTCCAGTCCTGATCAACCTGGGTATATTCCTGGAGGCTGAGACGTCCGACGTCCACAAAAGATGAATGACGAGGCGACACCCCCGTTTCCCGCCCACTCCCGAAACCTCCCAAGGAGAAAGTAGTATCGCAGGGTCAGGCGTCATCATCGACCCCAGTGGGTACTGAAGATGACTCTGGAAACCAGCTTGGCCACATCATCCGTTGGCCTTTCGAACAGATGTAGTATCTTTATACATAAAAGGGAGAGATCTGCGTAGCCGTCGAGTAGATTAGATGGGACCGTCTGGGGAGGTAAAAACCAAAGCGAAGATGAAGTTGAGTTGGGTTTGGCTGAGATCCAGCTAATATATATATATTTCTCTGAAATGTGCTGGATGTTCACATTCTCTTTGAATACTGATTCACTAAATAGAAGAAGGCCAAAAGAGCCCCCGCCCCGGATAATGAATTTAATTTTAACTTCAATTCGATTCCATTCAATCAGATTCAATTCACTTGATGTTCAGGAACAACTTGAAAAAGGTACCTCAGGGTGAATGATTGTTTCCGGGCCAGCGATTTAAACGCCCTGGTGATCTATTCCCTTCCTTCCTTCCCCAAGAAAAGGGACAGGGGAATCGGAGGTTTGACTCTGAGATCCCATTCCTTCATTGTTCATGGAATCATACATCCCCCGACCGCAACTTGCAAGGCTGGCCAATCAGCGCTGTCTAATAGTGGTATTGTATTGCCCTGGACCGGGTTACGACTCATGGGTACCTACAGGGAAGGTAAGATATTGAGAGGCGCAATTGGACTCAATACGTCATCTCGTCCACCCTCCAGTATGCCTGCGTGAACAAGGACCACGTGTCGGACAGGATCGAAGAGTAGAAAGGAAAAAAGAAAGGAAAACAATAAGAAAAGGAAACGATCGACCGAGTCAATTAGAACCGAGATACCCATGAAAAGGAAATTTTGCATCTTTTCTTCCCTCCCGCTAAATCAGACAATTCAAAAACACCGTCCCGGTTCGTGCAATTTCCCGGCTAGAGCACCTCGCTGTTCCTGTTCCATCCCATTCCCTCCCACTCAAGGTGAGGAAATTCATTAAATCGCAAGTCAAGAGGTTCAGGTGTGTGGATGTGCCATATCGTGTGTGCTCTCGCCCGTTTCCTTCGTTGGATGTCGTAATAGTCGTCATGATGCTGCGTGTCGTTCGTTCTGTTGTGTGGTGTTCTGCGGGAAAAAACTCTCGAATCATTGCCGCATATGGCTGTGAGAATGATGCCAAACCCCGTTCCGCAAAATGCAAGAGCAGAGATGAAAAATGAAAAAGAAGAAACAAGAGAGCAGGCGCTGCTGAGCTCATGAGAGAAACCAACAAGGCCGTCTCCATCATCGCCCGTTTAGCCGGCCCAGCGGAACGTCCAAATCAGCCCGTTGAATCCTTTCTTCGGTACCAAGCGTTCTCCCCACAGGGCCGTCACAACTTGCTGGCACTTGTTTGCGGTCTCGAATAAACAAGCCCTGGGTGCTCCTGGTCGCAACTGTTTTGCCAGATCGGCCATCAGAGTGGTCAACATGTGACTCTTTTCTCCCGTCTTGTTCTTTGCCTTGGTCTCCTTGAGCTCGACATGACAATTGCTCTGGATTCGACGAATACTCCAAATTGCATTCGGCATATCTTCTCTCTCCGCGAACAATCGCAAGAGCATGATGTCCAGGCGGATATTCCATTCAGGGACGGGAGCTGCACACGGCAGCCGGAGTGCAAGAAGTCCACTTGTGATAGCAAGGTCTCGAGCTAACTGCTGATCGAGGCGAGTGGTTCTGGGAAGAGATTGCACCTTGGACCGGACTGGAGCCACTGATATCGCTGCGTTGGCATGTGAAGCGTCAACCAGGGAGGATTCATCGGGGTTCTCGCGGCTTTCTTCTGCGATGTTTGTTCGAGCGGGAGAACTGGTGGCGGAGGAACAGTCTTCGCTGACGTCCCTAATCTCAGCATCCAAAGCGTGGTTTATTTTGCCTGGCTCGCGGGCTGTCACTTCACGGCAAATCCGAGTTTCCGGAGAAGGATGTCGGCTACCCTTTGAATAAAGTTGCGCCAGTGAGCCGCTTCGAAGCTCGCAGAGTCGGAAGGCACTGACTGCGATGAGTTTGCAGACACGATTGATGCCATCCTTGCTTTTGGCAGAGACATCAACCAGTTTGCTGGTTCGAGTGCGAACAATACTCGAGGCTTCGTAGCACACGCGCTCAAACAACAACTCGGCACTCAGAAAATTCATTTGTTCGACGCATATCTCGGCTTGAAGGAGGACTTGTTCGAGATAGGAGCATACGGCTCGGTAGGTATGTAGATTTGGCTCAGCATTGCTGGCTGCCACATGTTTGGAAAGCTCATCGCGAATGGACTGTAGCCGGCTGTCTGCCGTCTTCGAGTCGTGGACTTGGACTTTGTCGACTGCTAGAAGGGCCGGAGAGGGAACATGGAAGCTGATCGAATTGATATGATTGTGAAGCCAGGGCAGAACGGCAAACTTGACAAAGCTGTCGGTCCGGTTGACATGGCGGTAACGTGGTTCGGCCGAGAGGGACAAATTGTATCGCATTCCCCGCGCAAAGGCACACTTGATCATGATCCACAGGGCATGCATAAAATCAGCCGAGTCTTTGTAGCTGCATATGTACAAAGGCGTGTGTGGCTTCGTGTTCTGTCCAGTAAAGAGCATGACTGGGTCAAACCTGGACAGGGCGGACTGAGGGTCATCACCGGGGGCGTTGATGAGGCGGATCGAGGGCAGAGGGCCCCAGACGGGGATGCCGTAGTTCTTCAATTTTGCCCCTACGCCCCTGATGCCAGACTGCAAGCCGACCACCTTGTTCTCCTTGTAAAGGACCGTCTTGCCTTCCCAGTAGAGCTTTTTGCACGTCATCAAGATGGCTGGATGGAGCGGACATGTGTTTATGACAGGCGGAGAGCCATCGATCTCTTGGCCGCCTTTGTGTTTGAACGGAGCAGCCTCGAGGATGCGACGCGGATTCAGGAAAAGGAGTTCCGAGATTGTACTCGGTGCCGGCCGGCGAGTGTGTGCCTTGCGGTTTCTGTCGATGCGGAGCAGATAGCGGAGAACTTTGAGGCGGAGTTCGACAGGAAGACGAAGCAATGGCGAGGGCTCTTGGTCTTCCTCAGAGACCTCATTCTCGATATCCTCCTCTTCACATTCGAAGATCAAGCGGAGGGTAACAACCTCCCGTGAAGGCAGAGGCATCTCTCGTGCATTGCGTGCTTGAGATCGACGGCTGGGCAGCGCAGGCAAGATGTCGGGGTGGTCCGCAACGACTCAGAGTCGGCTTGTCGAGTTTCACGAGTGAGATCGACGCATACTGCGGCTCCGTTCGGCGAGTGAGGCCTGTTTCACAGGAAGAGCAGTAGATCGGTCGGGTCAGTGAGAGAGGCGCCTTCAGATGAAGCGGCGGGCGGGGAACATATTCGGAGGGAGAGGATGGCAGCGAGACGGGAAACCAACGGGAAGAGAAGTAAGAATCTGGAAGAAAAGCTGTGGCAGAGATGGAAGGTGAGGTTACAGGAGAAATAAAGAGTGTGTGCTCTTCTACATTCACTTTGCAAAAGTGATGCTGATCGAAGCAACCAAATCGCGAGTACATGGAGGGTCTGGTTGCCCAACTGGACGATGAACCAGTGTCACGCAGTCCGGCGTCGGCGATACTCGCTCGTACTCGTACAAGTCTCATCGTAAGGGATGAGCTCATGCGCAGGCGGCTGGCTGCCTTAGTCAGCGCTCGAATTAGTCACGTGAGGGGAATCGCCATCGAGACGCCGATTGTACAGGACTACTCTAGAGCGCAGGAGAGAAGTCAGGCATGTAGGGGTGAAAGTCCCTGAGAGCATGGTGTATGTTGTGTGTTCAGCTTCGGGCTGCAGACTATCAACTCATCATCTGAGTGTCGAAGCCAGGCGCTTGACCTCCGCGGGCTTGCGCAGGTGCGTTGTGGACGTCTCCGATGCACTTCTCCTCCTTTCTGTCGTCAGAACTCGGTCTGGTATTACATAGACACTGCATCGTTGCTGGGGTGGAGGCAGCCCTCAGCCCTCGGACTCCTTCAGCTGGTATCCATGGCGTCGCCTCCAGCCTTTCTCTTGTCCTTGACCGAAACGACAAACTCATCCACAGCCATGGGCCAGGCGCCATCTTCTCTCCACCAAGCGAGGGACTCGCCGCCAGGTTCTCTGGTCTTCAGCACGAACTCGCCCACCATATTCCACAAGTCTTTGGTGACAGGTCTCTTGCTCTTCGTCTCGTAGTACTCACACCACAGATCTAACCAGTTGGTTGCAGCGGTGTTCCACTCGATTCCTCCCTTGCTGCCGCCGAAGAACATTTTCCAGAAATCGATCGCCGATTCCATGGGGACACTGCGCTGACTTTCGGGCTTGGCCAGCTTGAAGGCGTTGCGGTAGACTTGTTTGAAGTAGGCCGGGTCATTGGCAAGCTTCTTGCGGATCTTATCGACATACGAGGCTTGACGAGCTGTGGTGTCGTAGGGCTTCTCGGTGGTAGAAACGCTGCGCCAGCCAGAGACAAAGGTATCGCGATCGAATTCGCCGATAGAGGGGGATTGCAACAAATCGCAAATGGCCAGATGAGCAATCTCGTCCAGTTCGACCTTGATATCCGTGAGGTAGTTCTGAGCACCTTCGATGCCGATCTTGTCTGGCGCATCTTTGGCGTTGTCTATGAACTGTCAGTCGATTCCACCCACGCGTCAGGGAAAAAGAGGTCTGGCATACCGCGATACTGATCAAAGATTTTGTTCAGGCTTGTCTCAACCGGGGCCACTGACGTGGTATTCGAGCCGCTTCGGTAGAATCTGGGAGAAAAGACGTGTCAGCAACGCTTTTTGGCCCACTTGCGAATTAGGAACCCCGCGGACTTGGACTTGGAATTCATTCTGAAGGTTATTCTCAATCTTCTTTGCGGCGGTTGCATAGAAGTGCGATCGACGGCCGAGCCGGTAGCAGTGTTCATTCCGAAGGTTATTCTCGGTCCTCCTCGCGGCGGTTGCGTAGCAGTGCTATCGACGGCCGAGCCGGTAGCCGTTGAGACCGTCTCCGCACTGGTGGCGGGAAGCCTCCTAAACATAAGTACCACCCTGCCCTTCGTCTTCTCGGGGCCCTCCCATGTTTCGTCTGCCATGCGTTTCTTCGACATGGCGCGAGTAGGCTGATTGGAGGTCGGTCGGAGGAGGTGTATGTATGCTTTGGAGAATGGTGTCCGGTCGAGGAGGCGGTCACGAAGAAGGGAAGGGTTGGCCGAGTCAAAGTAACTGCCTTGACGGTGTGTCCTCAAATGTACTTGAACTTGAAATCCCAGCGTGGGAAGTTCTCTTGGCAGGAAGGTCCCTTGCGCAGACGCAGACGCAGACGGACGCAAGGAAGACGGCGGAAGGCAGCGGAAGATCGTGTTCACACTACTACCAGGTACCAGGTAGGTACATAGGTAGAGTACAGACAGTGGGAGTGACAGCATCGGCGCGGACGCTTCTACTGCTTTTGCACACTGTCCCCGGTTTGGCCATTCACCAAACAACCAACTGATGCGCTTCCACCATGTGTATTCTCACAACGTCGCGGTAGCCAGCAAGACATCACATCATCCACTCCGCAATGCAAGTTGAAGTCGTCCGCGAGCACAGCAATGGGCCAGAAGATGAAGAAAAGAGCCGACTTACGCATCAAGAGCCCGCTGGACGTCCCATTCATAGGATTTTAGAAACTGTCACAGGATCGTCAGCAGAGGGTCTTGAACGCAATTGCGTAACATACTCTCGCAGCGATGCTTTCTTTTGTCTGTGTAAAGCCGACAAACTGGGATATTGCCGTTCTCTGTGAAGAAGTGTGACTGGGCATATTGGGCTGATTTCGGGCCCGTTTTGGGCACCGGTAGGTTACACCACGGATTCCTCCAGCCAGTGGCTTGTTGGGAGCGGACCCCCTGAGCCGCGCGGGGTACAGTGGTACTGTTTTCTGGCAAACAGACAGGGGCGATAGAGAAGTCGATGTGGCTTGTGGCGCGACGAGGCTGTGGAGGGGAATCTTTGACTGACAGCGACTATGAGGCTCACGAAGCGTTCGTTGTTGATCAAATGTGAGTAAGCACCGCCAAGCGGGATGTCACAGCCACGAGATAGGCAAGTAAAGCGAGGATTGGAGCAGACTATCTAATCTTATCGCAAAACGTCAACGTCAGGGTCTACGGTACGAGTACAGTCACCGCCCAGTGCTGGGCTGCAGGCAACGATCAATCACGACTCACCATCTATCTGGTGATGCTCTGTCGATCTGCCCGGCTCATCCCGACCAAGAATATTCGTGATCTGGTCACTATCGCAATGAAGAAAAGACCAAGACGAGCCCAAGAGACAGCGCGGGGATGGCCAGGCACCGAGCCAGCTGAAGTCGAGGGGATGTGTGGAGCAGACGAGGCTGTGCTGGGGAGAGACGGGCTTTCTGCGCCACATGAGGTACATAGCCTTGCCTTAAGAGTACAAAGGATGAGTTGGTCCTGTACTACGAGTAGAAGGCACTGGCAGTGGCACCAGTGACCAGTGACTGCATTTTGCACAGCCCGATGCCCCTCTATACTCCCGGTTCCACCAGCTCGGGCCTTGTGTGCTCATTTGCTCACTGCACTGCGCGTGTTGGGCCAACCCGCGCTTGTTACTGGCAGCTGCGCCGTTGTTGTAGCCTGTAGCGTTCGCCTGTGAGTTTCACCTCATCATCCATCACCTCATTGCTGGCTTCGTCTTAAAAGGAACCTCGTCTGGCCAGTTCCTGCACCAGTCTCTCATCCCCTATTCTATTCTCCCAGCTTCCTCCCGTCGCTGCTCCAAGTCTCATCGTCTTCTCATCCGAACCCTTCTCAACTATGGGTGTAAGTGTCCTCCCTCTCCCCGTCTCCAGTCTCATCCCATCCCCCTGGACCCCTCGGCCTGCCCCGCACACAAGCACAACAGGACGGGACAGACACAAGACCAGTCTTGCTGATTGATGACGCGTATCCTTTAGCTTGCCTCCAAACTCGCCGCAGCAAACGCAGCTGCTGCAGCCTACCCAGGTGGCCCTCCCTTGCCTGGAGGTGCTCCTGGAGGCGCTCCTGGCGGCGGTCCTGGTGGTCCTGGAGCACCTGGAGGTGGAGGTGGATACGTAAGTCCAACTTCTCCCGCCCGCGCACACGCCCACAAGCCCGCGAGGCTTAAGCCTCTGCGCCTCTTCCCGCCCACGCCTACGAGCACAGGCTGCGGCAGGCGGCGATCCCTAATCATCAATTACGAACTGTGAAGTTTGAAATGATGCAAAATCCACAAGCACTGACGAGACTGTTACGCTTAATTATAGCCGGGCCCTGGCCAGCAGCAATATCAAGCATATCCAGGTGGCCCCCAAGCAAGCGGTCCCCCCAAGCCAGGTTCTTCGGTAAGCTCTCTTCCGCCGTTGTTGGCATTGCTAGTCACGTTTTCTTCGCTTCCTGTTCCTTGCACCTCCGGCGCAGTCTTGCGTCACCCTCCTCCCTCTTGTGCCCACCTCCCACCTCTTCCCACAACTCCCTCCACTGGTTCCAGCTGCAAACGACAACTGTTCCTTTCTCGAATCTCGAGATTCTGGTTTCGACTTGAGACCACCTTCGACTTCACATTTCACCCCGGCCTCATCCAGACTTGCAAGACATCATGAGCAAGTTCTCCAGGCTGTCGCAGGCCCAAGCGGGCGGAGGAGGACCCCCCGGTCCTCCGGCGCAACAACCACCATACCCCCAGCAGCCACCGTCTCCTTACAACAACCAACCCGCTGTCCCTCCACGGCCGAGCGCTTCCCCTCAGCCATACCAGCAGCCGCAGTGGCAGGCACCACAGCAGCAGCAACAACCGCCGCAGTATGGGCAACAGCTAGGTGTGCCGCCGCAAGGAGGGGGGTATCAATCGCCACAGCCACAACCAGCCTACACTTCGTATCAA
Source organism: Exophiala alcalophila (assembly GCA_001599775.1). Lineage (NCBI taxonomy): Eukaryota > Fungi > Ascomycota > Eurotiomycetes > Chaetothyriales > Herpotrichiellaceae > Exophiala > Exophiala alcalophila. Next base: position 4,825,688 of record BCHY01000002.1, read on the forward strand.
TCACAGTACCAGCAGCCGCCGCCGAATCAATATGGCCAGCAGCAATATGGCCAGCCCCCGCGACCAAACAGTGGATATGGATATGTTCGTGACAGCGCATTTTTGGCTCCTCATATTCGTCGCATTTGTTTGAAACACGTCACTAATACCTTTCACTATTAGGGCCCTCCTCCCGGTCAAGGCCAGCAAGCCCCCTATCCCAGCGGTCCTCCTCAGCAGCAGCAGCAATATGGAGGCGGTCCTCCCGGTGGACAACCTGCCCCGGTTGGGAACGCGTCCGCCTATAAGCAGCTCATGCAGGCTGCGATTCAAGAGAAGGGCCTCCAGAACTTCTACCAACCAGGCAATCTTGTCCTCGACCAGATCGCCAATCGCGCCTCCTCCCAAGTCGCGCAACTGGCTGCGGCATGGCGCATTCCCAACGAAATCGCATCCGACATTGTGAAGCTAGCCCTCTATGACATCATCCTCTACATCGACGACAGCGGCAGCATGCAGTTCGAAGAAAACGGAGAACGAATCGACGACCTGAAGCTGATATTGTCACGTGTCGCGTACGCCGCAGCCCTCTTTGACGACGATGGTATTCAGGTTCGCTTCATGAACTCGCCCGATCAGGGCAACAACATCCGCAGCGAGCAGCAAGTGAACGAGATGGTCGCACGCACTCGCTTCTCCGGTCTGACTCCCATGGGTCGCGAGCTGCAGAACAAAATCCTGGGGCCTCTAGTCCTCGAGCCCGCGCGGCGCGGAGCCTTGCGCAAGCCTGTCTTGGTCATCACCATCACAGATGGTCAGCCGACCGGTGAAAGCTCTGCAGATCTGGCCAAGATCATCGGCAGCGCATCGAGCGAATTGGCTAGAAATCCTCGATATGGCAAGGGAGCGGTGGCATTCCAATTCGCGCAGGTGGGCAATGATCTCAAGGCTCGAGAGTTCCTGAGCAAGCTGGACGAGGAGCCCGTGATCGGTGATATCATTGATTGCACATCCAGTACGTTCAGCCCTTCTGCCACCCTTTGATCTGGGAAAACTAACATGCCTTTTCCCTTACCAGATTATGAGGTCGAAGCTGACGAAATGTCCCGCGCGAACCCGCCCGTCCAACTGACGCCAGAACTGTGGCTGATCAAGCTCTTGCTTGGTGCCATCGATTCGAGCTACGATACACAGGACGAGAAATCCAACGCACGCCCTCCTCAGCAAGGCTACGGCGGCCCTCCGGGCGGGGGTTATGGTGGTCCACCGCCACAACAGGGCTATGGTGGCGGCCCCGGAGGCTACGGTCAACAGCCTCAACAAGGCGGATACGGTCAGCAGCAACAAGGCGGCTATGGACAACAACAACAACCTCAAGGCGGGTACGGTCAACAGGGAGGAGGGTACGGTCGACCGCCGCCAGGCGCACCGCAAGGAGGATACCCGCCGCAGGGACAGAATCAAGGCGGATACGGCGCACCTCCTCCTCCAAGATATTAAGCTCAACGAAGAGGCAATGGCTGTCGGCTTCGTCGTCCAGTGGAGAGCGGAAGAAGTTTGTGAGGATCATTCATGCGAAGTAGTCGAGCTGAGCATGCTACGTGGTGGCTTTCGACGCGGCAAAGTCTGGGAAGGCGAGTTTTTGGCTCGGCGCCCTCTACTTCACTTTTGAGCAATGGCAGGTTGTCCTAGCAAGCAAGACATGTTTCGACCTGAATGCTCTTTGTCTTTCACGCGGTAGATTCAGAACCACTGAGCGTGTCGTTCAGCGGGTCCCCCAAGGTTGACTACATACGTGCTGACCGCGATATCCCGTCTTCCCAGCGATGAGGTAGTGAATGAATTGAAGCATCGAATGAACAACAGCTGAGGCATGCGAAGACCAATCCAAAAAAGAAAAGGTGACTATTAAGGTCCAGCCATCTCCTGAAGGCTGAGGAGCATGCGGTGCCACAATTATCGATTTGAAGAGAAGAACCCCCGAACTTTCCAAAGTCCCTTCATGGTGATCTCGTCTTCACATTCCTCGAGTTGCTCCGTTCTCTTTGTTTTTCTCTCCCTCGAAAGGGACGAGAGACGGAAGAGAGAGGGATGAGGAATGCTCTCTCGAGTGTCTCCCCCTGCGCATATGCACATTCACCCTCCTTCTCCTTCTTGTTCTGGTTCTGCGACGGTGAGCGAAGTGGTAATTGTGGATTCAATCCAATGCAAAAATGCATTTCATTGCGGCGCTCGTATGAAATTTGTCGATACCTTATCTCTCACCGCATCGTGACTTACACGTCCACGTCCACGTACGAGGAGGCGTACAACAGGAATTTCAATCTCGTCCGCTCCTTGCAGCGAGGGACTGGGTTCATTCGAGACACCGCAGGGTGTAGGGTGTAAGCTCTAGCATCGTATCGCACTGTTTCTCTCCGTCGTCGGGCGTCGGGCGTCGGGCGTCGGGAGTCGGGAGCCCGGGGAGTAATTTTGAGGTGATGTTATAATTGAGACAGTGTGGATGAATGGCGGTGGAGCGAGCGAGCGAGCAGTGGCACAAGCACGAGCACAGGTCCTCGTAGATCCAAAAAGAAGCAAGCAGCAGAACGCACGGATGGGCGATCCTCCCGACATTCGTTTGGGAATTCGGTTTGGGCTTCTGTTGGACAGAACAGAATTACCTCAGGAGTGAGTAAGGGCAGGCTGTTCAGGCTATTCTTCCATCTTCCATCTTCTCGAAAGATCCCGTCCGGGACTCCGCTCTCTGTCCCCCAGAGTCCAGAGAGAGTTCAGCCTGAACTGAGCAGTTTATGCCGCATGTGATCTTTCTGTTCTCGTAAAGAGTAGGCTAGAGTATACTCGTAGGGTTTCAAAAACCCGCAAACTTTGTTCTCGAACATCAAAGGGAAAATCTTTCGCGGGATGAGCAAAATAGCATAACGTTCCCCAGGGCCCACGGACCGTTCGGGGATGCTATACTTGGGTACATGAGGGTTTCAGTGTTGCGGCGCGGTGCTCGGACCACATCTTGGAGGCGGGACGGCGCGAGAGCTGAGGTTACAGTGTAGCAGTGTAGGTGGTAGTTCGTAGCCTCGTACTCTCGATGTTAGAGTTATCCGGCAAGACGGGACAATGCGACATTGAGGCCCGGGGTTGGGTTTTGGATTGCTTGTCTTGTCGTCTCTGGTTTCAGATATTTTGGCTCATTTTCGTGGTTGAACTTCGGCGGCGGCGTCGTCGTCGGGGCCTGTGCTTGATTCACGCCGCCTTTGTCGTCGGTCTGGAATCTGGATTTGGTGGGGGCGGGAGTGGAACTGTGGAAGAGCATTGCCCTTTGGGAGTTGCAGGGATTTGTAGTGGCTGATAGACGACAGGGCAGAAGCGAGAGGCAGGGGGGAACAAGCGAACACGAGAGAATGCGATACTGCAGTCTGCAGTCTGCAGGAGTACCGGACACCGCAAAGAGGGCGCAGGCAAAAACATTTGCATGGGCAAAAGTCGTACAGTACATGCTCATCCGCTTACAGTACATGGAAGGCACGTAGAAGACTGTACATACCAGGTAGAGTTCGGAAGCCAGCACTCGTGACTCCAGATCGTATCCGTACTCGTAGGGCTGGAAACCAACGGAAAGGTACGGGGTACGGAGTACGGAGTACGGGCAGAGTGACGGTTGACCATTGTCCCCTTGCTACCTAGCCCTAGAGGAATGTACTTACACTTGGAATCTTGTCTGCTTGGCGGTGGAAGTGGGCAACTGGCAGAAGGAAAGTTGTGACGCTATGACGGTCTGATTGATGCTTTGACGGGTTGATCTGGGTGATACTGTACGAGTACTCACGTCTACAGGTACGTCTAGTTGCGCGTGGTAGAGTCAGACCACCGTCTCGGAGAGGAAAATGATGTTGGAGTCGCAGGCGGAGACAGAGTCCAGGCTTATCCGTGTGCTCACTGATCAGTGCTCATTGCAACTACCTTACTCGCTCGTGAAATTGGTGAGGCAGTGAAATGAAGCAATCTGCATTCGGGGTCCGTTCTAGAAGGAGTGCAGTGAGCAAGGCGGTGGGTGGGTGTCGAATGTCGGGTTCCGGGTGCCGGATGCCAGCCTCCAGGTGGCAGACAGGTACGAGTGGACTGGAGTGTGGCGCGTAGCAAGCTCACCGTCACGACTTACTCGTACGGGTACGACTGACGAGTCCATGTTGGACACTGCAGACAAGACCACTCACTCACTGACTGACTGACTGATGACTGCCTTCAAGGTCAATCAGCGAGCTTGCTGCGTCACCAGCGACCAGCGACCAACGGTCCCCTGGCCAATCACGGGGCCTGGTTCGCCCGGGAAGTCCCAGATCTTCCATTTAACCTGCCTTCTCTGGTTTAGTGTGGCTGCCTGATCCGATGCTACTCCTTGGCAGAGTGACTTCAGTGTTCAAGCCTCGAGGACCTTTAGGCTTGAGTCACCGCCCAGGTGGCAGGCTGCAGGCCCCAGACCCAGGGCTCTGGGCTCTGGGCTCTGGGCACTGGGGAGCCCACCGCAAAAGGACAGAGCGCTGGCAGTGGCAGGCAGGCTCAACGAGTAGGGCTGAGGCTGCAGGCTGCCAGACGGTGCCGGCGGTGCTGTGGCACTGGGCAGATGACTGAACCAGTGGGTCGAGGATCGAGGGGCCTGCGTCGCCCTGCCAATCGCTGGAGCTCCACGTGTGGCTGTCATCGCAGGGGCGCCTCTGATTGAAGGACATGGTCGACTTCCCCTGTCGCTCATTCGATCTCGCGATGCAACCCTGCACCTGGGCCCGGACCCCTGCCCACGCTGTGCCCTCTTGGGGGAGCCCATGCGTGGGTCTGGCAGGCAGGCTGCAGGCTGGCAGGCAGTGGCAGCCCGCAATTCGCTTTCTTGGCCCTGGCACTGCAGGCTGGCACGGCATTCTGAGGGCTGAGGGCTGGCTGAGGCCTGAGGCTTGAGGCTTGAGGTCTGAGGGTCCATGGTCCATGGCCCAGGGGTCATGGGTGAGCAAGAAAGACCCAGTAACGGTGACCAGGGGCCCTGGTCAGAGGGCTGGTCTTCTTCCTCTTCTTCCGCGTGGAGCGACCAGGGCTCCACGGTGAGCAACATCTGAACAAACTGTCTGTGACGGTGAGTCTAAATCTGATCAATAACTTCTTACTGACACATGCACCCTCACACTCACACCTCAAGACTCAAGAGTCTGCGAGCGATAATTGATATATATTCCCTCCGCACCCGGACCACTTCACTTGGCCTCGTCTCTACTCGTACCTTAGTCTAGACAACGCCATCAGCCATCAGCCATCAAGTCTTCAGAAAATCTGCCAACCCCCAAGCCAACGGCCCGTGCGTCCAATATATCAGATTCCAGCCCTGACCCCTCGTGCCCTTCAATTTCAGTATAATTGCGAATCTCGAGCCTCATAAACACCCTTTGTCCGACTGCTCTCCTCGACACCCTGCTTCCCAGCGACTCTAGCAACAAGCACCTCACTCGCGCCCGCGCCCGCGGTCAACACCAACACCAACACCAACCTCCATCACATCAAGCAGCCATCCTGCAAAATGTGCAAGACAAAGTCTGCCCTCCTTCGGGGCCTTCGCCCTCACCTGTCCACCCCTCAAAACACGGCCGCAACCCAGAAGATCCTCGCGACCGTCTGCGCGATCGAGTGCGTCTATTGCGAAATCTGGAAACTCGCGACTCTCCTCGCCTCTCACATTCCTCTCTACGCCCGCTACAATCTGATGCCAGAGTCCCCTGTGGGCTCTCCATCCAGCTCGCTTTCTTGCTCACCTCCCTCTTCTTCAACCCCTTTCGGCCCCATTGTCTCGGCCTCGAAGAGACTCGAAGCCCAATTCCAGACCCAACGATCTCAACTCTCATCCATCATCAGCATTTGCACCGTCGCCGGCGCGGATGAGTCTGGAGGTCTTCGCATGGCCTACGATCGATGCTCGGCCGCCGTGGAGAATCTGCTCGACCAGGAAGAGGATTTGGAGGAAGAGCTCCTCCGAGAACTCGAGGAAGCACAGTACGCCTATGAGTTCGAGAACGACTATGCCACGCACGAGTTTGGTATCTCCTACCACCAGGAGAGGCGGCCGAGTCTGATCGATGTTCCAAACTAAGTCAGACACGCCACATCTGTTCGGTTTCCATGTACCACCACGACCAGTCATGCAGTCTCTTCCGGCAAGAGACCGACTGTGATTGATCAAAAAGCAAGCGACACGACTACGGGGATTTTTTTTGGGTATTTCTTCGAATTCGATGTGCATTATGGCAATGAAAAAGGGGAGCGAGGGCCCGAGAGGTCTCGGGCAGCAGCCTGTTCGAGACAGGATTTACGACGATATACGACATGACAACTTGGACTGTAACAACTGTAACACTAGATACCCATGCAATGAGCATTTGAGACCATCAAAACAACCACCTTGTTCTTTTTCTCTCTGTCTGTTTTTCTTGCATGTGAACCATGAACACACCGAACACTGTACACTGTGTGAAGGCCCAGAAATCCAAATTGCCTCACGACACAGTCCTTCTAAGTTCTGCCTCATCAGTTGCTGGGCGCGAACCCTCAAAGTTCGTCCAGTTCTGGTTCTCGACCCTCTGAGTGCCCTGTGCACAGCGTCTACGATCGAGACGACCAGTCGAAAACCACTGCACTACGACGTTATGAGTTAATGGTTTAACGAGGCAGACGCGGCCACCACCACGCACTGGCCCTCGAGCCTCCAGGCTCCAGGCTTTGAACTTCTGAAGACTGGTCTGGAGGAAGGGAGCACGTCCCTCTGCCTTGAACAAGCGCACTAATCAACGACGTAGATTGGACAACACTTGGCTGGTTCGAGAGCAAAGTTGAAAGGACACCACTCACTGACAGACAGATGTCATCATGCCAGCCGGAACGATGGCGCTGCGTCAAGCTGCCCGATCAGGCCACACGCTGCCACACGCTGCCACACGCTGCCACAAGTTTGGGGCGCCTTCGCACGCTTTTCGACTTTGAGGCGTTTTTCACACCCCTGGGCATTTCTTGTCTGTCCCGTCCGTGCCTCTCGTGGAGGATGCCTCTTTCGTCACTAGGCGGGCATCGAGTCACGAGTGAAGCCTTTCCGGTGTCCTGGTCACCCATGCATGCATCACCACCAGATAAGCGAAAGACGCGGGCAGGGCAGGGGTTCAGTCTCCAGCTCCAGCCAGCCCTACGAGGGATACGAATACTACCAGGAGTCCAAGACCAGCGCTGGCTCCCCATCTCATCATGACTCTGAGGCTTGAGGCTTGAGCACGATTCTCTGGCCCGGGATTCCGCTGGTCCTCTACGAGTACTACTCTACCACGTACTCATGAGCTTGGCCAGAACTTGTAAGTACTTGATATATGCTCATCCTGTTGCGTCTCAGCCTCTGGATTCTGGATTCTGGACCTGGCCGTTGAAGGTGTTTCTTCTTCCTTCTTGTTGCTGCTGCCTTTTCGCCACTGTGCAGGTGCACACCCTCTGATCATGTGCAGCAGGAACTGAGCACAGTGATCTCTGGACCCACCGTCGTTGTTACCCTCACTGACACCATGACCACTTCGTTTCAGAGCTGCGTGCGTTCGCCGCTTCAATGAGTGATATCCTGCTCATAATTCATGCTCAGGCTCAGCAAGCAAGACACTTTGCCTCTCACGAAGCCACCGAACTGAGCACATGTCTTGCCTGTGCGAGAGGCACGACTCACTCACTCACTCACAACGCAGAAGGAAACGCACGGGAGTGTGGATGCAAGGCGCAGAAAGATAAACCTCGCGAGTCAATCGGGGAGTGAATGAAACCATGGACTTCTTATTTCTCTTTTTTTTTATTCCTACTCTACGAGTACATCTTTTCTTCAAGTTCTACCGTACTCGTAGGAGAATTTTCGTCGATCATCCATCCCGCTGAATTGAAGTTCGAACCCACCTGAACTCTCTATCTCTTTGTCTCACTCGTATCCCCCCGGATCGGCGCTGTCTCCCCATCAACTCAAAATCCAGATCCGGGTTTTCCCTCAGCCTGGGCGTAAGTAGCTGTGTAGATCATGATGCTCGGCTTTGTCGATCTCGAAGTTTGAATTCATTTTAATTGTCCGATACTAATACTACTGTATCCCATGTCTTGTCTATCATGTAGGAAAAGGGGATTTCAACATCGCATATGCATTGCTTCGGAATACATAGTAATGGTATGCAATTCTTGTATCTCTTGAAGTCTGGATAATTATGATTGCGCATTCCACTCTAACCTCCTCTCCGATGAAGGCCCTTCGAATGCTTGATGCTTCCTTATCTGTTCTTTCTCTGCGCATCTTACGAGCGAATCTTCCCAATCCGCAAGGTCCGCTGTCAACTGGTGTTGGCGTTGGCGTTGGCACTCCACACCCCAGCCCAGTCATCTATCTGGACGTGATCAGTGAGCAGTGGGTAGAGCAGGGCAGAGTCCTTCATCATTCATGCATACTCGTATAATCTGAACTGGAAACACAAAGGGCTAGTCTGAAAACAGCACCAAGCCCTTCTCTCCTCATTGGATTCGCCTTTCGTCAGTCATTGCTTGCTTGCATGCATGAGCAGACCAAAAGTCCCCCGGGGACTAGGGTAGGGGGGCCCAAGGGAGGGGAAAGGGTGCCTGAGCCGAACCCGTTTCGATCCTTCGCCGAGCCTGCACAGAAGGCTTCATGCGCGGGCTTTTGGGAGTCAGAACTCGTGGGGTCGTCTGTCGTCGTGTCACGTCAATCACCGACCGCCTTCTCGGGAGTCCGGGAGGGAGGGGAGTTCCATTTGACCACCAAGGCCCCCCCGGGGACAGGGGACAGGGGACCGGGGGTTCACACCAAGCCTCCTCCTACATAAGATTGCATGCATGGCGTCAGACTCCGGACACCGAATCCAGTATTCCCCATCATGCCGCATTCTCACTCTGCTCTGTCAGTCCGGGGCCTTCTTGGGTGCAGACCGCAGACCGCTAGAACAGTCAGTGGTTCTCGAATTTCGCGGTGGCGCGGTGCAGATGCATCATGCAGACGGTGCGGAGATGAAGTGCATTGCATTGCATTGCGTCGCGTAGCTGCACGTAAGTCTGCTTGTGTTCTGCGGTGCCTTGCTCTGTCTGCCCTTGGTGTGTCGGTGTGTGAATGTGATATAGTAAGAGCTGTGCCACCCTCGAGCACAGCCTTGTAAAAGTCATCCATCTCACCTTCTGCATGGATTCTTCTTTCTCCATACACCACACAACACACGACACCATACAATTGCACCTCAAGGGAAATTCTCATCGTGGATCATCCGAGGTCGTCGACACAGGCGCTCAACTGGCATTTCGATCGTTCTCGTTCCCGTTCTCGTTCCCGTTCTCGTTCGACCGGTCCAGCGGTGGTGACGGCAGCACACCACGAGAGGAAGAAGCAACCGATCCGTTCCGAGCAGGCTCGTCCTCGTCACCAAGCGCTGAGCCCGTCTGCGACTGCGAGCGTCCTCGACCTCGACCTCGCCATCGTCCTCGCCGTCGCCGCGGTTCCACCAGACGGTGGTCATATTCCGTCATGAAATCGCTGGCGATTCTCCCCGCGTAGGCGAAATGGACTTTCTCTTCGTTGGGGAATTTCTGCGAAAAGTGACGGTCGAGTCAGCATCGGACGACTTGGTCTGCGCGCGCAAACACATTGGAAATTGGGGCAAAAGACAGGCAGGCTGCTCTGCTTACCTCTTGTAGCCAGTTGAGCGAGATATCCTTGACGGTCCCCAACATGGACGCCACACCGATGATGAAGGGGATGAGCTGTCCCGTGCTTCGGATCGTATAGGCACCTCGGATTCTGTTGAGGATGATCGTCTTCTCGATGAATACGATCAGACAAACGATGATGGCTGCGATGATAGAATGTGCGATTGCACAATAAACGATGGATGCGCGCCTGGAGACTCAGGTCGTCAGTGACCTATACTTGCTCGGGCTTTTTTGGAGCTTGGAAGAGGAGGCGAAAAGAACCGCCTATGTATGTACTTACTTGTTGGTGGCTGCGAATCTCCCACCGGTTCCCTTTTCCACGGACATGGTCTCGGAGAGCTCGATGTCCTCCGGCACCAGGACCTCACGATTCTCGTGGACTTTCTCATCCCGCACTAGCAGGGACACCAGGGCGTTCATCCATCTGTGTTTGCGAGTTTCCCCAGTGGGAGGAGCCGGAGGAGCCCGCTGACTAGTAGGGTCTGATGATGTCTCGATGGTCGCTTTGTCCTGGATACTGACACCAGTGTCGCGAAAGATAGACGATATCACCATCCCGACCAGAAGGTATGTGACGTAGACGACGTAGAAGGGGACGATGGACAGCATGACCGCAAGGACCTTGAAGGCCGTCTGCGCGGCGCCATCGAGTCGAAACGGCGCGAACAGGAAGACCTCGTAGCCACAATCACGGAGCGACGCGCCGCTGTGGGTGTCGAGATCATAGAACCAGAAATAAATGTTCAACGAACACACGATGGACGCGATCCCGGACCTCCAAACGATCCCCGTCCACGAGAGCGAATAGTGCTTCCCAAACGCTGCCGAGGTGAAGGAGATCTTGAACGGCGTCAACCAGCCGCGACACATGGACAGCGCGGCCTTGAATGTCCGCACGCTCCGCAGCATCTTGACGTTCTGCTGGATCGCCCGCCTGCCCATGTCGGCGCCGATGAACTCGTGCGCGAACTCGCGCACCGTCTCCGGCCGGAGCAGGTGCAGCCGGAACCCGAAGATGGAGAGAACCGTGAAGTAGAAGCCGAAGCAGATGGAGAACATGATGTACGCCTCGGCCGGGCGCAGACCGGAAGAGTTGAAGGCCACCGCGAGTGCCGTCGCCGTCGCGAGCACGAAGATCGAGTTGGCGTCGTGGTTGGCCGCGGCGTCGGATGGGCTGAATGTGTTGGCTATCCATGACGATATCCATTGCAGGTAGACACCCAGCCGGATGCCCAAGCCGTAGAAGTCGTCATTCGCTTCGAAGTCGTCGATGCATCCCCTCGACTGGCGAGCGAAGAGGTGGTGTTGGTGTTGATGCCCTTCTGCTGCGCTCTGCTGTTCCTTGCGCGCCGGAACAGCACAGAGGGCGATCGCCGGTAGAAAGAGCAGGAGGATTGTCTGATACGGTAGCTTCATTGAGTTGATTTCAAACCCCCGCAAGCAGGTGGCTATGGAACGAAGCCCATTTCGATGGAGTAGTATGCTCACAACGAGAATGTCAGAGGAGAGACCGAAGGCCGTTTAAGCGGTAGAGCTTTTGATCATCATGTTATTTGCCAAACTTTTGAAGGTCAACTCTATTTGCTTTATTATTGTGCCAGTGGCAACACGAAGACGGGCACAACCTGGTGATCCGTGCCACATTTCTTCCCGTCCGTCCGCCAAGATCAAGAGGATAGATATGTTTTGAGGGGGAAACATAGCATGATATACATTCTTTTGACATCCAAAGTGCAAAGGACGAATCAAATCGAATAACTGACTTCAATCAAGTCTCAAGAACCGGCCGAGCACCTCAAAGATTGATCAGTTCGTCAAAGTCCCACCACGGCGCAGAGGGGTCAAAATCGGTCTCTTCACAGAACACCAGCGGCTCGGTGTCCATCACCATACTGGTATCCTGACCTCCTTCGACGGCAAACCGTTCCTCTTCCAGGAGATGTTCCGTGTTCTTACCCATCAGCACCTCGTTCAGCCCTTCTCGGGGTTCTCCAGGCGCAAAGCTGGCGATGATCTGCTTCTCCTGTGCCGATAGCGTGGAGCCAAACACCAGCATGTTGGCGATCTGATTGGGATCGTTCACGGGCCTGGACTCTCGAAGCTCCTGGGACTTTTGCTGGTCAGCTTCGCTCGGCGAGAATGTCGACTGGGGAGATGTCGTCGTGCCGGCGCGCAACGCTGCTGCCCGCACGGCTTCAGAGAGCACTGCAACGGCAAAGTCGGCCGAGATGTGCATGTCGCGCAGTCGCTCGAGAGCCCGGGCGCAGACCTTGAAGCGTATTTTCGAGGCTTCCCGCGTCAGCGAGGTGGGCGACTGAATGTCCGAGTGAAGCACAATCGCGGCTGGCAGCACTACCGCAACGCCCGTGTTGGGAACGAGGCCCATCATGTCATGAGCGAAGAGATCCTGGCAGAGGTCTGCGATCCTGCTTGCACAGTCATAGACCTTCATCCTCGATCTGTTCCGAGACTCCTCAGTGGCATTGGCAGAGGACATGCATTGAGGTCGGTGCAGGGCGCTGACGATGGCAAGGTAGGCGCCCATCATGACCGCACTGTGGAGGTAGACCACCCGATCTTGCTCGTCGACCGTCGCTTCGGAGAAGGAATAGCGCACAGAGGGCGCTAAATTGTGATACCAGGCTTCCAGTTCACGGTCACATCGAGCCACGTCCTCCGGCGGGGGTGGAATTGACTTCGGCAAGAGCTTCATTGTCACTTCGCGGGTTCCACCCATTTTGAAATTCGGGGTCTCGTATTGCAAGTCTAACACGTCTCCAATATGCTTGCACAGCCTCGTCATGGCGATGCAGAGGTGGACCAGGTTAGTGTGCGTCAAGTCTGGCCTTGTGCTAGTCGCCGTGCCGATTATATGACTGTACTCTGACAACTGACTGCAGCCTTCGAAATCGTCCACATCCAGCTCGGCGACATGGCAGTCTTCGTCCTTGATCAGAAACGGTCTTCGCATTCCAGCTGCGATAAGCCGATCGCGCATGAAGCAGCACCACCAGATCCGCTTCCAAAGTCGACGTTCCTGCAGGCTGACGGATCCTCGAGGTTCGAAATTGAGGCCGATCGTTTTGGCAATAGATATGGCAATGCCTAACCAGTACCATATGTCTTTGGGATGATTGTGACTTGAATAATGGTAGGTCATCAACAGCAAGCTTTGAATGAGGGCCACCCGATCTGCCTCATAGTCCGAGTCATACAGCAACTTCACTTTCTGGGAAAACGCCTTCTGCGCGGCCCGTCGGTTCTCGTATGCGGCGAGATAACTTATGTCGATGAAAGTTGTCGCTGCAAACATGACAGCCTGAAATAACAGCAGACTTATTCTATCGCCCTCATCATCCGAGTCGATAGCGCGGAGAAAGTCCGGAAGGTCGATTACCGGGCAAAAGGGGTGGACGAATTGTATGTAGGCTTTGAGCAGCTCGTTCCGGAGCAATGTGTCCGGTATTTCGAAGGCCCCTCTGGCCTGGAGAAAGGCCAAATGGTCTTCTGAGATGTTGGAAGGGACTGGATGAACATAATTCGGCAACCCGACGTCAGGTTGTCGCTCCAGCTGAGTTGGAGAAGGGCCTTGCAGCTGTGTCGGAGACGGGCCGAGAGGTAAAGGTGCAGAGCTCGCCGTCGGGGGCGTTTGATTCACGCTCACGTTCTCGGGCGCGCCGGGCACCAAGGAGATCGTGTTGATGAATGGCTCGAGGGCGGTGCGCTGGGCATTTCTGTCTTCGGCGCGTGATAACAGGGGAAGGTCGTTGTCCGTAGCTCTTCTCAGGCGTCGCTTATTCTGCACAGGCTTGCAGACTTCGTTGTCCAGCAGACAATTGGTACATGGCACACCGTTCTGGTCCATGTCACACCTGACCTTTCGTTGCCGACACACGGCACAGGCTCTCAGGGCCCGTCGTTTCACGATTCCAGCATTGCCGAGGCCTTCGACGGGACGGTATTGCTTGATCCGGGGCTGCGAGCCCGATCCCTGAGGCTGCGACATGCCAGAGGGTAAGAGAGCAAATGGATAGAGAGTCGCGATACACGATTGGAGAGAGAAATCTCAGACTAGTCGCCAGTCCGCGGGTGGAAGCGACGGTGGGCAGCTAGGGCTTCAGCAGTGAGCACAGGACAGGCAAAGGCCTCGGTCGATCGTCAGGCCGGAGACTTGGAGGCTTGTTCTTTCGTCCGCAGCGGACTCCGAGGAGGGAGATGGATGAAGAATGATTCAGCACTCCGTAGTCGATAACGATAAATCAGTCATCAGCCATCAACCCTGAGCCATAAGCCAAATAATGCCAATGCCGGAATCTTGAAAGCCGTTTAAGCCGTAAGCCGGGGGACAAGACCGGAGAGAGAGCGAGACCGGAGACCGGGGAAAGGTCATTCCGGCCCATTCTTGCCGAGAGGTGGACCGAGGCACCGTAACAGGAAGCTGGGCCGAGATGGTATTTCTGGAGACCAGAACTCTATTTTCACATCGATATTCCAAAGTACATCATTTCACCATGCCTGGTTTCAATCGTCCTTCAACAGTTCGGGCCAACCTCCCTCTTCCAGGAACAGAGTAGTTTCAAAGTGTCAGCTTGTCAATCTCCTCCTGCGAATCGTCAGGTCATCTGTCCCTGCTTTTGGGGCCTCAACGGAACCTTTGTCAAGGCTCGCGGTGCGATGATTGTGCACCTCTGGAACTCGATCTTATCATCTTCGGTCAGCAATCTTCATCTGTCTCGCATTCAGTGTTTTCTCCATCACCTTCACGCTCCAATTCCCGGGAAATGTCGTCTCCAAGAAGGTTTCCATCTTGACTTTCTTGAAGTATCGCGCGTCAATGACCTGGGGGCTGATCGTCGGGTTGGTCGATGCTGACATTCTCGAGACTGAAAGTGCGACACTAGATAGAGTGTTCGCAATGTGCTGTCGGGCGCGTGTCCAGAAGGCAAAGGCGGCTCACCTACATGGATGGAAGTCAAGACCTTGCCTACTTATCGCTCACCACGAGGGACAAACCAGACCTGACAGGCTAGTAAAGAATCAAACGCAGCGCCTGCAGTAGTGGCGGCCCAGCCTTACTTTGGGTAGCTTTGCATTTTCGTCACTTTGGTGCTGCGCGTTCGAACAGGGCGACGAGTTCAAGATGGCGCATGATGGCCGCAGCACAAGCGAATCTCCAGGCCTTCTCGGGTGAGATCTGCAAGGCCTACATTTCTCCAGAAGGAAATGATCAGGATGGCTGCAGGGCAAAGTTGGTCCTCAAATCTTCAACGCCAGAATTATTGCCGTGAAAATCAAAACAGGTAAGGCTGACCTGATTGAATGCGGTGCTTGCTTCAGTTATCACTGAAGTCGGGTCATGCGTTGGGGCATTGGCCCATCCGGAAGGAACGGACCGTCGCCTAGGGCCTGCTGAATAGTTCAAGGGCAGGATGAACCCATTGGCAGGAGAGTGGCAAGCTCCGCCGAGATCTGGGGCTTCTTTGTCTCAATCCTTCGCCGCAATGAACGAACGAGAACAAACTGAGCTCTTGGTTGGAGAGCTCGTAAAACTGGGCACGCAGACAGGGCATTCGCTGAGTGCCCAAAGATCCCGGTGCGTATTTTGAAAGGACGAGGGCCACGGTTCTGCTTCGCCCAGGTCCAATAAACCGGTCGCACAGCTTTAGGTCCGACTGGTGTAAGACGCACCTTCAATCTTAAGCCTCAGCCATTGGCGGATGCATGACGTCCAACACGCTAAAAACATGGCCCGGCTCTGGTGAGCACATCGAGCCCCTCACGGTCCGGGCTAGAGGCGATCGCATGAGGGTTCATCGTGCAACCATCACGGAATATCTTCCACTCAGAATTCGATTTTGCTACCCCCTGGACTCTGCAACGACGATGACCGGTAGTAATCGGCCCAACTGAGGGCGCAATGCAGCTACTAATCATACACCATTTATCATGGGGCAATTCTGTCAAGATGGCATGAGATACTGCCGCAGCACTTCTGAGTGACTGTGCGTATTGAGTGGGCTGGAAGTGAGAGCTCCCAACTGAAAAGAATGTCGGTGATTCTGCCTTAAGGCAGATGTGCATCATCGTTGCGTGATACAAAAACGATTGCAAGCGTTTATCTTGAAAAACAAAGAAGACAACGACAACGACAACGACTTCTCCCAGATTTCTTCAGTTGCCCGAAGGCTCTTGGAGGTGGACAGAGCCGGTGTCAAGCTCGAGTTTCGTTGATTTCGTCCTTGCATACGGTCAGCCTTATTCGCGTGTTTGGACGAGACCTCAGGCGTGAGCCTTCTCACCTTCGTCAGCATCCTTCCTTTCTCAGCGCGGAGCCTCCAACGATCATAGCACCACTGAGAGCAGTGAGCATGTGTTCGAGAAAGAAAAGAAACAGAGCACGCTTTCAAGAGGTATACCAACCTTGATCTCATACTGTCCTGGTCCGTACACCTCGTCCGCTGTGTAGCGCAACTTTTGGAGATTCACGTAGTACGGCATGATTCTCTGGTCGACTTCAGGGTTGCCTTCCGATTTCCATGGGTTAGCAAGGGGCAGTCGAAATCTCGAAAGCCCGTTCTGGAGAGGGAACGTTATGTGTGGCATTGAAGGATGAGTTGTTTGCAAGCTTGGTGACGGTGAATTTAGCTCAGGAATCGTAATGCGAGTCTCGGAAAGGGAAATATTGAGGGGAGGCGAGTGTTTATACCATCACTGTTCAGCACAGCCTCCGTGGCCTTGCACAAGACCGGCATTGGGGCGGGGTGGCGGTGAGGGCATTGTCGTTGGGAGGGGCAGGTTTGATACGTGAAAACTGACAAGGTGCACAAGAATCAACGTCTCCCAGCCTCCACGTCAGCTGCCATCAATTGTCGATGTGACCACGGTGTCGCAGATTGCAGGCCTCTGAGCCCTTGAGGTGATCCCTGATTGGGCAGTGTCCGGTGCCAGACGCCTCTCAATGGCCTGGTGTAACAGGGCAGCGATCATGGTGGCTGCCAACACATCTCGGGAGCCGGGCGGCAAACACATCGCCATCAACTCATTCGACAAAGAATACTTAAGTTGAGTCGAGAGGGCCTGGAGAAATGTTCGTGTGCCTCGCAAGGTTGAGTGGCCCATGGGTTCAACCAGCCAGGACACGTTGGCTCCCCTACGGCTGTCACCAAAGTTTGCTGCCACAATCTTTCGAGAGCAGGGCCTAGAGAGTTGTCAGTACTTCGAGGAACAATGTCGAGATTTGTTCCTGACCGATCCTTCTCAGTCTCAGTTGTGGTTCAGTCTTCGCCTGCACAGAGACCGATCGGAATCTCTCCCGCCTTCGCAATCCGCAGGCCTTCATCCTGCTCCTGAAGTGAGACACGAGACGGCAAGCTCTGCCCATACGAAGCATGAGGAAGTACCGAGGCCAATTCCCGAGATCCCGGCAAGAAAGCTCGCTGGAATTGAAGATTTGCGCAATGTGCTGGAGGTGTGTGGACAAATCGTGTCGTGCGACATCTTTAATTCCTCTCCCTGATCTTTCTTCATCTTTAGCAATCGGAACGGCGGACTCGCATTTTGTAAAGACATGTTTTTTTTTTACTTCATTTGGCTTTCTGTGACTGGTTTTACAGCTTCATCCGCCAGAGAACCTCCTATACAACCATGAGTTTGACGCATCCAGAATTTGAGTGTCTCATGGAAGAGTGCGATGTCTTCGTACCCTTTCGTGAATTCGCCATCTTATTTGGACGCAAGACCGGTGACTATGATCCAAGCCCTCCGAGCATGAGGTTCTGCCCTTTGCTTGATCAGAATGGCTCTTTCTCGCTGAACGGCTTCGGTAGGCTACTTCCACGCTCTTTGATCGTTTATTGACCGTCACAGAATGTGCCTACACCCTGCGACGAATGGAGTTGAACTACCGAAGCTCGTGCGAGCCATGGTCAGCACGTCAGTTCGCAGTCTACAATAAGTATAGTGCTCTCTCAAGAGCTTCGACCTGGATTTTCATTGCCTTGACAAGAGGGGCGGAAGCAAGACTTGCAGACTATGCTAACAAGACACCAAACATTTGGAATCCATTCGAGGTCCATTCCATCCTCTTGGATGCCGCGCTGGAGAATTGGACACCATACTTTGCATGGCTGGCAACCGAGATCGCAGAACAGGTACGTGCAATCTACCACATCCCTTCTTGTTAAATCGAGCTGAGTTGGAACCTTTGAGGAAAACCGAGTCTTTGTCTATCCCTTTCAGCCTGGAAAGGGCGCCCCGGCGACTAAGTTTTCTGATCGCCGGACCCTGAAGCTTCTCGAGAACAAAGTCCTGGATATGATGATCATGCTAGAGTCCACTTTCAACACAATTTCTCTGCTGGAAGATAGATATTCAGCAAAAGCGAC
Organism: Exophiala alcalophila; assembly: GCA_001599775.1. Lineage (NCBI taxonomy): Eukaryota > Fungi > Ascomycota > Eurotiomycetes > Chaetothyriales > Herpotrichiellaceae > Exophiala > Exophiala alcalophila. The sequence goes on from BCHY01000002.1 coordinate 4,843,804, forward strand.
GCAGCTCCTCCTGTATCAGACAAATCAATTCGATCTTTCCGACGACCCCATTTCGCACTCATTCAAGGAGCACCGTCGTCGCGTATTGCTTCTGAAGTCGAAGGCGGCAATGCTACGGACTAAGGTCATAAGCACCACTAATTTGGTAAGGCCGCTCCAGTCTTCACTACGTCGATGGAGCCGAACAATCCTGCTGAATGAAGCAAGCTCTCCGCACTCCTTGATTTAAACAACGGAACCGATCTCAGCCTCCTAGCTAAAGAGGCTCAAACGGAAACTCAGGCAATGAAGGAATTGACGAAGAAGAGCATGCAGGATGCACTTGCAGTAAAAGTACTTACCATCATGACCTTGGTCTATCTACCTACCACCGTCGTTGCGGTATGCATTCCTTTCAATGCTTCATACGACGACTGTTGACCCTTTCAGAACTTTTTTTCCACTCAGTTTGTCAGTCAGACCGCCAGCAAGGACGGCAAAGGCTTTCACCTCGTCGTGGCCTCAAACTGGTGGATATTGGTGGCAGCTTCGATTCCACTGACTCTGGCTACCCTCTATATTTGGTGGGTCTGGGTTCAGAAGCAGGTGCATGGAAAGTATCCGGGTTGGTTGACTCCAGAGAGCCTACTGCGCCAATTTCTTCGAACCCACACACGAAGACGTAGCCAGAATGTGCTTCCAGATCCGTAGCTAAATGTCAGTTCTCGGTGGTAGTGAGTGGGGTATGCGAACGTCGACAACTTGGATACAGGTGATCGTCCTCTGGGCATCATGCTGCCCGATTCTTCTAAGTGCTGAGATGCCGTCGGTGGCTTAGCCCCCTTGCCCTCCTTGGACTGTGTCACGAAGAGAAACTTTGTGCTCCGAAGCACGAATAGAGGACATCCTGTTAGAACTTGGAAGGCGACAGGTGTCGAGAATGACCAGGATAGAGAGCGCTAAGACAGTCGGGGGGAGTCTTGAACGAGTCATTCCCAGCCGTCCACGTCGATTCAACCCTGGCCCTATCTAGGGCCTTCCTGAGGTTTGAAAGTGCCTCTCCTGTCGGTAGGGGTCATTTCCAACACTCAAGGTAGTACAACGGGCGTGGCGAAGTACTACGGAAGAAGGTGCAGGGTGTTGTGATTGAAGGCGTCAAGCGCCTTGCTGCAGCTTCCCTGTTCACCGGTTGTATCTGAAATGCTCTTTCAGCCTCTGGCCATCTCTCCCAGCCCTCCAAAGGTTGAGGCTGATGAGGCTTTGAGGATGCTCATCCATTAGTCCCTCACATGCTTGCAAGAGAGCGCTGATTTCCCGCGGCCAGCTTTATAATGTCCACGCTGCCCTGCTCCTGGCTCCTGGCTGTGATCACAACGCTAGCTTTCGGTCCATCAGAGGTACCGGCTTTCAGGACAGCTGAGCAAGCTGTGACAGATACACTCTTTCCCCACACCTTTCAGATCTGATAGATCCTTGTTGAGGCTATCCTTTCGGGGATAGAGCTAGAAAGGCAAGGTAGCACAGAGCCGAATCAATCGGCCTTCCCCTCGGCGCCGGAGAAAATAGCACCTAGGCGAGAAGTTTAGACAAGCACTCAAAAAGTGCAAGGGTGTGAGTTCAAGGACCACTGTCTATAAGCTCTCGAAATCTAACTAGCTGCAGCGAAATCAGTGAAGCCGGAAGGCAGCCTCCATCCAGCGCATCGCGACGACTCGACCTGGTTTTGAAGCTTCTGCCAATCACAATCACGTCGGCAGAACAGGTGTCCAAAAAATCCTCAAATATTGATCAAAAGGCTATCTCACAAGGCTTGAAGGCTCTGGAGCATCTCTATAGCTGCGTGGTTCTATTACTGGGGAGGTTGCACAGCCACGAAACAAATCTGACGGTAAAATGCCCTCTTCGCCAGGACAACGACCTCTTTTTCGAAACATCTTAGACATGCGATCTCCTCAAAGGTACAGCCGGAATTCTGCTTCCAGTGGAAGTATTGAAACTTACCTTGCCATCGAAACCAATTGTGTTCTCCATTTAAGCATTGACGGCAATCAGCATACCACATGGCCTTTGGAAAATGTCCCGTGGACAACTAGTCAGGCTTGGAATCAGCTCCAGAAGACCTCGAGGGCTTGGTATGAGCGTGCATGCGGTTTTCAACTTAGCGAAGCCGACTGGGACGACAGCTTCCGGAATCGAACAATCTTGCAAAGCGGCCACTTCGTAATTTACGAAAAGGATGTCTTTCGAAGCACTCCAGGGACTTTGATGAGTGAAGAGGATGCCCGGTACTCTCTTTTCAGGGATATCTTGAGTTGCGTAGCCATGATCATGCCCGAAACCCTTAGGATCGAGGTCTTCTGGGACTTCTACCGCCCCACTAAGATTCCCGAAGGCCTCGAAAACGTCACGAATTTTGTTCAAACTGTTCTGAGCTACGAACTTCTTGAAAACTTCGAGAAGCGCGAGTACGTACCAAGGGAACATGTCAGACGGCTATTCTCGAGAGGTATCACAGAGCGACTCATCAAAAGCAATTGCGAAATGGGGGAGAATGAGAAGCAGGAGCTTCTCAACAGAATCTTTCCGCGATCGGTGATCCTCTTTGCCGTCTGCATCTGGGGCAAAATCAGTCTTCCTACCCTGAAAAGACTATTGGATCACAACAAGAAGGTCTCTGATTTCAATCCTTGGTTGGTGTTGGAGGCCGACAATCAGGTGGTGTCTAGGCAGGACCGGAGCTTTTTCAAAGACCTACTGCCCAAGTTCTTCCACCACAAATTCGCAGTGGTTGAGGGTATCATAGCCCCAGATGGCGCAACAGACGCAAAAACTTTGAGAAGGGGGGAAGTGGTTCCAGTTCATCATCATGGTGATTCAGAAAAGGTGCTAGGGTCTGGAATCTTCAGCGATGTCTTTGAAGTTCGAATTCACCCTTGCGGGCATGAATTTTCAGCAGTACTCTCTCTAAACCCTCCCCGATTAAAACATTCCGTTCTAATGCGCTGACTGGAAATCAGGACAAACATGAGGTTTTCGCGTTGAAGCAATTCAAAGGCAGGTACCAGCATTACCAGGGAAAAGAGAACGATGAGAAGTTTCGGCAAGAAACACAAGCGTTGGAAATGATACAGAAATTCCGCAAAAAGCCGCACGCTCATATTGTCAGGTACTGGGCAGCATGGACACAGGACTCGAACTTCTACATCTTATTTGAGCTTGCAAGCACGAATCTGCAAACATTCCTCGACCCAGACTTTCACAAGCTTCCCCAATCGAGCAGTCTTCTGACACGATCCGTCCCCAAAGTACCGGGGAGCAACCGACCAAGAATAGACATTTATTTTCAGCAGTGGATCCTCCTCCAAGTGGCCGGGCTCGCAGATGCTCTCGCCTACGTTCACCAGATCACCGCTTCCACATTCGATGGTGAAACCAGAAGAATGTCACACTCAAATGATCGAGGAGACGAGAACCCGGGGCAGCACTACAAGGCAGTCGGATTTCACCACGACATCAAACTTGACAATATCCTTGTTTGTGACGATGGAGGCGAAAATGGCTTTGGCACCTTAAAGCTTGGGGACTTTGGTTCCGCAAGAGTCAAAACATTGAGGTTGTCCCAATTTTACGCTGCGTCACGGACACCGCAGAAGACGGAAGAGGAAGATGGGGCAATAACATACCAGTCACCGGATCTTGAATTGAATGGCCACGCCTCAAGGAAGGCAGATGTCTGGTCACTGGGATGCGTGTTTCTAGAATTGCTCCTATGGTGTTTCGATGACACCTTCACCGTACTTGAGTTTTCCCGCAAGAGACTCGAAGACGAAAAAAAGGGGCCAAGTGCTTGCAACAGGTTCTGGCAAAGGACGGGTACAGCCTCGACGTCAAATGCCAGCCTAAAGCCATGTGTCGTGGACAGGCTCAAGTATTTGCGCGAGCATGCCACTCACACAAGACCGTTTCGGGTGTGGCTTGAATGTGTCGAGAGGATGCTGGAGGTGAAGGATAGTAATCGGCTCCGGGCGGATGAGTTGTTGGATAGGCTGCTTGAGAACCTCGACCGGCAGGACGAGGAAGACGACGGATAAAATGAGAGTTAGTCCTATCATGAGGTAATGCTACGCTGCACAGGATGGTCCACAGCTAGAGGGACATATCAAAGCGTTGGTTCCTGTCTTGATCAGATTGGAGCAGGGGACGTACGTCTCTTACTTGTATATTCAAGTACGACGACGGATACTGGTACGCCGTTGCCATAAGGGAAGACTTGGTCACCACGTTGCCAAGGTAGCGATGCTCGATTGGGCCGGATTTCCATTTGTGAACATCAAAGTGGTTTAAAATGTCGCAACGTGCAAGTGGAGATGGACGAATCTGTCCATTCATCCCCACAGTGGCAGTTAGGAGCAAATTGGCAATGGGACTGTCGTCTGCACTAAATCCTGCTCAGGCAAGCCACGTGGTACTAACAAACTGTAAATATAGGAGTAGGCCAGTATAGTCTAGTATAGTCCCCACTGCTCCGAGAATTGAAAGTGTTTAAAACCGATTAAGAGCATTGGCGTTATCCACAGTTGGTCTTAAGTGCCACTTTTGGCCAATCAGAGGGTGGAGCCTCATCCCTATAGCATGACAGCCCGGATATAAATTATGCAATGTCTGTCAATGTACCCGACGCGTCGAGACCTCAAAGAACCCTTTGCGCGTGCCCTGTGCAGCGTGCACCGTTTGGTAATGAAGACCGCGTGGGTAGACCATAGTGGGCACTGTCAAGGGGCTCTTTTTATCTCGTTGAACAGGGGGAAGGACTCGGATTGTCCGGACGGTCTACTTGTAGTCAATAAATGGACAAGGATCAGGACTTGGTGACCGGCGAGTCGAGCGACACATCTCTCCCGATAGCAGAATCCCCATCGCCATCGCCATGCCGTCTCTTCGCAGATGGAACCAGGCTATCCTGCTAGCATCACTCGGCATTAGATGTGGTCTCGCTCAGACCACTCTACAAACCAGCGATGTGACCACCACTCTACAAACGAGTGATGCGACCAGCACTCTACCCACGAGCACTCTACCCACGAGCACTCTACCCACGAGCACTCTACCCACGAGCACTCTACCCACGAGCACTCTACCCACGAGCAC